>OY979717.1:16498959-17098959 GCA_963855995.1 Muricea muricata | reverse complement strand
TAGACCTTGTCTCAATGGTGTTTTGTGTTAACTTCGTCCACAAATGTCTCATGGTTAGACTTTTGATTAGACTCAAAGTTCAAAGAAAAATACAAAAGCCATGCATGCAGGAACAAAAAGCATCGGCATAAAACAGTAAATCAAGCATATGCATTTGTTGAACATGGGTATTAAGAACGTGAATTAGAATGTATCAACTTGACTAATCAAAACAAAAATAATTATTTTGAGTGACTAATAAGAAAAAGTAGAAAAGACTAATAGGGAAATACTTATGAAGAAATTTCTGGACAATTATAGAATAGATTGCAAAATGTATGCAAATGATACGTTTGCTTTGAAACTTAATGCAGAGCAAAAAAATTGGCTATATTTGCAGCTCGAGTGCTCAAATCTGGTTCGCCCAAACCCAATAATAACCGCGGAGGATTGAAAGATAATTCTTTTTTATTTTAACATGGACATGGAATATACTTTAGATTGATAATACCAAGATAGTGTTTTGCTTATGCTCTCCTATACTAACTTAAAATATTCTTACAATGATTCTGTTCCTGTACTTCCCATCTTCAACATAACAAGCATTCGGTCCAGTCCATCCCCACCAACAGAGACAACGGCCATTAGTCAGACAAATTCCTCGCCCGAAATATGGAGCTGGTAATGAAGAAAATCCTAAAGCTATAGATTCTGCATTAAAAAATCTTTTACGTTTGTAGGACGCGCGGACACGCAGAACTATTGAAGCAAAGAAAAAATATTTTTTAATTAACTTTATACAGTATTGTCCTTACGATTTCCACATCTAGGATCACAAGGTTTCGTTGGTTTGGTTGATGATGGTACTTTACATTCGCCTCCAGTATGATTGGAGTCCACGCAGGCTGGATTTTTGTAGTCTGGAGTGTAATGACATGGAATACGACAGTAGTCAGCCTGGAAGGAAAACGGTGACAGACATATTACACATTTATTCTTCATTCCGAGTCTTCGAGCGTATGCAAGAATTATAAACACAAAGTGAGGATAATCGGCAAAATATCAAGCCTTATCATTCTGGTTTGATATTTTGCCGAATCACCTGAGCGGAGGGTCTATAAGACCCCATTCACACGATACCAGTATGTGACTCTGCTGGTAAAAAATCATTACGTTTTCAACTGTTCACACGACACCGGTAGAGTTATATCGCGTTTTGGTGTTGCGTTCACACGAAACCGGATCAATGTCGGATTTGACTTTGTTTGTTTTTCTTATTTGAAGTTTGAGCCATTGCTGCTGACCATTTTTATTGCATGTCACGAAGATGTTCGATTTCCCGCCACTCAATTAGTCGTATTAGTATTAACCGTAGTGAAACACTTACGGTTAGGCGTTCACACGGTAGAATTTCACTACGGTTTCAAACTTTTCCGGTACGTATACCGTTTTCAAACTCTTACGGTTAGCATTACGGTTTCACACAATTTCATACCGGCATCGTGTGAACGCAAGCCCTAAATGTAAGAATTTCATTCCGTTTTCAAACTCTGCCGGTATCGTGTGAACGGGGTCTAAGTGGTATTATTATACCGAAAATTTCAACATACAATGCTAGTCTGAGTCAGAAATGAAAAAAAAAACGCATTTTTGAATTTTGATTGCTCTTAATTATTCGATGCGTGTAGCTCTCGCGGAACGCCGCTTGAAATAAATGAAATATCACAGTGCGCTAAATTTAATGTCACATCCACGGCTCGAAAACTGGGGACTGCGGCATGCGACAACACGAAAAACCACATAGTGACGTGGTACAAATAGAGTTTTTTATTGGAAAATTTAAATTTGCAGTATAATATTGTAAAGTAACAATAGGATTGTTTAATAAAGTACTTAAATTGATCCATACGCCTTGTGCATGGAATGTTTCCCATTCTATTACCTACCAAAATTTTATTGTTTGTCGTGTACTGTGCATTGGGTCCAGTCCAACCCCAGAAGCACAGACATCTTCCACTCGGTAAGCATTTCCCTGCATTCCAGTATACTCCTGTTCCGCAAAGTGGGCTACATTTGCCTGAGAGATAGTTAAACACTAATTTAAAATGCATTTGGATTCATGCTGTAGATAACACTCCTCGAACCTCTCCAAAACCGAAACCTCGAGTGTTTTGACTGAATATTCGTCACACTCGACCGACCAGCGCCTGCCATGTCGCTTGACGCCAAATCCTGAATGGCAACTGTAATTACAGTGCAGATATGGCATAGCTCAAATAACAAAACCAAGATATCAGAATACCCAATACCCCTCGACGGGCCTTATAAGTATTTGGTAAAAAACAAAGGTTCATGAATCATGCTATATAAAGATTGATTAAATGGTTATATATGTACCTTGAACACGACTGCTGCAAAATGCCAAGATGAGAATGGAAAATAATAAAAAATTCTTCATTTTAGTGAAGCTTGTGCAACGAATCACCTCAAACGCTGCAAAAATAATAAACCAAATACAGCAGGCAGTTTTCAAGCTATCTGAAACAACACTGAAAGTAAAATAAAAGCATTCGGCAAATATGTAAACAACTGTTATCAACATTAATTTGAAACGGCATGTATCAAAGCAAGAAAGGATTGTTGAATCAAATATGCTCTTTTTTAAACCTTTTTGTGTTATCGATCTCACGTAATTAGTACAGACAGACTCTGTAAATACACAGGCCGAAGAGTCAACAGTTTTTAGTCTATTTATACGCATTTAATGTTTGGGAATATTTTCAAAATAGGAATTCAAAGTTATAAAGCACGGTGTTCAGTAGCGCCATAATAAACCTATTAAGTACATGCAGTAGTTTGACGAGAGCAATTAAGCGACGTTTATAGGTTTTTCTAAAGCTGTGCGACCAAGCCTTAAAACTCGCCATTTTTGCTTAAAATCAAGACAAAATTTAATCCAATTGTTTATCATAAACTAGTCATGCGAAATTTCACAATTTAATCCAAAGATCAAAAGGGGAAACTAGAGTAAAAAAATGTTTACGAGCAAAAAATTTATCTTTGACAATGATTTTGCTACCCAAAAGGCAAAACATGGCACATTTTATGGCCTAATCAAAGACATAAGATGGTCGCATATAGCGTGAAATCCCCATGAAACTCATGACTTTGCCGCTATCGGCTGAAGTCGTAGTCCAAGGCATGCATGGCTAGGTAAGAATGAACGGCAGATATGTAGACAGTAGCAATCTGATGAACAATGTAGACATGAGACTAAATAGAACGTTCACAAACCTCACAAACCCATTTTAGCAATGTGGTTTGCTCACTACCTTTCCCGCAGGCCTTTTCGTGTGGGCGGCTCGGTGTGGGCGGGAGCAGGGGCGGGAGTAATTTGCAGGTCTGCGGATGAGGTAGGTTCGCTTAGGTTTTAGACGAAAAAGTTCAAGATATTTAAATGCTGTGCAAAATAATTAGAACAAGAACATACTGATTCAACATTCATTTTTTAATATTTTCAAGAATTATTCACAAGTTTTAGAATTTTGCACAGAATATCATGCATCAATTTTAAAAGATTTGTGGACAGTGTGTTCCTGTATATAATACTAATGGTGATGTCCTTTATCGCAAAAATCTTGCCCTAGTACCAACCTCGTAACAAGGCTATAGAGAGAAGAGTGTCGGAGTGGCAGGTTAGCTTTTTCGTACATGAAAATGCTTTGGCAAAATGGCAACACAAAATCACTATCAACAAAATAGCGTTCTTTAAACATATTTCGAGTCTCAAAATAATTGCGTAATTAATTTATAGTGACTTTAGGTGCCTCCTTATCATTTTGGTTATATGTAGTTTTCAAATCTGGCGAGACAAAAGAGATCACAAGACGTTATGCGATGTAGCACGGTTAGAGTTACGCTTATTATATTACGCTGACGCCTTGATTTTTCACAGAATAGATTGCATCAATTTTAAAAGACTTGTCGATAGTATGAACCTGTAGCTATCGCAAAATTCTTAGCCTAGTACCATTTTAACCTCGTACTTGTACATGAAAATTCTTCGGTACGACAAAATAGCATTACAAAATTGTGTTCTTGCAGCACATTTCAATTCAAGTCCTCAAATCATTAGCGTACTTGATAGTGTTTCAGGTCTCCTCAATGTAGGTGCAGCACGGTTTTTATAATATATTATGCTGACGCTTCAATTCGCATTATTGCATGGCCATGGGGAGCTTTATAATGGTACATGGAAGAACTTCAAGTGACATACAGGCGATGGATATATGGCATTTCACAGAAGTAACAGCATTCACAATAAGGCACAATATTTATATATCGATTACTTATGCTGCAAATTACAAACTCCGACCAGCACTTATAGCATGCGAAGCATATCAATTCACATCCATATACTCACTGTACTAACCAACAAACATTTATATATTATACTTACGCTTTCAAAAGTTTGTATGATTTTCGATATATGTATATAAATATATGTTTTTTACACTGTTGCTCAACACCGACCGCCAGTTGCCAACTAAACAATTTTTGGACGAAAGTTGTTTTTTGAGGATTATATATCCTGTCATTAATATTTATTTAAGGCGAAATGTATTTCCTGGTAGTTCGATCAGTTGTCATGTGACATTTCAGGTAGTGATTTATGATGAAATAATGCGACGCGCCCCAACAGATCACATGAAGTATTTTTCCGTTCAGCAGTACTAATGCTCATGGCACAGACGGCCCAATTTGTATATTTTTTATCAACGGGAATAAGTGATAAGTTGCGTGCAATATTGGTGGTCAGCAGCCTGTGTATAGACGAGTTCTGTTAATTAATTCAGATATTGTTAAAGGATGTATAAATTTCATCTCGACTACAAGACAAGTGGATAGTGACACTTCTCACACTCAAATTATTAATACCGCTATTGAGTGGAACCGAAATCTGTAATTATATTTAGTATACTGCAGCGCTAGGTTACAGCGATAACCGTACGTGCACTTCCTCAGGTACCGACATTGTTTACCACTAGACGACGGCATCACATGAGTTGTGTTATCAAGGACATATTTCCTGAATAATGCTTTCATGGTCATTGAATGCTTGTTTCCTGGAACAACTCCGACCTGTTATGATGTGTTAGCATTTGTTCTGGTCTGGCTAGTCGCATGATAATCTTATGACATTTTGCATATTGTACTCGCTCCAAATTGTTTCGAGAGGGCTCATATAGCCACTCACGAGATCACTGCATCGGAGTGATGATGAGGATAATGCTGCATCACTACATTATAGCGACAAAAAGAATTTTGAGTGGTTCCCGCCACGCGAGTGTTTGATCGCTGTGGAATTGTGAACATTTTCTTTGCTAGAAGGAACTCAATTGTTTGATACTATAGTTCTATGCGACTGGGCTGTTCCTTTTGCTTGGCATGTAAATATTGCTTTATGCAGTCTTCGATTTTCACATTGATATACGTACATACAGTGTGTATCACGGCAATGTCGCCTACGTGCATGAACCGATATGATTATGATCTGTTGATTGTAGTTTATTTGCTAGAATATTTAACCCAATGACCCAAGTAAACACAAATATTGTAGGTCTATATTGAGTTAAGTTGCGAAACAGGGCCGCGGGGTATTGGAAGATGGCGAGACTAAAGTCAAAAGTGTAGGACCATTAATTATTTCCTGCATTCATTAATAAGGAGGGTCGTGAAGGGGGACACTGGAATTTGCTCTTTTTTTCTGCAGGGAAAATGGGATTAACTCTGCTAGTACTGGGACTTAAAAATGGAGCTGATATAAAATTCCCTTTTTGGAAAGCGTTCAGACTCGCCTTGACTATCAAGTAATTAGATATATTAGGCCTTTCATGTGTGATATGTACTGTCTATCAGCTGTATGGCCCCTTTGTTGACCTGAAGTGTTTCAAAATTTGAAGTTCAGTAGTATCCAGAAGAGCAAATTTCCTACCAGTTTCGTCTATTATTTTCTTCCTAGTAGAAGCGATAACATTAGCAATTCAAATTATCCTCGGGTGTTGTTAACCCCTCCCCCTTCCCCTCCCAAAAAAAAATCAGGGGCCTGGATACGCCCCTGCACCTGGTTCGAGCAATTCAAGTGTTATTAAGGGGGAGTTAACCTTAAAATATTTTGTTGGGAAATCTTATAATCAGGAAGCTTGTAATCTGGGGAATCTAAAAAAATCTATATACGGCCTTGAAAATTTCGTATTAAGGTGGCTCTGGACCAAAATTCAGATTTCCATTTGGCTATATTTAAGAAAATATTCCAGTTTGTTTATTTGAACAATTCTATTTTTACGATCCTAAATTAGAAAACACGTAGTGACAATTGTTTTAAGCAGAGGAATTTTATAGGCAGTAAATAAAAAAATTATGGCTGATTATATTTTAGAGTTAAATTTTCGGAAAGGAAAATATACTTAACTGATCAGAGATTTCCACACAACAAATTCTTCTGCTTAAAACACTAAGCTGACTATGATGACTATTCCCTGAAAATTTCAGGCAAATCCGGTAAATAGTTCTTGAGATGCCTTTTCTTAAGGGCGAAAACATTCGAAAATGAGAAAATCGAGTTTAAAGTTTATCTTATAGGTAAATGTCAATTTTTTTAGCATCCCGTCAAGTTAAGGCTTGATATACTAGTTCAATGTTTTGCACAGCCATTGCAGAAAAGTTAGAAGGCTCCAGCCTCATATGTAACTCCTTCTTCAGCTAGAAGACACTTCGCCCTGTGTTAGCGAGTTTTCTAGCAAGGAATGTGGAAACGCGGTTATCGATGTAAGCATCAATCGCTTTGATCGTAGGCACGAACATTTTTCGGCTATGGCTGAAGTCTCCTACATCTGCACCAGCAGCACATAATTCTGCCACATGATCTTCGTAGTGAAGAGCTGTAGCTTTTGACTTTACGACATTGATGATAGCTCTCAGCTGGTTTTTCACTACCATTCTTCCTCGCTGTTTTGTTTGCGCGATTTCTATGAGAAATACAGCAGCATCAGATTGGGTCTTGCTGTCAGTTCCCGAAAGATGATCAACGAGTGTCTTCTTAAATCTATACCATTTTTGATTACTGCCTTCTGTAGGGCACTGATACTGGGAATCATCGATCTTTAAGCCAGTAAATAGACAGCGAGCATCCTTCCCGGTTGGGAGGCGAGAAGCAGTAGCTTTTGAAATACCAGGTTTGCAGTGTAGATACTCGTCACAAATTTTGCATTTTATTCCTTTCCCAGGCTTATTATTGATGCTTAAATTTCAATGTTTGAGCATGCATCCAGAAACTTCTGCAGATTTTTTGCATCTTGGTATCTTGGGTTAGGACCGTTTTGTTCGGAGTCTCGGCGATCGTCAAACGATGTTGTTTCCTCTTTAATATTTTTCATACAAACACTTCACTGTGGTTAAAGAAACCATTAAAATCTCTTAGGTTTAAACACTCTCCGTTCTAGAAAAACATCTCTTGCAAGTAGGAAGATACACGCTTGTAAGTTCAATATTGCGTCCTCAATATGAGGACATAGACTGGATACCGTAATGCTTGGAAGCATTTTGGAGCTGACGGCGTGAATTACGATCAACAGTGCCTAACTCGAGATGCCATTACAAGAGAGAAGAAAAAACATGCAGCACTGCATGGAACCAAATGCCCGCACTTTGATAAGATTTACAAATCGCTTAAAACGCGCGCTTTTGATGCGTGCTGTCAACCTGTAATGGGTCAGAAAATTGACTTTAATGATGTTTCTTACTTATAGCCCAGCGTATCGCGATCGATTTTGGAAGGAAAATTTTTCTGGTGACAAATATATTTCTAAGCTAAAAGAATGTGCAAGAAATGTTTTTTAAAATTTTAAGGTATTATGTAACCTTAATTAAAATTTGGTGCGTTCTGTGTGCACTTCAGAAAAAATTTGAAGTCGTGGCGCTAGAAGTAACAGTAGGTTATTGCATCGTATTAGTCATACACCCAGCTTCATTCAAGGTTTCTGTTTGATGTTTTTATATAGTTAAAGGGAAATGGCAACAAAAATTTTTATCGTCTTATTTGAAAGGGACTCCAAAACAATGTGTAGAAGTCAATTACAGAATTTTTATATCTACCTTATTTGGTGAGATATTTTGACTTGAAATCTTTAGTTGTCCGCCATCTTGGATATTTGTAGATATGCATGATACGTCACAACTTGGGTCACGCAATTTTTTTTCTTAGGACACAATGATTAATCTTCTCCAATAACCACACACATAGTAAGTGTTTTGGATTTCAGCACGGACTGAAAAGGTTTCACAAATATTCTATTGGTGGTAGGAATTTAGGGAAAGCTTTGAATCGCTAATCCCTGTTGTGACGTCACTAAAACATTGTTAATGAGGTTAAAAATTAATCCAAGATGGCGGACAGTTCCATTATTTAGGTGAGAATATCTCCCGAAGAAAAACAGATATAAAAATTTTGTAATCGACTTCTATATATTATTTTAGAGTTTCTTTCAAATGAGAAAATAATTTTTTGTTGCCATTTCCCTTTAAATGTTGTCCAGGTAGTAAAAGAACGTTTACCCCGGCGGCTCACACGGATTGTGCCAACCAGCATGGTTTCCGCTTCTGTGATTGTCGTCAAGGATTAATATTCAGAGATCGGAAATGTATTGGTAGGATGCCTTAATGCATGTTTTTAAAAATAATACCAGACACTGGCTTTTCATTTCATGGCCGGACTCTTTTTACCCCGAGGGACCTTTGAGGTCCCCTATCCATGATTTCTGGAATTTATGAGCGAAATGTTACTATCATGATAAGATGCAAAATTGTATTTATTAACTGAGTTTTCTCCAGTCGTCGTTGCAAATAACGTTCTTTCCTTTTGAAAGCTCCAAATCGCTGCAAAGAACGACTTGGTCCATGTCGTAAAACAGAAACATGCTTAAACACCGAGAGAACAAAATTCAAATGTATTGGTTGGGATATAGAATAATAATTAATAATCTTTCATTCTCTCATATATCCTATATCGCTTAGACCCACTGTTTACGTTTTGCAGATATTAATGAATGTTTATCTTGTGTGTGGCCGAAACCAAGTGTGCCGCAATTCGGAGAATGGTTAAGAGTGTCCATGCAAGCGAGGATATGTGCGAGGGAAAGACTTGTGTGTTCGTAAGTTAAACTAAATTTTGACTTAATTAAGCAAGAAGAACGAATTCTATTAGTACTGCTGAAAAAAGTATCTTAAAGATCCAGTAAAGCTGCATAGTTTGATTGCGCCATAGGAGTTATCCGTTGATAGAGAGGTTTAATTTTATGATTCTCTCACACAGCTCCCAGATGCAAGAGCAAGAAGAGTTCAAGGCCGTAGGAAGATGATAAATGTTAGGGGGGCTCTTCGAGCACTGAAGGCACAAATGCTCCTAGGGGGTTCGAGGACACGCCCCCAGAATTTTTTCTATTTTTAGCACGCTCAAACATGTTTTTCTCCACTTTTGAGGTTAGTTTTACCATAATCATTGGATTAAGACATTTGTAAGACTGTAAACCGTTATAAACGTGTATTTACTTCGAGACTCAAAGATCATTTTTAGGGGGCTCAGCCCCTTGCTTTTGAAGTTAGGGGGCTCGAGCCTCTCCCCCCTCCCCCCTTGCCCCCGTGGTTCTTACGGCCATGGAAGAGTCTATGTTTCAGTACTATTAAATATGAAGCTATTCGACCATCGACATACGAAATGTCACATCGCTGTGTTGGTAAATAATGTCTTATACAGATGTCCTACCAGGAGATTATATACATGTGGTGTTAACGAAAAGTGCGACAACGAAGAATATGGCTTCGTCTGTCGATGCAAAAAAGACACAAGGATCGAAAATGATGTTTGTATTTGTACGTATACTTCCACCTATGTTACCATCAGAGTAACACCTACTTACAGTGTGACAATAGAGAGCTTAAGCAAGCAACGTTTTTGTCAACACGGACGGCAGCCGGAAGTAAGATGCGTCGTTATAGATGATGAATGATGGCGTCAGCCGTTCTTGTTTGAAATCAGCAACGGCATTCAGTCAACTTTCACGTTCATGATCTGTACATCATAGTTTATACATCATAATTTGTACATCATAGTTTGTGTCCCCACAAGCAAAATAAAGCAGAGTTAGAAGAACAAATAGTTGCACAAGATCGTTATTCTTCAGCCACAATTGATCCGTGCAAGAAGAAGCCTCCAGCATGCGACATACAGACACAAAGATGCATTAACGGCGACAACTTAATAAATATACCTGCCAAGATAAGACTATGCTATCTAAACTGTAAACGAAATTAATTTAGTGAACAGTTCCATACCTTGCAATGCGGTCACCAAAACTCAATCTATCAACTCTGCTCCCCACAATTTATGTGCCATTACGTTATGTACCATTCTTGTCAATTGAAGATCTAGCAAAGCGTAATACCACGTCTTATAGAAAAGACAGCGAAATCCACGGTGTTTGGACTCACGATCCAAAGTCCCCAATAATTTTAAACTTTGTTTTCAATAATCTTTGTCAGACATCGACGAATTGACGACAGGCCAACGCGAGTGTGATGCCAATGCAAGATGTGTTAATGCTGAACCAGGGTATAAATTTCAGTGTAATCCAGGATACGAGCTGTATGTCGGAAGAAAATGCAAAGGTGGGGCGGGTATAATTTTTTGCTTTTTGAAATAGACCACATATGAAAGCCAAGAATAAGCTGAAAAACTAGTACACTGCGCTACTCGAAGGTCATTTAATTTTCTGCTTTGAAACCCAAGAATAAGCTAAAAAACTAGTACACTGCACTACTCGAAGATCATTTAATTTTCTGCTTTGAAACCGAAGAATAAGCTGAAAAACTAGTACACCGCACTACTCGAAGAACATTTCGTTTTTTTGCTTTGAAACTCAAGAATAAGCTAAAAAACTAGTACACTGCACTACTCGAAGATCATTTAATTTTTTGCTTTGAAACCCAAGAATAAGCTGAAAAACTAGTACACCGCACTACTCGAAGAACATTTCGTTTTTTTGCTTTGAAACTCAAGAATAAGCTAAAAAACTAGTACACTGCACTACTCGAAGATCATTTAATTTTTTGCTTTGAAACTCAAGAATAAGCCGAAAAACTAGAACACTGCACTACTCGAAGATCATTTAATTTTTTGCTTTGAAACTCAAGAATAAGCTAAAAAACTAGAACACTGCACTACTCGAAGATCATTTAATTTTTTGCTTTGAAACCCAAGAATAAGCTGCAGCTGTACTTTCAGTTTTTATCACTCGAAGATCATTTAGAAAGATTCGTCCGTTTTTGCCGCGGAACTGTGAAGCAGGGCAATTTATTTTCTTGTGATTTACTCTCAAGTATTGATGAATGCAGTTCCAACAATGATTGCGGGGTTTATGCACAATGCAAGAAGAACATACCAGGCTCTTAAAAATGTGTCTGCAAAAAAGGATACAAGAGCAAGGGCAAATTCTGCCAAGGTAAAGTTTCATTTACGTGTTAGTTGAACTTAACGTTGAGCATAATTTTATAATCTTTAGTGCAAGTATTGGTTGTTAAGCTTGCCTGGTCCTCGCTAGCGACATGAGCATAAGCACAAACTAAAACAAAAGACAAAACAAAGAAATTCATTGAAGTGTGCGGCATAAGCATATGGACATGAGCACAAGCATACGACGAGCATACGCTACGGTAGAACTAACGCAAATTCAAAAGAAAATTCTTTCTGCTTTAACTTTGTAAACCTCAGAGGAAAAGTTATCCTTTGTTACGTTGCTAGTGAGGACCAAGCTTTAGATATTGGCAAAGACATGTTGCTTTTGGGCTCCAGAAATCTTGAACTATATGCTATACTTCGACTGCCATATAGTATTTTTATAAAACACAAAATAATTGAAACTCCGTAAATTGTCAACATTTTATTCTATGCGTTTCGACAAGTATTACATGTCATCTTCAGTAAAATAATGTCTGTTACAAATTAAACTGTTTATAATTATATGCTCACGAGTTCCAAAGTTTGCAGTTTAATTTGTAACAGGCATTATTCTACTAAAGATGACATATAATACTTGTCGAAACGTATAGAATAAAAAGTTGACAATCGTATCAGTACGGAGTTTCAATTATTTTGTGTTTTATAAAAATGTTAACGTTATATTTCGATAGACGTCTTTCTGTTTTCATCAAAGGTGTATAAATGATTAAACGAGGATAAAAGTTAAATAAAGTTAATCTTTAATAATTTGACCAGGAGTAGCTTAAAATATATATACATACTTATATAGGAACATAATCGCCTAGTTCTATTAGGATACGTGCGAAAACTCTTCTTTGAATTGAAAATGTGACCTATCAACTTTAGGTATAGATGAATGTGAGCAGAACGTCTGTCCTGTTAAGTCAACTTGTGAGAACACGCCTGGGTCTTATTCTTACAAATGTCTGCCTGCATACGAGCGGAAAAATGATGAGTGTTTAGGTAATTTCTTTTTCATTAATTCTTCACATCCTCAACTTTTCTCTGTTAGGTGATTGTCCTGTAAATGTTTGATTTGCTCATTATAACGCCCATGTCTTTTCATTTTAGTTATTTTGAAGACATTAGTGAATGCAAAACTAGTTTTCACAATTGTGGCTCCACAGTTAATAGAAGAAGATGGTTAGGCTAGCTGTACCACGTGACAAATTATGTTATTCAACCGTGCTTTGGCGGGTCACGTGGTCCGGTCCCTGCATCAAGAGTCAATCGCTTAATTAGATTACATAAAAACATGCGCTCGAAAGTTCAAATATAAAGGTGTTCCCTTTTATTTTATTCCTCTATTTTCGCTGGGATTGTGGTTGAATGCCATGGCTTGCGATTACTATCTATTACATGGTTATTCTAGCAGTTAAAAGATCAGGTTTTTGGTTTTTGAAACTGGCTTCAGCGCGTCCCGACGAGAGTAAACACACATTAAAATTAGAAAAAAAGCAAGAAAAGAGCAACTAAATTAAACAACGAAGACATAAGAGTTGTCGACGAACAATAAGAAACCAAGAAATGCGTTGAACGAGGCAATATGTATCTTTGCGAAATGCGAGCATCATTTCAAGGCAGAATGCATGTTAGTTGATGCGCGTGTGACATGTAATGTATTTTCTATAATCTTCAGCGAACAGTACATTCACTGCATATTATTACTGCAAAAAATTAGCTACACGATTCACAATGTCTATTTGACATTTACATCGCATATTCGTCTTCTTCAAAGTGTCAAGTCTGGTCACTGAGAGCAACAAAAATCGATCGCTCGTTGACCCGACGAAATTGTGCCATATACTATATATCCATAACATGGTCATAGAAAGCTTATTAAGTATTTAAAAACATCGTAATATATCATAAAACAATCTAACCAGAAATCCTTACATTATAAAACCTGCAGTAAGCTAGCAATGCAGTAATTATGCAGTATGTATAATGTAACTATGCAAATGCAATATATATTAGTTCACTGAAGTTCTCTAGTATATTCCCGAACTACTCAATCCTGCATATAACATGAAATTTTTTTTACATTTCGTCTTTAAAGTTTCAGTTATCCGGTTTTATCAATAATAAATGTTCTGGAATTACATATAACCTGAGTTTTGAGAACCGATGCAGGCTTGATCCGCACTATTGTTCAGTCCAGTCTCGTAAACAAATTTTCGCCATTGACGCACATTTAATACTATACTGTCCCATAGCAGATGTAACTGTCGTTGCGTTTGTTTTGCAAGGACCACATTCTCTGTACTTCCAGCCCGTGTATCTCATTTTGAGTGCTTTGACTATTAATACAGAGTCACAGTCATATCTTATGACAAACAATTGACATCACACCGTGAATTTCCCTCGAAGCGTCAGTGAATTCTATCCTTATATCGTCTCTTTCAGCTTTGCTCATGTCCACGGCAACTTGTACATGATAAACTCATCATTTCAAACATTTTCAGATTCTTCTAAGTAAATTTGAGGCTTACTTTTCCTCAATATCTTTCAATTAGCCATTCGTCTGTCATACTTGACCTCGGGGCTTTACACTCAAACAATTGTAATATGATCTCCTAGGCTGTTCTTGGTGCCCGGAAACCCAGCGGGACATCCGTACAAAGCGTGATAATAAAAAACTAACGAAAAATGTTTAAAGATCGCTTAAATTTAACGAAATACTCTACATCCTCTATTATTTTTTTAGTATCACTCCTTCACTGATGCAGGTTCGGGACCACGTGACCTTTATTTTAGCGGGTTTCAACATCATTTAGAATCCCTTTGAAGTTTGCCGGCTAGCCTAACCATCTTCTTCTATTAACTGTGGTGGCGCGAATTCGTATTTTGTCAACACAGTTGGCGTATATCATTCTCGTTGTGCTAAAGGATACGAGTTTGTTTATAATGGGAGAGTTTGCTTAACAAATGCTAGGATATATATTTGTTGTTGTTGTGTTTCAAATCTGTATGTACATTTAAAAATAAAGGAAGTAAGTATACTTGCCATAAAAGCACAATGTGTTTGAACGAATAGGAATACCAAGTGAACTTTGTGGAAACACCACGTAAATTTATTGTCGCAAAGCGCTCGATCCGTAAGCTCGGATCTTCATTAATGCGAAAAATGAACGAGGAACTGACGAAGATCCAAGCTTACGAGTCTTTCTACAAAAAATTATACGAGTACTGCTGTTCATCATACAAACTAGCTACAAAAACATGAAACATAGCTACCGTTTTTAAAGAGATATGCAGAACATTATTATAATTGTTTTAATTACTTACAAGCGAGATGCTGTGGAACATAATTTGAGATTTGTTAAACAAGGAAAAGAAAACGAACTATTTGGCTGTTACTTCTATCGACTGCATCTAATCATTGTCCTAATTATGTATGTTTTTATCTGCTGTAGTGCATTCTGATGAAAGTGGAAGAATACCACTTTGCTTCTCGTCTATGCGATTTCAGTGTCAGTAATTTTACTTGTCGCTGCCCTTGGTTTGTGGTTGTATTTACAAAGGTATGAAAACATACTTACAATATTTGAGGACGTCTAGCTTGGAGGAACAATAGCGTTCAAATTCATGCAATCCCTAAATATCTTTTGGGCTCACTTTCCAAACTTCGGAACTTACAGTCAACTCTTGTTGTGATGGACATTCATTGGACATTTAGTGTTCCGTATTAGGGAGGTTCTACAGGTGCATGTAAAATGTCAATATATAAAATAATTGAAATGTAATTTTGTGGAAACACCACGTACGTTTATTATCGGAGAGCATTATTATTAGCAGCACTGATGAAGATCCGAGCTTACAGATCGAAAGCTCTGCGACAATAAACTTACTTGGTGTGTCCACAAAATTATATTCACCATGCAATCATACAAGGAACTTATAAAATAGTTGAATTGATGTCTCTTAAAATGTCAAGTTTATATCAAATTCTAGTCGAGGTTTGTGTGATAATGAGGGCAAAGACAAGTCGAGAAACAGCTTTTATACAATGCTTGTAAACAGAAACAGTATAATATGTATTTAATTAACTTTGTCTTTATTCATTTTGAACACGCGTAATTATATTTGTAAAAAATTCCTTTAAGGTGATCGTTTTAACGAGAGAACATGTAAAATAAAAATGTTAGTTATCGTATAGACAGTACTGTATCAAACAACAGTCCGTAATTAGCGAAACGTCCGGAAGGCGGGAGTTGACTACTTCACTGTACATGTCGGGTTTTGTTTTATATTTGTAGGAACAACAAGTGGAAAAGACATGAAGAAAACACGAAGAATGAAACTAATTTGCTTTTAGAAAAAACGAAAATGGCCGCAATATATACAAAATGTGTTCATGTATAATCCACAAGCGGGTATTGTTAAACCAAGTCAGTACTAAGACTATACGTGTGCACGGTGTCATTTCAAAGCGTTTTCAGACACAGCTAAACTGAAAACAACATCAAATAAAAATGTCTTCAGGAGTAACTTATTCGCAGACTTACTTCTTGTGTTTGCTTTTGTAGCACCCTTGATGATTATGTGATGATGTTAAAGTCATCAGAGGAAGAATTAGATTTTGATTGCGATAAACAAACAGGCAAATAACACATACCAGCATCAATCTCTCTATTATTATCATTACGTCCGTCGTTCAGGAATCTCTTTGGCAAGTTTATTTATTATATAGGGCCCCCGGAACATTTCTATGAACGTTAGGGTACAGCTTATTGTAGTATGCCGCTGATAACTATACTATAGGAAAGCGGTGTGCAGAAACATCCATTAAAAGGACCCATTCACAATTAAAAAAGTTAATACTTCATGATGGTTGTAGCTTAAGTCGCCAGGCAGTGATTTTTTTGCCTTGGCACTCCATTCATCCGTAATGCCTTAGCGCTTAATTGAACGGATTATGTGGAATTTTAAATCCCCTTCTACCCGCGAAAATATCAGGTTAGAGCAGAAAAATGTTTCAAAACTGATCAAAGTACGTTGGGCCTTGTCATGTGAAACATGGGATTCTGTAGGGTGCCCGGTTCATGTTAAAACAATAAAAATCACAGGCCTAGGAAGGTCGGGCACTGGAGGTTTGTGCTCCCCGCTCCGAATTTTCTATAGTGATCTTTTTAAGATAAAACGGTGGGAAAATACCCTGGAAAAGCGTGGCTTTGTAACGTAGTGCCCCTTCAAGTTACCTCCTTCTCCCTTGATTAAAATTCCTCTGACTCTTTACAAGCAAGACAGCTTCTTCGGAACAAGGAACCTCGTCGGAGAATGTCGACACAAAGTCGTAGTTTCGGCGTTCCTCGGCTTCCGACGGTGCTCAAAGATTTTCTGAATATTATTTGTTTCAAAATTTTTCTGTAGCTCGAAGACTTTTCTCTTTAAATTTCCTCTAAATTTTAATGCATCCCAACTTTGTTTTAAGGTAATGTGCTTTATTTTCTAACATTATTTGTGGTAAAACACTTAGATTGCGCATGGAGATCGATTTTTGAGAGATTGGAGTGGAATTAAGTACAATATTCGAGTATTAAGTTTGTGCTTTCCAAGACTATGGTTTGGCTGTGGTCGCATCTAAGATTAAGGCTAACTTTTTCAGTTGAAATTAGTTCGATAATAATACCACGAAATCCGCTATAGAAACTGAATGAGGTCTTAAATTGTTGAGATTGTTGAAGGAAGTGTGCTCAGACAGTTATCTATGGATTTGGTCCTGGTTCAAATTTTTTGAAAAAAGGCAAAATTTTAATTTGGTGAATTTCGATTACAAAACATGCCTTGGACTGTCGACCATTTAATATGGTCAGTCAATTGCAGACTTGTGAAAGAAGGGGGTAGCCTAAGTACTAAAACGTAGTGAAAAAGCACTTGCCATCTGCTGGTGGGAACAGGGTGGCGGGAACCCTGGAGAATAAGGGTGGGAGGTGGATAGGAGGAGACAGAGCAGCATGTGGGCGTCGTGCAAGGTCGGGAGGTTAAAAAAGAACGAGGAATGTTATGTTTTTAATGACTTTTAGACTTTTGTTGAGACAATTAAACTTCAAACTGTCAAATCCAAACACTGTCCAGAATGGCTGACTTTACTTAGTCTTTAGTTTTTACACAACCACTTGCTTTGTTATCTTTTGCAGTTTGTTTACAATTTCAGTTATCTATCTTCAATAGAATTCTTTGAACTTTGTTTGTAGATTGACAAAATGCTTAACCTCCTCTCAACAACTGACAGATTATGGAAAATTAAATTGTTAAAGGTATTGGAATTGAATGTACAATAGTGAATGTGGGGCAATTTGGGATGGTATAATTTTGGAAATTACAGTTTCATTCTCACCTAATTTGACCGTTATTGGAATCTCATGTGTATGGTAGCCCAGCGCTATCTTCGATTTTTAAAGAGGTTATTTTGAACAGTAATTAGATTCTAAAAAAAAATTTTTAAATGTCTTTTATTTCTACTTTAGATTGTAAATTTAAATGAATTTCTTCCTGAAAAGTAATTTTTATTTTACTTTGGAGTTCTGTGAAGCAATTTTTATTTTTTATTTTTGATCTCTGGCCCAGCGTTATCATTACGAAAAAATAAAGTGAGTTCGGTGCACGTGGCCCAGGGCTATCAGTATCAAACCGAAAATGATCGGAATTCCAGATTTACAAGGTGGTTTTTGGAAAGTGGAAGCACTATTGATATTTGATGTTAGCAAGAGATGACACACTAGCTTGACTTGACACAGATAAAATTGTGCGGGAAAGAGAAGAAGAAAGCTGGATCGATATTTTGGAGGGGAATCAAAGTTGAAATCAAATCCTGAAGAAAACAGACCTGAAGATCACTCTAATTTTGATATTTGATGATGATAGCAACAGATGAAGAAAGCGAAAATTGTTGAACGAAGATGAAGAATTGTGGATATTTAGGGAGAGGTACTAGAATGAAAGTTCGAATAAAATCAAAGGCAAATAAAACAAGCCTGAAGCTTAGTTACATTTGATGATAGAGAGAGATGGAAAGACGAAAAATGTGAGAATAGGAAGATCAAGAACATTGTGCATTGTGGAGAAGGTACCAGAAGCAAAATTAAAATCGAAGATGAATAAAACAAGCTTGAAGATCACTCCCATTTTGATATTTAATGATAGCAAAGAGATGACAAAAACGAAAATTGTTTAAAGAAGAAGAAGATGAAGAATAGTAGATATTTTGGAGAGGATGCGAGAAGCGAAGTTGAAATGGAAGATGAAGTTGAGATCTTAGGAATACAATTTCAATACGCGATCAGTCTTCAAATGAGAAAAAATTTGCAAATGAAAAAGAAAGATTAAAGTGCTAGATATTAGGTGGAAATATTTTAGTGAAAGTAGTGTAACAATGCCAGATCAAAAATCAGGGTTTGGATTGGTACCATATTTGATATATCTAACGCTGAAAGAAATTGTGGAAATACAAAGAGAAAGATAGGCCAGAAAGAAAGCTTAACTAATCAACTAACATGGAAAAACGAGAAGCGTAACAAGGCTGACCCCAGATAAAAAAAAACGAAATATTTCTCGTCCTGCTAATTTTCTAAGCCTCTAATAAAAATATTTTTAACGCCATAGTTTCAAATTTCTAAACGTTTAAGTGTGTACAAAGTATAGGATCGAAATCTCTCAGGTAACCATTGCTGGTGTAAATTGTCAACTGGTTATGGGATGGTGAAGATGGAAAATAGATAATTCATTTTTGTATCTTGTTATCTTGCACTGGTCGAGGAAATCATATGTAAGTACCTATGTAATATCTAACTGTAATGTTGCACGTGAGGAAGTGAATATGTTTGTCCGATAAATGCAATAGATCTAGGCTAATAGATCTATAGGCTGTAAAATTCTGTTTTTCGGTACACAATTCTGGTGGTCACATTAGCATGCAGTGCGCCATGTGTCACTTCCTAAAATTAAAGTGCGTTGAGTACTTGCTAACGTAACATGTAAAATTAAATTTGAATAACTGCTGATAAAAGTACAAATTGCTAACCGCGTATAAATCAAGATGTTCATTGGCGCGCCATTAGTGGATTCAATGGATGCTGGTAAAGGTAAATTTAGCATGCGGGGGCGGGCTATAGATTAAGTTAGGTTTGCACGTGTGTATCTTTCTTCTAGGTCTGTCTACTGTGGCCTGAAGACGTCGTTACTATATTAAATTTTCCATTTTTGATTTGATCGGTCCAGGAAACATCCATTCATTTTTTCCCATGGAGGAATATAAAACACTACCCCCAGCTGCACACTGCATGTCGTCTACCTTTGTGTGAAGCACTCATATGTATATTTCCTAGAGCAACCCTGCATCAGCTTATATTTCCACTATGTTATTTGTCTCTTTCACTGTATATATTTAACTTGTAATATTCCACTGTATTTAGCTTAATCACTATATCGAACTCAGCTGTCTACATCTCATTACAATGTATTACTACACGTGACATGCATTTCCCGCCATGTTCCCAGTCCCCGTGTCCGACTTCGGGACTTCGATCGTGTGGGATAAGTGGTTCCTTAGGCTGCTTATCGTGGTATTGGTCACACGTGAGACATCCAGTGATGTGGTCTTTTAATTCTTGGTTTAGGTGTGGCCAGTAGATCGTTTCTCTAGCTCTACGAGTTGTCGATGCGATGCGCTGCATGTAAGTCGCTCAACATTTGTTTTCGTAGCGATTTGGATATTACGATGCGGTCTCCCCTGAAAATGATGCTATCTTGGCTTGCTAATTCTTGTAAACGATGGTGATGTCATACTAGCTGGTGAAGTCTCATCATCATCTTTTGGAGACGCCTTGGTGCTGCTGAGAGAGGCTTCTGCTGGAGGATTTCGAGAGGTTTGTGATCCGATTCTACTTTTACGGGTCGACCATATGTGTATTGGTGGAAGCGTTCAGTTCCAAAGACAATGGCTAGTAGTTCTTTCTCTATTTGGGCATATTGTTTTTCTGTATGGGTTAATGCCCGGCTCGCAAAGGCGACTGGTTTGCCTTTTTGAATTAGTGCAGCTCCCAATCCATGATCACTTGCGTCACACTGTAACGTTAGATCTTTATTGGGCTCGTAATATTTGAGGACTGGTGGCGTTGAGATAAGCTTCTTGATTTCTAAAAAGGCGTCGGTCATGTGGTTTTTCCCATGCAAAGGGTCGTCCGTTTCGACTCTGCTCTCGAAGTGGCTCTGATATTTGGGAAAGGTGAGAGAGAAACTTCGCCAGGTAATTTACAGTTCCCAGGATGCGTCTAACTCCAGCTACATCTGTCGGTTTCGTCATTTCCAAAATGGCCTTGACTTTACCCGGGTCCGCTTGGACACCCTCGGACGTTAATAGGTGGCCAATGTATGGCATCGATGCTTTCTTTAATTCGATCTTGTCGGGGTTCAGCCTGATCTGCTTTGCTCTACACCGTTCGAACAGTGCGAGGAGCTTTTTGTCATGGTCAGCAACTGCCGCCTGTGGGGTTTCACCATTTCCAATAATTCAGATGTCATCGGCGACCGTTTGAACACCATCGAGGCAATCAATTGCTTGGTCTAATCGCTGCTGAAAAATTTCCCCGGCCGGTGAGATTCCGAAAGGCATGCGCTTCCATTTGAATCTACCAAACGGGGTGTTAAACGTAGTGAGGTTGGAGGAATCGTCATCCAGTTTTACTTGCCAGTATCCGTTGCTGAAATCTACTTTTGTGAATACTTTTGCATTGGACAGTTCTGGGAGCACGTCATCATGGTTGGTATCGGATGGTGACACCGTCTTAAGGCCTTGTTTAGGGGTCGGGGGTCGAGACACAATCTGAATTCCCATTGGGCTTGAGGGTAACGACGATTGCACTGACCCAGTCTGTTGGAAAATCTAAGGTTCGATCACTCCCTGTTGGACAAGTTGCTCTAGATGCTCTCTGAGAGTTTGTTTCAGGGATTCAGGGATCTTCCTTGGGGGAATTTGGACTGGTGTTACTTCCGGATCAACTTGAAGGTGCAATTTTGGGCCAAGGTTGCCAAGCCCTTCAAAAAGATCGTGGTATGTTTCTTCAATCTCAGCCATTGTTAATCCCATGTGGTCATTCATTGGTGGGTCATTGTTGATCACTTGGTTGATGTGGTTGGTGGTGACAACTTGGATCAACTTCATTTGTTGCACAGCCCCGCATCCAAGGAGGTTGTTTTTCACATGGTGGTCGTCAACAACCGTGAATGGAACCTTAAACTTTTTCTTTGTTGTCACGTCTTGGATTTGAATCTTGCATTTGCCAACGGGAGAGAGTGATGAGTTGTTGTACATCTTCAGGACGTGTGCTGCGGGTTTGATTCGCTATTCATACTTGGTATCTTTTAATTCTTTTTTTCTGATGACGTTGCAGGTGGCTCCGGTATCTATTTGGAATTTACTCGTCTCCCCGCCTTTTATTTTCATCGTGGTAAATAGGCGTGGTTGATAGCTATCTGGATCTTGTACCGCCATGATGGTATCGTTTTTGCTTGGGACCAGCTCTACAGTCTGTATTGAATCGCCTGAATCAGTAGATTCATTTCCTGATACAGCCTGTACTGATTTCTTCCGCTGGATTTTCTCTTTTTGCATGCAGACTTTCGCAAAATGGTTTTCTCTGCCGCACTTATTGCAACGACTTCCAAATGCTAGGCATAGCTCCTCTCTTCGCTGGCGTGTTGTACCGCAATATCTGCATCGGATTTGGTTCGATCCCCTATCTCGCCTATCCAGTCCGACACGCCCCCTCTCTCGACTTCCGGCTCCGGTTTTGTTGTTTACAAAAGCGTTAATTTCAGCCTCGTTGGTTGCGTTGTCGGCGCTGATTTTCTTCACTTGTTGCTTCGTTTTTTCGCTGCTACGACATATATCTATCAATGGCTTTGGCTAAGTAAGTTTGCGATCTTGTAATAATTTCTTTTGGATGTAATTGTTGTTGATGCCAAGACTACGATCTCGTATTAGTGAGTCTCGTAGGCAAGCGCAGGAATTGCATGTTTGAGCCAGTCTTCGCAATGCTGTGATATACTCGTCAACAGTTTCGTTCTCTTTCTTTTGCCGGCTGTTTAAAACAAATCATTCGTACGTTTCGTTGGTTTCTCCTAAACAAAAATCTTGAAATTTCGTGATGACAACTTCCAGTTTTTTTCGATCCCCTTCGGAAGGGAAGTCTAAGCCTTCGAATATTTCTAAAGCGTCCCGGCCGATGCAAGACAAGAAAGTGGCAGTTTTGAATTCGTCTTCGAAGGGGTTAAGGCGTGCTACTAGCTACCGCGTAGTTGTCCCATGTTCGTTTGAATTTCTTCCAATTCGCGGCCAGATTTCCCTCAATGATTAGGGCTTTCGGCATAGACAAGCTAGCCGGCAAGAGCGGCTGCTGTGATGCGGAGGCACCTGTATTTTGAATTTCATCGTCTCCACTCATAATTGCTTCGCTTTTTTGTAAACTTTCCGTGAAGTGGCTTCGTTTACACTCCTGACGCCATGTTATTTATCTCTTTCACTGTATATATTTAACTTGTAATATTCCACTGTATTTAGCTTAATCACTATATCGAACTCAACTGTCTACATCTTATTACAATATATTACTACACGTGACATGCATTTCCCGCCATGTTCCCAGTCCCCGTGTCCGAGCATTGTTCCCGACTACTTAATTTACCCTAATTAATATGAACCATAGTGCAGCTGATTTTTTATCAGCTGGTAGGTAGATAATTTCCAGAAGCAAGCTTTCCCTGGCGTGTAATAAAAAACGTTGTAGTATAGACTCAACTGTAAGGAAAAGTAAATCAACTGACAGCACATAACTTCAATTCGTTGGAAACGCCACATATCATAGCAAAAATTAAATAGAGAATAATACATGGGTGCGCGGAAATACCAGATCTATTTCGAGTGTTGAACATGTGAGATTATCAGTTTTATCAGTGCCCGAAATCCTTATAAAGCACTGTACTTTATATAATAAATAACAAAAATGAATTTTAAATATTAAAGTTAACTATAATAATTATGAAAGTAAATGCTAATCTTAATATACTAAAACAAAACAGATACATTTACACGTAGTTTTTATTTTTTAGCTTATTATTCACATGGTGTTTTCACAAATAAGGTTAATAAATATCGGTATACATAACTACTACAAAATTTATTGAGTTATATGTAAAATGCATTGAAAGATTGCTTTTGAAAATTTACGATATTAGACGCTTGCACGATAAATAATACATTAAATCCTCTACGGAATATAGCTCTATCCATGAATTCCAAAAATAAGTTGATTTTTTCTTCGAAGAATATGACTATGATGCAATGCATTTTGTTCAAGCGGAAACTTCCCCCTTCGTTTGAACTATGGCTTCGAAACAGAGTTAAGAGTTAATATAGAGGGCTTAGAGTAAACTTCAAGTTAATTTTAGCAACCCGTGTACATTTGAAGTATTTTAAATATAGATATAGATTTATGGAAAACACTTCTTTTTAAACTACTCCATTTTTTAATGGCAAGGTTATATAGTGTCAGGTCACAAGCACAATGTTTTTACTTGTTAAGGTCCTAGTCCCGAATTGCGCTGTAGATCAGCTAAAGATGGACCGACCAGTGAGCTGCAAACTGGCGGCAGTGTTTATGCTTAAAGACATTTACTGTGAGCGACCTTCAATGTAATTTAGTTCAGGTTGACTAGTACGAATGTTCATGTCAGCGTTAGTGTCCGCGGAACATCATGCAGAGAAAATCCAGAAAAACTTCTTTATATCATATCATACAGTCTGATACAGAAACATTTTTATTTCCTTGTTAATCACACGGGCAAAATTTTTGGCAAACGGAAAAAATAACGGTTCTCAAGAGTCATCGAAAAATCTTAAGAAAAACCGTGCTAAAAATTCTGTTCTGTAATTCTACAAAAACATTGAAAAAAATAAGCCATACCACTTACATTAGGCATATTGAGAAGTATCAACTGAGATTCCATGATAGCATAATATATTTAAATTAGCAGGTTTCAAAAGCTGTCAGGAATTCTAGAAAAGGACTAGCCTAGGGATGGTATAAAAGAGAGCACGACGATGGTGAAAAGGACCAGGTAATGTAATAAAAGATCGAACACGGATGGCACACGCATGGCCTTGCACGCATGGCTTTGCACAATTCGCTTTGCGCAATCAGCTTCGACAACCAGCCAAATGCGTTTGCCTTTCGACAACGACATCGAATTGGCTGTCTTCAACCGTCTGTGTAATAACTCCACCACCTCTGGTTCGAACTTTACGGGAGGGTAGAAGCGGCTTCAGACCATAAGTGCTAAAAGCCTGTATCTTCGAATAAGACCATCAAGACTATAGTATCACCGATTTGTATATGCATACTAAATGCTCTGCTGTTGCAGTGATTGTGGTTTGAATTACGACCAGGAAGGCACTGTAGCGATGCGCACACGCATCTATATATAGGCTACTGTTATTAACGTGCTGTATAAATTTTATTATAAAGATCAAAATATAATTAACTACAGAGAAGATAAATATTATAAATAAACGGAAATATTGTTCGCTGATTGCATAAATGACCACGTAAATTGTATTTTGATGTTTATGATACAACTTATACAGCACGCACGTTAATAACGGCATCCTATATATGGATGTATGTGCGCATGGCAGTAGTGTCTACCCGGTCGTAATTCAACCACAATCACTGCACTGAGGTATATATATACAAATCGGTGATATTGTATCTTGATGGTCTGATTCGAAGATACAGGGTTTTAGGACTTACGGCCTGGGGGCCGCTTCTACCCTCCCCTATATTTCGAACAAGAGGTGGTGGAGTTATGACACAGACGGTTGAGGCAGCCAATTCGATGTCGTTGTCGAAAGGCAACCACATTTGGTTGGTTGTCGAGGCCAATTGTGCGAAGCCATCCGAGTGCCATGCCCCCGTGTGAAAACTTTTATTACAATACCCCGGCCCTTTTCACTATCGTCATGCTGTCCTTTCTACCATTCCTAGACAAAACCTTCGAAGGTAGCAGAATTTCTCAGCTGACACCTTTTGGAACTTTCTAATTTAAATTGGTTACGCTAGTGTCCAATCTCTTATGATGCTTTTCAATAGCCCTAATGTAAGGGGTATAGCATAATTCTTTTCAATTATTTATTTGGGGTTTTTTTGAAAAAAAGATGGTTCCCACCGTTAAGAAAAACTGTAGCATTTTGAGCACGGTATTTTGTCCAATTTTTTTCGATGATTTTTTAAAACTGTTATTTTCTCCATTTACCAGAAATTTCGCCAGTGCAGTTAAGAACGAAATAAAAATTTTCATTTATCAGACTGTATGATACAAAGAAGTTGTGAAATTTTGACGACTTCTTTTCTAAAAAAAATTTTAAAATAGACCAAAAGATACTTTGGAAAGGGTCATAATTCTTCCACTTGACGAAAACTATTTAATGCATGGGCAGGAATTGATCCTAGCCACTTTTGTTGAGTCATTTTTACTTGACCACTGGATTACGTTGGTTATGAGGCTCCGGCAGGTGGGTTTAAGTTGTCTAAACGTTTTAGCCTATGCTTAATTCTTAAAACTGACCAAAGCCAGAACGATTTTTGGCAAAGCTAGGCAGGTATTGTTCCCGGACTCAGTGATTGATTTTGATGGATACATATTGCCGGTCTTTACCACTAGACTATGCTAGTTACCACTTTCCATGTTAGTTACCACTTTCAAAGGGTGAAGAATTATCATAAATATAAACGCTAGATTAAATCGAAGTTACTCGAGCCCATTCGCGAGCTTTTGTTCGCATTTCATCAAATAATATTTAATCATACTCTGTCGAGGAAGACACTGAAGTTGCTTTTGAGTGTAATTACATTTTTAAATTATGTAAAAATTTATTTCTAAATAAATCCAATTGAGTCTTTTGCAATATAACAGTAACAAAAATGGGTAAGATCACAACTTGAGCATACAGTAGGTTTCTGGTTCTACGAATTCTAAAAGCCTAACTTTTGTGAGTATATACGTAATAAAACATTTGAAAAATAAATGTGTGTTGAAATCAGCCTTCTCTTATACTCGGAGAAGATCTTGTAAATTCTGATCAAACATACCGGCTTTTCCAAATATAATGACCTAGCTATAGGCGTCCAATATATATATCATTGAACAAAGAAGATCACTATTTAAATCTAATTTCGAAGGCAACATTATTGCTGGGGCACTACCGAGACGATAAGTATTGAATAAATGGAAATGTGTTTCGCTGATTGCATAAATGACCACGCAAATTATATTTTGATGTTTACGATAAAATTTATACAGCACGTTAATAACAGCAGCCTATATATAGATGCATGTGCGCATGGCAATAGTGCCTACCTGGTCGTAATTCAACCACAATTAGTGCAACAGGAAAGCATGACGTATATATATATAGAAATCGGTGGCACTATAGTATCACCGATTTGTATATATATACGTCATGCTTTGCTGTTGCAGTAATTGTGGTTGAATTACGACCAGGTAGGCACTATTTCCATGCGTGATCATTTGCTTTTCTTGTTTTTTAATATCTGCCTGTACTTAGGGGAAACAGGCAGATCTCTGAAAACAAGAAAGGCTGAACACATCAGAAACGTTAAGGAGCATAATAATGGTTCAAACATCGAAAAACATGCAACGCGAAAATCATTGACACACGGAATTTCCGTAGTCGTCTAAAACTAGAAGTCCAGAATCATGGCATACAGCTGGCAAAGACAGGAATGCTGATAACAACTCAAAACCGCTTCCTCGACTATGCACAATCTTAATAAAGAAAACATAGTATCACCTTATCGTATTTCACAGTGCACATGTATACACGTCATATCTAGCTTCATTTCACACTTTCACAGTTTATAAATCATTATAAATATACCCGTTGAAGGCTACAGACTGGTGGCCGAAAGCTCGTAAACAAATAAATATATTTTAGTCAGAGAACGTTTCACCCTTTTCATTTATGTCTAACCTGGCTACACATCTACGATTTTTAGTGGTTTATATTGTTCAACTATTTTTTAAAGCTCATTCAGTTGAAAAAGGGTAAATAATTTAAACCACATAGGGCGAGTGTAATAGCCAACGCGGTCTGGTGATCAAGCAAAGTGGTGCAGTAAATAAACAACGCAGCTGAACGATAATTAACTTGCTCGGAATTATTTTTATGTTTTAGAACAATTATAGGCTAGAGTAAACCCCGCTTAAACAATTGGCAAGGGCGTGATAGCATTCATGTAGTCTAGTGGCCAATGCAAAATGTCTCAAGTCAACGAGTTTTTGGTCAAATCTTGCCCTTGTCACAAACCCCATAGGCTTTTGTCTAGGGTAAGAATTACTATAAATATACACGCTAGATTAATTCAAAGTTATTTGAACCCATTCGCGAGCTTTTGTTCGCATTTCATCGAATAATGTTTAATCATACTCTGTCGAGGAAGATCTTGAAGTTGCTTTGTGTGTAATTACATTTTTAAATGTATGTACAAATTTATTCCTAAATAAATCCAATTGAGTCTTTTGCAATATCACAAATAATAAAAATCGATAAGATCACAACTTGAGCATACAGTAGGTTTCTCGTGCTACGAATTTTAAAAGCCCATATGTTTGTAAGTAGAACATGTGAAAAATAAATGTGTGTTGAAATCAACCTTCCCTTATACTCGGAGAAGACCTTGAAATTCTGATCAAACATACATTTCCAAATTTAATGACCCAGCTTTAGGCGTTCAATATATATCATTGAACTAAACAGATCACTATTTAAATCTAATGTCGAAGAACAACATTATTGCTGACTCTGTGACACTACAGAGACGATAAGTATTAAATAAATGGAAATGTTGTTCGCTGATTCCATAAATGATCACGCAAATTATATTTTTATGTTTATGATACAACTTATACAGCACGTTAATAACGGCATCCTATACATGAATGCACGTGCGCATGGCAATAGTGTCTACCCGGTCGTAATTCAACCACAATCACTGCAACAGCAGAGCATGAGGTATATATATACAAATTGGTGTTACCATATCTTTATGGTCTGATTCGAAGATACAGGGTTTTAGCGCTTACGGTCTGGGGGCCGCTTCTACCCTCCCCTATATTTCGAACCAGAGGTGGTGGAGATATGATACAGACGGTTGAGGCAGTCAACTCGATGTCCTTGTCAAAAGGCAACCGCATTTGGTGGGTTGTCGAGGCCAATTGTGCGAAGCCATCCGAGTGCCATCCGTGTGCAAACTTTTATTACAATACCCCGGTCCTTTTCACTATTGTCATGCTGTCTATTATACCATTCCTAGACTAATCCTTCGAAGGTAGCAGAATTTCTCAGCTGACACCTGAGTTTATACTACACAATTGTACGTATTGCAACATTCAATTAGCCTTTCACATTCTAATGTAAATTTTTAGCTGCTGATATCAATTTAAATACATTTTTTATTCAGTTATTATATTGTAATTCAGTTAAATATTGTAAGATCTGGCACGTTTTTGAATAATTCTGAGCTGGCCCCGTTGTGGTGCTGACAATATTGTCTTGAAATGGCCACGTGTACAAAGTCGACGATGTCGAAATTGGGAAATCGAGATGAAAAGGAGAAAAAGAAGAAAAAATCTGAACATATGGTGTTATAAACAGTATGTTCAACAAGTAGCATACTGAATTTGGTCATTCAAGCAAGTAGATACCCACCCTAACAGGGCATCTCTATAGGTGTTTTCCTCTTTATTAGTCAATTAGATTCTCAAAAATGAGATAGAAGTAGTTGCGGTATTTTTGGACCTTATACCTGCACTCATTTCGTGATTACTTTTTCGTACACTTTCAAGATAACAGGAGTAGTGCGCGTTGGCTTATTTTTATTTATTTACAAGCTTTGTCAACACTGACCGGTGCTCGCTACAGAAGTCTTGCCCCCACTGGCCGTGAAATGATTCAACAAACAACAGATACAAATGTGGTTATCCATAGGAACATTTCAGCAGGACATGTAATTTCAAGTGCATATTTCTAGTGTATATTCTATTAGCAAAAGTGAGGAAGTAAATTTTAAAATATTGGAATCATTCTAATGTCAGCAATTTCAGTTTATCTAATAACCGGTACACATTTATAGTTGAACAATATAAACCACTAAAAATCGTAGATGTGTAGCCAGGTTAGACATAAATGAAAAGGGTGAGACGTTCTCTGACTAAAAAATATTTATTTGTTTACGAGCATTCGGCCACCAGTCTGTAGCCTTCAACGGGTATATTTATGATGATTTATAAACTGTGAAAGTGTGAAATGAAGCTAGATATGACGTGTATACATGTGCACTGTGAAATACGATAAGGTGATACTATGTTTTCTTTATTAAGATTGTACATTGTCGAGGAAGCGGTTTTGAGTTGTTATCAGCATTCCTGTCTTTGCCAGCTGTATGCCATGATTCTGGACTTCTAGTGTTAGGCGACTACGGAAATTCCGTGTGTCAATGATTTTCGCGTTGCATGTTTTTCGATGTTTGAACCATTATTATGTTCCTTAACGTTTCTGATGTGTTCAGCCTTTCTTGTTTTTAGAGGTCTTCCTGTTTCCCCTAAGTACAGGCAGATATTTTAAAACAAGAAAAGCAAATGATCACGCATGGCAATAGTGCCTACCTGGTCGTAATTCAACCACAATTACTGCAACAGCAAAGCATGACGTATATATATACAAATCGGTGATACTATAGTGTCACCGATTTCTATATATGTACGTCATGCTTTCCTGTTGCACTAATTGTGGTTGAATTACGACCAGGTAGGCACTATTGCCATGCGCACATGCATCTATATATAGGCTGCTGTTATTAACGTCCTGCATAAGTTTTATCATAAACATCAAAATATAATTTGCGTGGTCATTTATGCAATCAGCGAAACACATTTCCATTTATTTAGTACTTATCGTCTCTGGATTGCCCCAGCAATAATGTTGCCTTCGAAATTAGATTTAAATAGTGATCTTCTTTGTTCAATGATATATATATATATATATATATTGGACACCTATAGCTAGGTCATTATGTTTCGAAAAGCCGGTATGTTTGATCAGAATTTACAAGATCTTCTCCGAGTATAAGAGAAGGCTGATTTCAACACACATTTATTTTTCAAATGTTTTATTACGTATATACTCACAAAAGTATAGGCTTTTAAAATCCGTAGAACCAGAAACCTACTGTATGCTCAAGTTGTGATCTTACCCATTTTTGTTACTTGTTATATTGCAAAAGACTCAATTGGATTTATTTAGAAATAAATTTTTACATAATTTAAAAATGTAATTACACTCAAAAGCAACTTCAGGGTCTTCCTCGACAGAGTATGATTAAATATTATTTGATGAAATGCGAACAAAAGCTCGCGAATGGGCTCGAATAACTTCGATTTAATCTAGCGTTTATATTTATGATAATTCTTCACCCTTTGAAAGTGGTAACTAACATGGAAAGTGGTAACTAACATAGTCTAGTGCCGTAAAGACCGGCAATATGTATCCATCAAAATCAATCACTGAGTCCGGGAACAATGCCTGCCTAGCTTTGCCAAAAATCGTTCTGGCTTTGGTCAGTTTTAAGAATTAAGCATAGGCTAAAACGTGTAGACAACTTAAACCCACCTGCCGGAGCCTCATAACCAACGTAATCCAGTGGTCAAGTAAAAATGACTCAACAAAAGTGGCTAGGATCAATTCCTGCCCATGCATTAAATAGTTTTCGTCAAGTGGAAGAATTATGACCCTTTCCAAAGTATCTTTTGGTCTATTTTAAAATTTTTTTTAGAAAAGAAGTCGTCAAAATTTCACAACTTCTTTGTATCATACAGTCTGATAAATGAAAATTTTTATTTCGTTCTTAACCGCACTGACAAAATTTCTGGTAAATGGAGAAAATAACAGTTTTAAAAAATCATCGAAAAAAATTGGACAAAACACCGTGCTCAAAATGCTATAGTTTTTCATAACGGTGGGAACCATCTTTTTTTCTTGCAAAAAAACCCCAAATAAATAATTGAAAAGAATTATGCTATACCCCTTACATTAGGGGCTATTGAAAAGCATCATAAGAGATTGGACACTAGCGTAACCAATTTAAATTAGAAAGTTCCAATAGGTGTCAGCTGAGAAATTCTGCTACCTTCGGAGGATTAGTCTAGGGATGGCGGTATAAAAGACAGCATGACGATAGTGAAAAGGACCGGGGTATTGTAATAAAAGTTTGCACACGGATGGCACTCGGATGGCTTCGCACAGTTGGCCTCGACAACCCACCAAATGCGGTTGCCTTTCGACAACGACATCGAATTGACTGCCTCAACCGTCTGTGTCATAACTCCACCACCTCTGGTTCGAAATATAGGGGAGGGTAGAAGCGGCCCCCAGACCGTAAGTGCTAAAACCCTGTATCTTCGAATCAGACCATCAAGATATAGTAACACCGATTTGTATATATATACCTCATGCTCTGCTGTTGCAGTGATTGTGGTTGAATTACGACCGGGTAGACACTATTGCCATGCGCACATGCGTCCATGTATAGGATGCGGTTATTAACGTGCTGTATATAAGTTGTGTCATAAACATCAAAATATAATTTGCGTGATCATTTAAGGAATCAGCGAACAACATTTCCATTTACTAAATACTTATCGTCTCTGTAGTGCCTCAGAGTCAGCAATAATGTTGTTCTTCGACATTAGATTTAAATAGTGATCTGTTTAGTTCAATGATATATATTGAACGCCTAAAGCTGGGTCATTAAATTTGGAAATGTATGTTTGATCAGAATTTCAAGGTCTTCTCCGAGTATAAGGGAAGGCTGATTTCAACACACATTTATTTTTCACATGTTCTACTTACAAACATATGGGCTTTTAAAATTCGTAGCACCAGAAACTGTATGCTCAAGTTGTGATCTTATCGATTTTTATTATTTGTGATATTGCAAAAGACTCAATTGGATTTATTTAGGAATAAATTTGTACATACATTTAAAAATGTAATTACACTCAAAGCAACTTCAAGATCTTCCTCGACAGAGTATGATTAAATATTACTCGATGAAATGCGAACAAAAGCTCGCGAATGGGTTCAAATAACTTTGAATTAATCTAGCGTGTATATTTATAATAGTTCTTACCCCAGACAAAAGCCTATGGGGTTTGTGACAAGGGCAAGATTTGACCAAGAACTCGTTGACTTGAGACATTTTTCATTGGCCACTAGACTACACGAATGCTATCACGCCCTTGCCACTTAAATTGTTTAAGCGGGGTTTACTCTAGCCTATAATTGTTCTAAAACATAAAAATAATTCCGAGCAAGGGAATTATCGTTCAGCTGCGTTGTTTATTTACTGCACCACTTTGCTTGATCACCAGACCGCGTTGGCTATTACACTCGCCCTATGTGGTTTAAATTATTTACCCGTTTTCAACTGAATGATCTTTAAAAAATAGTTGAACAATATAAACCACTAAAAATCGTAGATGTGTAGCCAGGATTAGACATAAATGAAAAGGGTGAGACGTTCTCTGACTAAAATATATTTATTTGTTTACGAGCTTTCGGGCACCAGTCTGTAGCCTTCAACGGGTATATTTATAATGATTTATAAACTGTGAAAGTGTGAAATGAAGCTAGATATGACGTGTATACATGTGCACTGTGAAATACGATAAGGTGATACTATGTTTTCTTTATTAAGATTGTACATTGTCGAGGAAGCGGTTTTGAGTTGTTATCAGCATTCCTGTCTTTGCCAGCTGTATGCCATGATTCTGGACTTCTAGTGTTAGGCGACTACGGAAATTCCGTGTGTCAATGATTTTCGCGTTGCATGTTTTTCGATGTTTGAACCATTATTATGCTCCTTAACGTTTCTGATGTGTTCAGCCTTTCTTGTTTTCAGAGATCTGCCTGTTTCCCCTAAGTACAGGCAGATATTTTAAAACAAGAAAAGCAAATGATCACGCATGGCAATAGTGCCTACCTGGTCGTAATTCAACCACAATTACTGCAACAGCAAAGCATGACGTATATATATACAAATCGGTGATACTATAGTGCCACCGATTTCTATATATGTACGTCATGCTTTCCTGTTGCACTAATTGTGGTTGAATTACGACCAGGTAGGCACTATTGCCATGCGCACATGCATCTATATATAGGCTGCTGTTATTAACGTCCTGCATAAGTTTTATCATAAACATCAAAATATAATTTGCGTGGTCATTTATGCAATCAGCGAAACACATTTCCATTTATTTAATACTTATCGTCTCTGGATTGCCCCAGCAATAATGTTGCCTTCGAAATTAGATTTAAATAGTGATCTTCTTTGTTCAATGATATATATATATATATATATATATATATATATATATATATATATATATATATATATATATATATATATATATATATATATATATATATATATATATATATATATATATATATTGGACACCTATAGCTAGGTCATTATGTTTCGAAAAGCCGGTATGTTTGATCAGAATTTACAAGATCTTCTCCGAGTATAAGAGAAGGCTGATTTCAACACACATTTATTTTTCAAATGTTTTATTACGTATATACTCACAAAAGTATAGGCTTTTAAAATTCGTAGAACCAGAAACCTACTGTATGCTCAAGTTGTGATCTTACCCATTTTTGTTACTTGTTATATTGCAAAAGACTCAATTGGATTTATTTAGAAATAAATTTTTACATAATTTAAAAATGTAATTACACTCAAAAGCAACTTCAGGGTCTTCCTCGACAGAGTATGATTAAATATTATTTGATGAAATGCGAACAAAAGCTCGCGAATGCGCTCGAATAACTTCGATTTAATCTAGCGTTTATATTTATGATAATTCTTCACCCTTTGAAAGTGGTAACTAACATGGAAAGTGGTAACTAACATAGTCTAGTGCCGTAAAGACCGGCAATATGTATCCATCAAAATCAATCACTGAGTCCGGGAACAATGCCTGCCTAGCTTTGCCAAAAATCGTTCTGGCTTTGGTCAGTTTTAAGAATTAAGCATAGGCTAAAACGTTTAGACAACTTAAACCCACCTGCCGGAGCCTCATAACCAACGTAATCCAGTGGTCAAGTAAAAATGACTCAACAAAAGTGGCTAGGATCAATTCCTGCCCATGCATTAAATAGTTTTCGTCAAGCGGAAGAATTATGACCCTTTCCAAAGTATCTTTTGGTCTATTTTAAAGTTTTTTTTAGAAAAGAAGTCGTCAAAATTTCACAACTTCTTTGTATCATACAGTCTGATAAATGAAAATTTTTATTTCGTTCTTAACCGCACTGAAAAAATTTCTGGTAAATGGAGAAAATAACAGTTTTAAAAAATCATCGAAAAAAATTGGACAAAACACCGTGCTCAAAATGCTATAGTTTTTCATAACGGTGGAAACCATCTTTTTTTTTGCAAAAAAACCCCAAATAAATAATTGAAAAGAATTACGCTATACCCCTTACATTAGGGGCTATTGAAAAGCATCATAAGAGATTGCACACTAGCGTAACCAATTTAAATTAGAAAGTTCCAATAGGTGTCAGCTGAGAAATTCTGCTACCTTCGGAGGATTAGTCTAGGGATGGCGGTATAAAAGACAGCATGACGATAGTGAAAAGGACCGGGGTATTGTAATAAAAGTTTGCACACGGATGGCACTCGGATGGCTTCGCACAGTTGGCCTCGACAACCCACCAAATGCGGTTGCCTTTCGACAACGACATCGAATTGACTGCCTCAACCGTCTGTGTCATAACTCCACCACCTCTGCTTCGAAATATGGGGGAGGGTAGGAGCGGCCCCCAGACCGTAAGTGCTAAAACCCTGTATCTTCGAATCAGACCATCAAGATATAGTAACACCGATTTGTATATATATACCTCATGCTCTGCTGTTGCAGTGATTGTGGTTGAATTACGACCGGGTAGACACTATTGCCATGCGCACATGCGTCCATGTATAGGATGCGGTTATTAACGTGCTGTATATAAGTTGTGTCATAAACATCAAAATATAATTTGCGTGATCATTTAAGGAATCAGCGAACAACATTTCCATTTATTAAATACTTATCGTCTCTGTAGTGCCTCAGAGTCAGCAATAATGTTGTTCTTCGACATTAGATTTAAATAGTGATCTGTTTAGTTCAATGATATATATTGAACGCCTAAAGCTGGGTCATTAAATTTGGAAATGTATGTTTGATCAGAATTTCAAGGTCTTCTCCGAGTATAAGGGAAGGCTGATTTCAACACACATTTATTTTTCACATGTTCTACTTACAAACATATGGGCTTTTAAAATTCGTAGCACCAGAAACCTACTGTATGCTCAAGTTGTGATCTTATCGATTTTTATTATTTGTGATATTGCAAAAGACTCAATTGGATTTATTTAGGAATAAATTTGTACATACATTTAAAAATGTAATTACACTCAAAGCAACTTCAAGATCTTCCTCGACAGAGTATGATTAAATATTATTCGATGAAATGCGAACAAAAGCTCGCGAATGGGTTCAAATAACTTTGAATTAATCTAGCGTGTATATTTATAATAGTTCTTACCCCAGACAAAAGCCTATGGGGTTTGTGACAAGGGCAAGATTTGACCAAGAACTCGTTGACTTGAGACATTTTTCATTGGCCACTAGACTACACGAATGCTATCACGCCCTTGCCACTTAAATTGTTTAAGCGGGGTTTACTCTAGCCTATAATTGTTCTAAAACATAAAAATAATTCCGAGCAAGGGAATTATCGTTCAGCTGCGTTGTTTATTTACTGCACCACTTTGCTTGATCACCAGACCGCGTTGGCTATTACACTCGCCCTATGTGGTTTAAATTATTTACCCGTTTTCAACTGAATGATCTTTAAAAAATAGTTGAACAATATAAACCACTAAAAATCGTAGATGTGTAGCCAGGATTAGACATAAATGAAAAGGGTGAGACGTTCTCTGACTAAAATATATTTATTTGTTTACGAGCTTTCGGGCACCAGTCTGTAGCCTTCAACGGGTATATTTATAATGATTTATAAACTGTGAAAGTGTGAAATGAAGCTAGATATGACGTGTATACATGTGCACTGTGAAATACGATAAGGTGATACTATGTTTTCTTTATTAAGATTGTACATTGTCGAGGAAGCGGTTTTGAGTTGTTATCAGCATTCCTGTCTTTGCCAGCTGTATGCCATGATTCTGGACTTCTAGTGTTAGGCGACTACGGAAATTCCGTGTGTCAATGATTTTCGCGTTGCATGTTTTTCGATGTTTGAACCATTATTATGCTCCTTAACGTTTCTGATGTGTTCAGCCTTTCTTGTTTTCAGAGATCTGCCTGTTTCCCCTAAGTACAGGCAGATATTTTAAAACAAGAAAAGCAAATGATCACGCATGGCAATAGTGCCTACCTGGTCGTAATTCAACCACAATTACTGCAACAGCAAAGCATGACGTATATATATACAAATCGGTGATACTATAGTGCCACCGATTTCTATATATGTACGTCATGCTTTCCTGTTGCACTAATTGTGGTTGAATTACGACCAGGTAGGCACTATTGCCATGCGCACATGCATCTATATATAGGCTGCTGTTATTAACGTCCTGCATAAGTTTTATCATAAACATCAAAATATAATTTGCGTGGTCATTTATGCAATCAGCGAAACACATTTCCATTTATTTAGTACTTATCGTCTCTGGATTGCCCCAGCAATAATGTTGCCTTCGAAATTAGATTTAAATAGTGATCTTCTAGTAGTGTTCAATGATATATATATATATATATATATTGGACACCTATAGCTAGGTCATTATGTTTCGAAAAGCCGGTATGTTTGATCAGAATTTACAAGATCTTCTCCGAGTATAAGAGAAGGCTGATTTCAACACACATTTATTTTTCAAATGTTTTATTACGTATATACTCACAAAAGTATAGGCTTTTAAAATCCGTAGAACCAGAAACCTAGTGTATGCTCAAGTTGTGATCTTTCCCCTTTTTTTTACTTGTTATATTGCAAAAGACTCAATTGGATTTATTTAGAAATAAATTTTTACATAATTTAAAAATGTAATTACACTCAAAAGCAACTTCAGGGTCTTCCTCGACAGAGTATGATTAAATATTATTTGATGAAATGCGAACAAAAGCTCGCGAATGGGCTCGAATAACTTCGATTTAATCTAGCGTTTATATTTATGATAGTTCTTCACCCTTTGAAAGTGGTAACTAACATGGAAAGTGGTAACTAACATAGTCTAGTGCCGTAAAGACCGGCAATATGTATCCATCAAAATCAATCACTGAGTCCGGGAACAATGCCTGCCTAGCTTTGCCAAAAATCGTTCTGGCTTTGGTCAGTTTTAAGAATTAAGCATAGGCTAAAACGTGTAGACAACTTAAACCCACCTGCCGGAGCCTCATAACCAACGTAATCCAGTGGTCAAGTAAAAATGACTCAACAAAAGTGGCTAGGATCAATTCCTGCCCATGCATTAAATAGTTTTCGTCAAGTGGAAGAATTATGACCCTTTCCAAAGTATCTTTTGGTCTATTTTAAAATTTTTTTTAGAAAAGAAGTCGTCAAAATTTCACAACTTCTTTGTATCATACAGTCTGATAAATGAAAATTTTTATTTCGTTCTTAACCGCACTGACAAAATTTCTGGTAAATGGAGAAAATAACAGTTTTAAAAAATCATCGAAAAAAATTGGACAAAACACCGTGCTCAAAATGCTATAGTTTTTCATAACGGTGGGAACCATCTTTTTTTTTTGCAAAAAAACCCCAAATAAATAATTGAAAAGAATTATGCTATACCCCTTACATTAGGGGCTATTGAAAAGCATCATAAGAGATTGCACACTAGCGTAACCAATTTAAATTAGAAAGTTCCAATAGGTGTCAGCTGAGAAATTCTGCTACCTTCGGAGGATTAGTCTAGGGATGGCGGTATAAAAGACAGCATGACGATAGTGAAAAGGACCGGGGTATTGTAATAAAAGTTTGCACACGGATGGCACTCGGATGGCTTCGCACAGTTGGCCTCGACAACCCACCAAATGCGGTTGCCTTTCGACAACGACATCGAATTGACTGCCTCAACCGTCTGTGTCATAACTCCACCACCTCTGGTTCGAAATATAGGGGAGGGTAGAAGCGGCCCCCAGACCGTAAGTGCTAAAACCCTGTATCTTCGAATCAGACCATCAAGATATAGTAACACCGATTTGTATATATATACCTCATGCTCTGCTGTTGCAGTGATTGTGGTTGAATTACGACCGGGTAGACACTATTGCCATGCGCACATGCGTCCATGTATAGGATGCGGTTATTAACGTGCTGTATATAAGTTGTGTCATAAACATCAAAATATAATTTGCGTGATCATTTAAGGAATCAGCGAACAACATTTCCATTTACTAAATACTTATCGTCTCTGTAGTGCCTCAGAGTCAGGAATAATGTTGTTCTTCGACATTAGATTTAAATAGTGATCTGTTTAGTTCAATGATATATATTGAACGCCTAAAGCTGGGTCATTAAATTTGGAAATGTATGTTTGATCAGAATTTCAAGGTCTTCTCCGAGTATAAGGGAAGGCTGATTTCAACACACATTTATTTTTCACATGTTCTACTTACAAACATATGGGCTTTTAAAATTCGTAGCACCAGAAACCTACTGTATGCTCAAGTTGTGATCTTATCGATTTTTATTATTTGTGATATTGCAAAAGACTCAATTGGATTTATTTAGGAATAAATTTGTACATACATTTAAAAATGTAATTACACTCAAAGCAACTTCAAGATCTTCCTCGACAGAGTATGATTAAATATTATTCGATGAAATGCGAACAAAAGCTCGCGAATGGGTTCAAATAACTTTGAATTAATCTAGCGTGTATATTTATAATAGTTCTTACCCCAGACAAAAGCCTATGGGGTTTGTGACAAGGGCAAGATTTGACCAAGAACTCGTTGACTTGAGACATTTTTCATTGGCCACTAGACTACACGAATGCTATCACGCCCTTGCCACTTAAATTGTTTAAGCGGGGTTTACTCTAGCCTATAATTGTTCTAAAACATAAAAATAATTCCGAGCAAGGGAATTATCGTTCAGCTGCGTTGTTTATTTACTGCACCACTTTGCTTGATCACCAGACCGCGTTGGCTATTACACTCGCCCTATGTGGTTTAAATTATTTACCCGTTTTCAACTGAATGATCTTTAAAAAATAGTTGAACAATATAAACCACTAAAAATCGTAGATGTGTAGCCAGGATTAGACATAAATGAAAAGGGTGAGACGTTCTCTGACTAAAATATATTTATTTGTTTACGAGCTTTCGGCCACCAGTCTGTAGCCTTCAACGGGTATATTTATAATGATTTATAAACTGTGAAAGTGTGAAATGAAGCTAGATATGACGTGTATACATGTGCACTGTGAAATACGATAAGGTGATACTATGTTTTCTTTATTAAGATTGTACATTGTCGAGGAAGCGGTTTTGAGTTGTTATCAGCATTCCTGTCTTTGCCAGCTGTATGCCATGATTCTGGACTTCTAGTGTTAGGCGACTACGGAAATTCCGTGTGTCAATGATTTTCGCGTTGCATGTTTTTCGATGTTTGAACCATTATTATGCTCCTTAACGTTTCTGATGTGTTCAGCCTTTCTTGTTTTCAGAGATCTGCCTGTTTCCCCTAAGTACAGGCAGATATTTTAAAACAAGAAAAGCAAATGATCACGCATGGCAATAGTGCCTACCTGGTCGTAATTCAACCACAATTACTGCAACAGCAAAGCATGACGTATATATATACAAATCGGTGATACTATAGTGCCACCGATTTCTATATATGTACGTCATGCTTTCCTGTTGCACTAATTGTGGTTGAATTACGACCAGGTAGGCACTATTGCCATGCGCACATGCATCTATATATAGGCTGCTGTTATTAACGTCCTGCATAAGTTTTATCATAAACATCAAAATATAATTTGCGTGGTCATTTATGCAATCAGCGAAACACATTTCCATTTATTTAATACTTATCGTCTCTGGATTGCCCCAGCAATAATGTTGCCTTCGAAATTAGATTTAAATAGTGATCTTCTTTGTTCAATGATATATATATATATATATATATATATATATATTGGACACCTATAGCTAGGTCATTATGTTTCGAAAAGCCGGTATGTTTGATCAGAATTTACAAGATCTTCTCCGAGTATAAGAGAAGGCTGATTTCAACACACATTTATTTTTCAAATGTTTTATTACGTATATACTCACAAAAGTATAGGCTTTTAAAATTCGTAGAACCAGAAACCTACTGTATGCTCAAGTTGTGATCTTACCCATTTTTGTTACTTGTTATATTGCAAAAGACTCAATTAGATTTATTTAGAAATAAATTTTTACATAATTTAAAAATGTAATTACACTCAAAAGCAACTTCAGGGTCTTCCTCGACAGAGTATGATTAAATATTATTTGATGAAATGCGAACAAAAGCTCGCGAATGCGCTCGAATAACTTCGATTTAATCTAGCGTTTATATTTATGATAATTCTTCACCCTTTGAAAGTGGTAACTAACATGGAAAGTGGTAACTAACATAGTCTAGTGCCGTAAAGACCGGCAATATGTATCCATCAAAATCAATCACTGAGTCCGGGAACAATGCCTGCCTAGCTTTGCCAAAAATCGTTCTGGCTTTGGTCAGTTTTAAGAATTAAGCATAGGCTAAAACGTGTAGACAACTTAAACCCACCTGCCGGAGCCTCATAACCAACGTAATCCAGTGGTCAAGTAAAAATGACTCAACAAAAGTGGCTAGGATCAATTCCTGCCCATGCATTAAATAGTTTTCGTCAAGTGGAAGAATTATGACCCTTTCCAAAGTATCTTTTGGTCTATTTTAAAACTTTTTTTAGAAAAGAAGTCGTCAAAATTTCACAACTTCTTTGTATCATACAGTCTGATAAATGAAAATTTTTATTTCGTTCTTAACCGCACTGACAAAATTTCTGGTAAATGGAGAAAATAACAGTTTTAAAAAATCATCGAAAAAAATTGGACAAAACACCGTGCTCAAAATGCTATAGTTTTTCATAACGGTGGGAACCATCTTTTTTTTTTGCAAAAAAACCCCGAATAAATAATTGAAAAGAATTATGCTATACCCCTTACATTAGGGGCTATTGAAAAGCATCATAAGAGATTGCACACTAGCGTAACCAATTTAAATTAGAAAGTTCCAATAGGTGTCAGCTGAGAAATTCTGCTACCTTCGGAGGATTAGTCTAGGGATGGCGGTATAAAAGACAGCATGACGATAGTGAAAAGGACCGGGGTATTGTAATAAAAGTTTGCACACGGATGGCACTCGGATGGCTTCGCACAGTTGGCCTCGACAACCCACCAAATGCGGTTGCCTTTCGACAACGACATCGAATTGACTGCCTCAACCGTCTGTGTCATAACTCCACCACCTCTGGTTCGAAATATAGGGGAGGGTAGGAGCGGCCCCCAGACCGTAAGTGCTAAAACCCTGTATCTTCGAATCAGACCATCAAGATATAGTAACACCGATTTGTATATATATACCTCATGCTCAGCTGTTGCAGTGATTGTGGTTGAATTACGACCGGGTAGACACTATTGCCATGCGCACATGCGTCCATGTATAGGATGCGGTTATTAACGTGCTGTATAAAAGTTGTGTCATAAACATCAAAATATAATTTGCGTGATCATTTAAGGAATCAGCGAACAACATTTCCATTTATTAAATACTTATCGTCTCTGTAGTGCCTCAGAGTCAGCAATAATGTTGTTCTTCGACATTAGATTTAAATAGTGATCTGTTTAGTTCAATGATATATATTGAACGCCTAAAGCTGGGTCATTAAATTTGGAAATGTATGTTTGATCAGAATTTCAAGGTCTTCTCCGAGTATAAGGGAAGGCTGATTTCAACACACATTTATTTTTCACATGTTCTACTTACAAACATATGGGCTTTTAAAATTCGTAGCACCAGAAACCTACTGTATGCTCAAGTTGTGATCTTATCGATTTTTATTATTTGTGATATTGCAAAAGACTCAATTGGATTTATTTAGGAATAAATTTGTACATACATTTAAAAACGTAATTACACTCAAAGCAACTTCAAGATCTTCCTCGACAGAGTATGATTAAATATTATTCGATGAAATGCGAACAAAAGCTCGCGAATGGGTTCAAATAACTTTGAATTAATCTAGCGTGTATATTTATAATAGTTCTTACCCCAGACAAAAGCCTATGGGGTTTGTGACAAGGGCAAGATTTGACCAAGAACTCGTTGACTTGAGACATTTTTCATTGGCCACTAGACTACACGAATGCTATCACGCCCTTGCCACTTAAATTGTTTAAGCGGGGTTTACTCTAGCCTATAATTGTTCTAAAACATAAAAATAATTCCGAGCAAGGGAATTATCGTTCAGCTGCGTTGTTTATTTACTGCACCACTTTGCTTGATCACAAGACCGCGTTGGCTATTACACTCGCCCTATGTGGTTTAAATTATTTACCCGTTTTCAACTGAATGATCTTTAAAAAATAGTTGAACAATATAAACCACTAAAAATCGTAGATGTGTAGCCAGGATTAGACATAAATGAAAAGGGTGAGACGTTCTCTGACTAAAATATATTTATTTGTTTACGAGCTTTCGGGCACCAGTCTGTAGCCTTCAACGGGTATATTTATAATGATTTATAAACTGTGAAAGTGTGAAATGAAGCTAGATATGACGTGTATACATGTGCACTGTGAAATACGATAAGGTGATACTATGTTTTCTTTATTAAGATTGTACATTGTCGAGGAAGCGGTTTTGAGTTGTTATCAGCATTCCTGTCTTTGCCAGCTGTATGCCATGATTCTGGACTTCTAGTGTTAGGCGACTACGGAAATTCCGTGTGTCAATGATTTTCGCGTTGCATGTTTTTCGATGTTTGAACCATTATTATGCTCCTTAACGTTTCTGATGTGTTCAGCCTTTCTTGTTTTCAGAGATCTGCCTGTTTCCCCTAAGTACAGGCAGATATTTTAAAACAAGAAAAGCAAATGATCACGCATGGCAATAGTGCCTACCTGGTCGTAATTCAACCACAATTACTGCAACAGCAAAGCATGACGTATATATATACAAATCGGTGATACTATAGTGCCACCGATTTCTATATATGTACGTCATGCTTTCCTGTTGCACTAATTGTGGTTGAATTACGACCAGGTAGGCACTATTGCCATGCGCACATGCATCTATATATAGGCTGCTGTTATTAACGTGCTGTATAAGTTTTATCATAAACATCAAAATATAATTTGCGTGGTCATTTATGCAATCAGCGAAACACATTTCCATTTATTTAGTACTTATCGTCTCTGGATTGCCCCAGCAATAATGTTGCCTTCGAAATTAGATTTAAATAGTGATCTTCTTTGTTCAATGATATATATATATATATATATATATATATATATATATTGGACACCTATAGCTAGGTCATTATGTTTCGAAAAGCCGGTATGTTTGATCAGAATTTACAAGATCTTCTCCGAGTATAAGAGAAGGCTGATTTCAACACACATTTATTTTTCAAATGTTTTATTACGTATATACTCACAAAAGTATAGGCTTTTAAAATTCGTAGAACCAGAAACCTACTGTATGCTCAAGTTGTGATCTTACCCATTTTTGTTACTTGTTATATTGCAAAAGACTCAATTAGATTTATTTAGAAATAAATTTTTACATAATTTAAAAATGTAATTACACTCAAAAGCAACTTCAGGGTCTTCCTCGACAGAGTATGATTAAATATTATTTGATGAAATGCGAACAAAAGCTCGCGAATGCGCTCGAATAACTTCGATTTAATCTAGCGTTTATATTTATGATAATTCTTCACCCTTTGAAAGTGGTAACTAACATGGAAAGTGGTAACTAACATAGTCTAGTGCCGTAAAGACCGGCAATATGTATCCATCAAAATCAATCACTGAGTCCGGGAACAATGCCTGCCTAGCTTTGCCAAAAATCGTTCTGGCTTTGGTCAGTTTTAAGAATTAAGCATAGGCTAAAACGTGTAGACAACTTAAACCCACCTGCCGGAGCCTCATAACCAACGTAATCCAGTGGTCAAGTAAAAATGACTCAACAAAAGTGGCTAGGATCAATTCCTGCCCATGCATTAAATAGTTTTCGTCAAGTGGAAGAATTATGACCCTTTCCAAAGTATCTTTTGGTCTATTTTAAAACTTTTTTTAGAAAAGAAGTCGTCAAAATTTCACAACTTCTTTGTATCATACAGTCTGATAAATGAAAATTTTTATTTCGTTCTTAACCGCACTGACAAAATTTCTGGTAAATGGAGAAAATAACAGTTTTAAAAAATCATCGAAAAAAATTGGACAAAACACCGTGCTCAAAATGCTATAGTTTTTCATAACGGTGGGAACCATCTTTTTTTTTTGCAAAAAAACCCCGAATAAATAATTGAAAAGAATTATGCTATACCCCTTACATTAGGGGCTATTGAAAAGCATCATAAGAGATTGCACACTAGCGTAACCAATTTAAATTAGAAAGTTCCAATAGGTGTCAGCTGAGAAATTCTGCTACCTTCGGAGGATTAGTCTAGGGATGGCGGTATAAAAGACAGCATGACGATAGTGAAAAGGACCGGGGTATTGTAATAAAAGTTTGCACCCGGATGGCACTCGGATGGCTTCGCACAGTTGGCCTCGACAACCCACCAAATGCGGTTGCCTTTCGACAACGACATCGAATTGACTGCCTCAACCGTCTGTGTCATAACTCCACCACCTCTGGTTCGAAATATAGGGGAGGGTAGGAGCGGCCCCCAGACCGTAAGTGCTAAAACCCTGTATCTTCGAATCAGACCATCAAGATATAGTAACACCGATTTGTATATATATACCTCATGCTCTGCTGTTGCAGTGATTGTGGTTGAATTACGACCGGGTAGACACTATTGCCATGCGCACATGCGTCCATGTATAGGATGCGGTTATTAACGTGCTGTATAAAAGTTGTGTCATAAACATCAAAATATAATTTGCGTGATCATTTAAGGAATCAGCGAACAACATTTCCATTTATTAAATACTTATCGTCTCTGTAGTGCCTCAGAGTCAGCAATAATGTTGTTCTTCGACATTAGATTTAAATAGTGATCTGTTTAGTTCAATGATATATATTGAACGCCTAAAGCTGGGTCATTAAATTTGGAAATGTATGTTTGATCAGAATTTCAAGGTCTTCTCCGAGTATAAGGGAAGGCTGATTTCAACACACATTTATTTTTCACATGTTCTACTTACAAACATATGGGCTTTTAAAATTCGTAGCACCAGAAACCTACTGTATGCTCAAGTTGTGATCTTATCGATTTTTATTATTTGTGATATTGCAAAAGACTCAATTGGATTTATTTAGGAATAAATTTGTACATACATTTAAAAATGTAATTACACTCAAAGCAACTTCAAGATCTTCCTCGACAGAGTATGATTAAATATTATTCGATGAAATGCGAACAAAAGCTCGCGAATGGGTTCAAATAACTTTGAATTAATCTAGCGTGTATATTTATAATAGTTCTTACCCCAGACAAAAGCCTATGGGGTTTGTGACAAGGGCAAGATTTGACCAAGAACTCGTTGACTTGAGACATTTTTCATTGGCCACTAGACTACACGAATGCTATCACGCCCTTGCCACTTAAATTGTTTAAGCGGGGTTTACTCTAGCCTATAATTGTTCTAAAACATAAAAATAATTCCGAGCAAGGGAATTATCGTTCAGCTGCGTTGTTTATTTACTGCACCACTTTGCTTGATCACCAGACCGCGTTGGCTATTACACTCGCCCTATGTGGTTTAAATTATTTACCCGTTTTCAACTGAATGATCTTTAAAAAATAGTTGAACAATATAAACCACTAAAAATCGTAGATGTGTAGCCAGGATTAGACATAAATGAAAAGGGTGAGACGTTCTCTGACTAAAATATATTTATTTGTTTACGAGCTTTCGGCCACCAGTCTGTAGCCTTCAACGGGTATATTTATAATGATTTATAAACTGTGAAAGTGTGAAATGAAGCTAGATATGACGTGTATACATGTGCACTGTGAAATACGATAAGGTGATACTATGTTTTCTTTATTAAGATTGTACATTGTCGAGGAAGCGGTTTTGAGTTGTTATCAGCATTCCTGTCTTTGCCAGCTGTATGCCATGATTCTGGACTTCTAGTGTTAGGCGACTACGGAAATTCCGTGTGTCAATGATTTTCGCGTTGCATGTTTTTCGATGTTTGAACCATTATTATGCTCCTTAACGTTTCTGATGTGTTCAGCCTTTCTTGTTTTCAGAGATCTGCCTGTTTCCCCTAAGTACAGGCAGATATTTTAAAACAAGAAAAGCAAATGATCACGCATGGCAATAGTGCCTACCTGGTCGTAATTCAACCACAATTACTGCAACAGCAAAGCATGACGTATATATATACAAATCGGTGATACTATAGTGCCACCGATTTCTATATATGTACGTCATGCTTTCCTGTTGCACTAATTGTGGTTGAATTACGACCAGGTAGGCACTATTGCCATGCGCACATGCATCTATATATAGGCTGCTGTTATTAACGTCCTGCATAAGTTTTATCATAAACATCAAAATATAATTTGCGTGGTCATTTATGCAATCAGCGAAACACATTTCCATTTATTTAATACTTATCGTCTCTGGATTGCCCCAGCAATAATGTTGCCTTCGAAATTAGATTTAAATAGTGATCTTCTTTGTTCAATGATATATATATATATATATATATATATATATATATATATTGGACACCTATAGCTAGGTCATTATGTTTCGAAAAGCCGGTATGTTTGATCAGAATTTACAAGATCTTCTCCGAGTATAAGAGAAGGCTGATTTCAACACACATTTATTTTTCAAATGTTTTATTACGTATATACTCACAAAAGTATAGGCTTTTAAAATTCGTAGAACCAGAAACCTACTGTATGCTCAAGTTGTGATCTTACCCATTTTTGTTACTTGTTATATTGCAAAAGACTCAATTAGATTTATTTAGAAATAAATTTTTACATAATTTAAAAATGTAATTACACTCAAAAGCAACTTCAGGGTCTTCCTCGACAGAGTATGATTAAATATTATTTGATGAAATGCGAACAAAAGCTCGCGAATGCGCTCGAATAACTTCGATTTAATCTAGCGTTTATATTTATGATAATTCTTCACCCTTTGAAAGTGGTAACTAACATGGAAAGTGGTAACTAACATAGTCTAGTGCCGTAAAGACCGGCAATATGTATCCATCAAAATCAATCACTGAGTCCGGGAACAATGCCTGCCTAGCTTTGCCAAAAATCGTTCTGGCTTTGGTCAGTTTTAAGAATTAAGCATAGGCTAAAACGTGTAGACAACTTAAACCCACCTGCCGGAGCCTCATAACCAACGTAATCCAGTGGTCAAGTAAAAATGACTCAACAAAAGTGGCTAGGATCAATTCCTGCCCATGCATTAAATAGTTTTCGTCAAGTGGAAGAATTATGACCCTTTCCAAAGTATCTTTTGGTCTATTTTAAAACTTTTTTTAGAAAAGAAGTCGTCAAAATTTCACAACTTCTTTGTATCATACAGTCTGATAAATGAAAATTTTTATTTCGTTCTTAACCGCACTGACAAAATTTCTGGTAAATGGAGAAAATAACAGTTTTAAAAAATCATCGAAAAAAATTGGACAAAACACCGTGCTCAAAATGCTATAGTTTTTCATAACGGTGGGAACCATCTTTTTTTTTTGCAAAAAAACCCCGAATAAATAATTGAAAAGAATTATGCTATACCCCTTACATTAGGGGCTATTGAAAAGCATCATAAGAGATTGCACACTAGCGTAACCAATTTAAATTAGAAAGTTCCAATAGGTGTCAGCTGAGAAATTCTGCTACCTTCGGAGGATTAGTCTAGGGATGGCGGTATAAAAGACAGCATGACGATAGTGAAAAGGACCGGGGTATTGTAATAAAAGTTTGCACACGGATGGCACTCGGATGGCTTCGCACAGTTGGCCTCGACAACCCACCAAATGCGGTTGCCTTTCGACAACGACATCGAATTGACTGCCTCAACCGTCTGTGTCATAACTCCACCACCTCTGGTTCGAAATATAGGGGAGGGTAGAAGCGGCCCCCAGACCGTAAGTGCTAAAACCCTGTATCTTCGAATCAGACCATCAAGATATAGTAACACCGATTTGTATATATATACCTCATGCTCTGCTGTTGCAGTGATTGTGGTTGAATTACGACCGGGTAGACACTATTGCCATGCGCACATGCGTCCATGTATAGGATGCGGTTATTAACGTGCTGTATATAAGTTGTGTCATAAACATCAAAATATAATTTGCGTGATCATTTAAGGAATCAGCGAACAACATTTCCATTTATTAAATACTTATCGTCTCTGTAGTGCCTCAGAGTCAGCAATAATGTTGTTCTTCGACATTAGATTTAAATAGTGATCTGTTTAGTTCAATGATATATATTGAACGCCTAAAGCTGGGTCATTAAATTTGGAAATGTATGTTTGATCAGAATTTCAAGGTCTTCTCCGAGTATAAGGGAAGGCTGATTTCAACACACATTTATTTTTCACATGTTCTACTTACAAACATATGGGCTTTTAAAATTCGTAGCACCAGAAACCTACTGTATGCTCAAGTTGTGATCTTATCGATTTTTATTATTTGTGATATTGCAAAAGACTCAATTGGATTTATTTAGGAATAAATTTGTACATACATTTAAAAATGTAATTACACTCAAAGCAACTTCAAGATCTTCCTCGACAGAGTATGATTAAATATTATTCGATGAAATGCGAACAAAAGCTCGCGAATGGGTTCAAATAACTTTGAATTAATCTAGCGTGTATATTTATAATAGTTCTTACCCCAGACAAAAGCCTATGGGGTTTGTGACAAGGGCAAGATTTGACCAAGAACTCGTTGACTTGAGACATTTTTCATTTGCCACTAGACTACACAAATGCTATCACGCCCTTGCCACTTAAATTGTTTAAGCGGGGTTTACTCTAGCCTATAATTGTTCTAAAACATAAAAATAATTCCGAGCAAGGGAATTATCGTTCAGCTGCGTTGTTTATTTACTGCACCACTTTGCTTGATCACCAGACCGCGTTGGCTATTACACTCGCCCTATGTGGTTTAAATTATTTACCCGTTTTCAACTGAATGATCTTTAAAAAATAGTTGAACAATATAAACCACTAAAAATCGTAGATGTGTAGCCAGGATTAGACATAAATGAAAAGGGTGAGACGTTCTCTGACTAAAATATATTTATTTGTTTACGAGCTTTCGGCCACCAGTCTGTAGCCTTCAACGGGTATATTTATGATGATTTATAAACTGTGAAAGTGTGAAATGAAGCTAGATATGACGTGTATACATGTGCACTGTGAAATACGATAAGGTGATACTATGTTTTCTTTATTAAGATTGTACATTGTCGAGGAAGCGGTTTTGAGTTGTTATCAGCATTCCTGTCTTTGCCAGCTGTATGCCATGATTCTGGACTTCTAGTGTTAGGCGACTACGGAAATTCCGTGTGTCAATGATTTTCGCGTTGCATGTTTTTCGATGTTTGAACCATTATTATGCTCCTTAACGTTTCTGATGTGTTCAGCCTTTCTTGTTTTCAGAGATCTGCCTGTTTCCCCTAAGTACAGGCAGATATTTTAAAACAAGAAAAGCAAATGATCACGCATGGCAATAGTGCCTACCTGGTCGTAATTCAACCACAATTACTGCAACAGCAAAGCATGACGTATATATATACAAATCGGTGATACTATAGTGCCACCGATTTCTATATATGTACGTCATGCTTTCCTGTTGCACTAATTGTGGTTGAATTACGACCAGGTAGGCACTATTGCCATGCGCACATGCATCTATATATAGGCTGCTGTTATTAACGTCCTGCATAAGTTTTATCATAAACATCAAAATATAATTTGCGTGGTCATTTATGCAATCAGCGAAACACATTTCCATTTATTTAGTACTTATCGTCTCTGGATTGCCCCAGCAATAATGTTGCCTTCGAAATTAGATTTAAATAGTGATCTTCTTTGTTCAATGATATATATATATATATATATTGGACACCTATAGCTAGGTCATTATGTTTCGAAAAGCCGGTATGTTTGATCAGAATTTACAAGATCTTCTCCGAGTATAAGAGAAGGCTGATTTCAACACACATTTATTTTTCAAATGTTTTATCACGTATATACTCACAAAAGTATAGGCTTTTAAAATTCGTAGAACCAGAAACCTACTGTATGCTCAAGTTGTGATCTTACCCATTTTTGTTACTTGTTATATTGGAAAAGACTCAATTGGATTTATTTAGAAATAAATTTTTACATAATTTAAAAATGTAATTACACTCAAAAGCAACTTCAGGGTCTTCCTCGACAGAGTATGATTAAATATTATTTGATGAAATGCGAACAAAAGCTCGCGAATGGGCTCGAATAACTTCGATTTAATCTAGCGTTTATATTTATGATAATTCTTCACCCTTTGAAAGTGGTAACTAACATGGAAAGTGGTAACTAACATAGTCTAGTGCCGTAAAGACCGGCAATATGTATCCGTCAAAATCAATCACTGAGTCCGGGAACAATGCCTGCCTAGCTTTGCCAAAAATCGTTCTGGCTTTGGTCAGTTTTAAGAATTAAGCATAGGCTAAAACGTGTAGACAACTTAAACCCACCTGCCGGAGCCTCATAACCAACGTAATCCAGTGGTCAAGTAAAAATGACTCAACAAAAGTGGCTAGGATCAATTCCTGCCCATGCATTAAATAGTTTTCGTCAAGTGGAAGAATTATGACCCTTTCCAAAGTATCTTTTGGTCTATTTTAAAATTTTTTTTAGAAAAGAAGTCATCAAAATTTCACAACTTCTTTGTATCATACAGTCTGATAAATGAAAATTTTTATTTCGTTCTTAACCGCACTGACAAAATTTCTGGTAAATGGAGAAAATAACAGTTTTAAAAAATCATCGAAAAAAATTGGACAAAACACCGTGCTCAAAATGCTATAGTTTTTCATAACGGTGGGAACCATCTTTTTTTTTTGCAAAAAAACCCCAAATAAATAATTGAAAAGAATTATGCTATACCCCTTACATTAGGGGCTATTGAAAAGCATCATAAGAGATTGCACACTAGCGTAACCAATTTAAATTAGAAAGTTCCAATAGGTGTCAGCTGAGAAATTCTGCTACGTTCGGAGGATTAGTCTAGGGATGGCGGTATAAAAGACAGCAGGACGATAGTGAAAAGGACCGGGGTATTGTAATAAAAGTTTGCACACGGATGGCACTCGGATGGCTTCGCACAGTTGGCCTCGACAACCCACCAAATGCGGTTGCCTTTCGACAACGACATCGAATTGACTGCCTCAACCGTCTGTGTCATAACTCCACCACCTCTGGTTCGAAATATAGGGGAGGGTAGAAGCGGCCCCCAGACCGTAAGTGCTAAAACCCTGTATCTTCGAATCAGACCATCAAGATATAGTAACACCGATTTGTATATATATACCTCATGCTCTGCTGTTGCAGTGATTGTGGTTGAATTACGACCGGGTAGACACTATTGCCATGCGCACATGCGTCCATGTATAGGATGCGGTTATTAACGTGCTGTATATAAGTTGTGTCATAAACATCAAAATATAATTTGCGTGATCATTTAAGGAATCAGCGAACAACATTTCCATTTATTAAATACTTATCGTCTCTGTAGTGCCTCAGAGTCAGCAATAATGTTGTTCTTCGACATTAGATTTAAATAGTGATCTGTTTAGTTCAATGATATATATTGAACGCCTAAAGCTGGGTCATTAAATTTGGAAATGTATGTTTGATCAGAATTTCAAGGTCTTCTCCGAGTATAAGGGAAGGCTGATTTCAACACACATTTATTTTTCACATGTTCTACTTACAAACATATGGGCTTTTAAAATTCGTAGCACCAGAAACCTACTGTATGCTCAAGTTGTGATCTTATCGATTTTTATTATTTGTGATATTGCAAAAGACTCAATTGGATTTATTTAGGAATAAATTTGTACATACATTTAAAAATGTAATTACACTCAAAGCAACTTCAAGATCTTCCTCGACAGAGTATGATTAAATATTATTCGATGAAATGCGAACAAAAGCTCGCGAATGGGTTCAAATAACTTTGAATTAATCTAGCGTGTATATTTATAATAGTTCTTACCCCAGACAAAAGCCTATGGGGTTTGTGACAAGGGCAAGATTTGACCAAGAACTCGTTGACTTGAGACATTTTTCATTTGCCACTAGACTACACAAATGCTATCACGCCCTTGCCACTTAAATTGTTTAAGCGGGGTTTACTCTAGCCTATAATTGTTCTAAAACATAAAAATAATTCCGAGCAAGGGAATTATCGTTCAGCTGCGTTGTTTATTTACTGCACCACTTTGCTTGATCACCAGACCGCGTTGGCTATTACACTCGCCCTATGTGGTTTAAATTATTTACCCGTTTTCAACTGAATGATCTTTAAAAAATAGTTGAACAATATAAACCACTAAAAATCGTAGATGTGTAGCCAGGATTAGACATAAATGAAAAGGGTGAGACGTTCTCTGACTAAAATATATTTATTTGTTTACGAGCTTTCGGCCACCAGTCTGTAGCCTTCAACGGGTATATTTATGATGATTTATAAACTGTGAAAGTGTGAAATGAAGCTAGATATGACGTGTATACATGTGCACTGTGAAATACGATAAGGTGATACTATATTTTCTTTATTAAGATTGTACATTGTCGAGGAAGCGGTTTTGAGTTGTTATCAGCATTCCTGTCTTTGCCAGCTGTATGCCATGATTCTGGACTTCTAGTGTTAGGCGACTACGGAAATTCCGTGTGTCAATGATTTTCGCGTTGCATGTTTTTCGATGTTTGAACCATTATTATGCTCCTTAACGTTTCTGATGTGTTCAGCCTTTCTTGTTTTCAGAGATCTGCCTGTTTCCCCTAAGTACAGGCAGATATTTTAAAACAAGAAAAGCAAATGATCACGCATGGCAATAGTGCCTACCTGGTCCTAATTCAACCACAATTACTGCAACAGCAAAGCATGACGTATATATATACAAATCGGTGATACTATAGTGCCACCGATTTCTATATATGTACGTCATGCTTTCCTGTTGCACTAATTGTGGTTGAATTACGACCAGGTAGGCACTATTGCCATGCGCACATGCATCTATATATAGGCTGCTGTTATTAACGTGCTGTATAAGTTTTATCATAAACATCAAAATATAATTTGCGTGGTCATTTATGCAATCAGCGAAACACATTTCCATTTATTTAGTACTTATCGTCTCTGGATTGCCCCAGCAATAATGTTGCCTTCGAAATTAGATTTAAATAGTGATCTTCTTTGTTCAATGATATATATATATATATATATATATATATATATATATATATATATATATATATATATATATATATATATATATATATATATATATATATATATTGGACACCTATAGCTAGGTCATTATGTTTCGAAAAGCCGGTATGTTTGATCAGAATTTACAAGATCTTCTCCGAGTATAAGAGAAGGCTGATTTCAACACACATTTATTTTTCAAATGTTTTATTACGTATATACTCACAAAAGTATAGGCTTTTAAAATTCGTAGAACCAGAAACCTACTGTATGCTCAAGTTGTGATCTTACCCATTTTTGTTACTTGTTATATTGCAAAAGACTCAATTGGATTTATTTAGAAATAAATTTTTACATAATTTAAAAATGTAATTACACTCAAAAGCAACTTCAGGGTCTTCCTCGACAGAGTATGATTAAATATTATTTGATGAAATGCGAACAAAAGCTCGCGAATGGGCTCGAATAACTTCGATTTAATCTAGCGTTTACATTTATGATAGTTCTTCACCCTTTGAAAGTGGTAACTAACATGGAAAGTGGTAACTAACATAGTCTAGTGCCGTAAAGACCGGCAATATGTATCCATCAAAATCAATCACTGAGTCCGGGAACAATGCCTGCCTAGCTTTGCCAAAAATCGTTCTGGCTTTGGTCAGTTTTAAGAATTAAGCATAGGCTAAAACGTGTAGACAACTTAAACCCACCTGCCGGAGCCTCATAACCAACGTAATCCAGTGGTCAAGTAAAAATGACTCAACAAAAGTGGCTAGGATCAATTCCTGCCCATGCATTAAATAGTTTTCGTCAAGTGGAAGAATTATGACCCTTTCCAAAGTATCTTTTGGTCTATTTTAAAATTTTTTTTAGAAAAGAAGTCGTCAAAATTTCACAACTTCTTTGTATCATACAGTCTGATAAATGAAAATTTTTATTTCGTTCTTAACCGCACTGACAAAATTTCTGGTAAATGGAGAAAATAACAGTTTTAAAAAATCATCGAAAAAAATTGGACAAAACACCGTGCTCAAAATGCTATAGTTTTTCATAACGGTGGGAACCATCTTTTTTTCTTGCAAAAAAACCCCAAATAAATAATTGAAAAGAATTATGCTATACCCCTTACATTAGGGGCTATTGAAAAGCATCATAAGAGATTGCACACTAGCGTAACCAATTTAAATTAGAAAGTTCCAATAGGTGTCGGCTGAGAAATTCTGCTACCTTCGGAGGATTAGTCTAGGGATGGCGGTATAAAAGACAGCATGACGATAGTGAAAAGGACCGGGGTATTGTAATAAAAGTTTGCACACGGATGGCACTCGGATGGCTTCGCACAGTTGGCCTCGACAACCCACCAAATGCGGTTGCCTTTCGACAACGACATCGAATTGACTGCCTCAACCGTCTGTGTCATAACTCCACCACCTCTGGTTCGAAATATAGGGGAGGGTAGAAGCGGCCCCCAGACCGTAAGTGCTAAAACCCTGTATCTTCGAATCAGACCATCAAGATATAGTAACACCGATTTGTATATATATACCTCATGCTCTGCTGTTGCAGTGATTGTGGTTGAATTACGACCGGGTAGACACTATTGCCATGCGCACATGCGTCCATGTATAGGATGCGGTTATTAACGTGCTGTATATAAGTTGTGTCATAAACATCAAAATATAATTTGCGTGATCATTTAAGGAATCAGCGAACAACATTTCCATTTATTAAATACTTATCGTCTCTGTAGTGCCTCAGAGTCAGCAATAATGTTGTTCTTCGACATTAGATTTAAATAGTGATCTGTTTAGTTCAATGATATATATTGAACGCCTAAAGCTGGGTCATTAAATTTGGAAATGTATGTTTGATCAGAATTTCAAGGTCTTCTCCGAGTATAAGGGAAGGCTGATTTCAACACACATTTATTTTTCACATGTTCTACTTACAAACATATGGGCTTTTAAAATTCGTAGCACCAGAAACCTACTGTATGCTCAAGTTGTGATCTTATCGATTTTTATTATTTGTGATATTGCAAAAGACTCAATTGGATTTATTTAGGAATAAATTTGTACATACATTTAAAAATGTAATTACACTCAAAGCAACTTCAAGATCTTCCTCGACAGAGTATGATTAAATATTATTCGATGAAATGCGAACAAAAGCTCGCGAATGGGTTCAAATAACTTTGAATTAATCTAGCGTGTATATTTATAATAGTTCTTACCCCAGACAAAAGCCTACGGGGTTTGTGACAAGGGCAAGATTTGACCAAGAACTCGTTGACTTGAGACATTTTTCATTGGCCACTAGACTACACGAATGCTATCACGCCCTTGCCACTTAAATTGTTTAAGCGGGGTTTACTCTAGCCTATAATTGTTCTAAAACATAAAAATAATTCCGAGCAAGGGAATTATCGTTCAGCTGCGTTGTCTATTTACTGCACCACTTTGCTTGATCACCAGACCGCGTTGGCTATTACACTCGCCCTATGTGGTTTAAATTATTTACCCGTTTTCAACTGAATGATCTTTGAAAAATAGTTGAACAATATAAACCACTAAAAATCGTAGATGTGTAGCCAGGATTAGACATAAATGAAAAGGGTGAGACGTTCTCTGACTAAAATATATTTATTTGTTTACGAGCTTTCGGCCACCAGTCTGTAGCCTTCAACGGGTATATTTATAATGATTTATAAACTGTGAAAGTGTGAAATGAAGCTAGATATGACGTGTTTACATGTGCACTGTGAAATACGATAAGGTGATACTATGTTTTCTTTATTAAGATTGTACATTGTCGAGGAAGCGGTTTTGAGTTGTTATCAGCATTCCTGTCTTTGCCAGCTGTATGCCATGATTCTGGACTTCTAGTGTTAGGCGACTACGGAAATTCCGTGTGTCAATGATTTTCGCGTTGCATGTTTTTCGATGTTTGAACCATTATTATGTTCCTTAACGTTTCTGATGTGTTCAGCCTTTCTTGTTTTCAGAGATCTGCCTGTTTCCCCTAAGTACAGGCAGATATTTTAAAACAAGAAAAGCAAATGATCACGCATGGCAATAGTGCCTACCTGGTCGTAATTCAACCACAATTACTGCAACAGCAAAGCATGACGTATATATATACAAATCGGTGATACTATAGTGCCACCGATTTCTATATATCTACGTCATGCTTTCCTGTTGCACTAATTGTGGTTGAATTACGACCAGGTAGGCACTATTGCCATGCGGACATGCATCTATATATAGGCTGCTGTTATTAACGTGCTGTATAAGTTTTATCATAAACATCAAAATATAATTTGCGTGGTCATTTATGCAATCAGCGAAACACATTTCCATTTATTTAGTACTTATCGTCTCTGGATTGCCCCAGCAATAATGTTGCCTTCGAAATTAGATTTAAATAGTGATCTTCTTTGTTCAATGATATATATATATATATATATATATATATTGGACACCTATAGCTAGGTCATTATGTTTCGAAAAGCCGGTATGTTTGATCAGAATTTACAAGATCTTCTCCGAGTATAAGAGAAGGCTGATTTCAACACACATTTATTTTTCAAATGTTTTATTACGTATATACTCACAAAAGTATAGGCTTTTAAAATTCGTAGAACCAGAAACCTACTGTATGCTCAAGTTGTGATCTTACCCATTTTTGTTACTTGTTATATTGCAAAAGACTCAATTGGATTTATTTAGAAATAAATTTTTACATAATTTAAAAATGTAATTACACTCAAAAGCAACTTCAGGGTCTTCCTCGACAGAGTATGATTAAATATTATTTGATGAAATGCGAACAAAAGCTCGCGAATGGGCTCGAATAACTTCGATTTAATCTAGCGTTTATATTTATGATAATTCTTCACCCTTTGAAAGTGGTAACTAACATGGAAAGTGGTAACTAACATAGTCTAGTGCCGTAAAGACCGGCAATATGTATCCATCAAAATCAATCACTGAGTCCGGGAACAATGCCTGCCTAGCTTTGCCAAAAATCGTTCTGGCTTTGGTCAGTTTTAAGAATTAAGCATAGGCTAAAACGTGTAGACAACTTAAACCCACCTGCCGGAGCCTCATAACCAACGTAATCCAGTGGTCAAGTAAAAATGACTCAACAAAAGTGGCTAGGATCAATTCCTGCCCATGCATTAAATAGTTTTCGTCAAGTGGAAGAATTATGACCCTTTCCAAAGTATCTTTTGGTCTATTTTAAAATTTTTTTTAGAAAAGAAGTCGTCAAAATTTCACAACTTCTTTGTATCATACAGTCTGATAAATGAAAATTTTTATTTCGTTCTTAACCGCACTGACAAAATTTCTGGTAAATGGAGAAAATAACAGTTTTAAAAAATCATCGAAAAAAATTGGACAAAACACCGTGCTCAAAATGCTATAGTTTTTCATAACGGTGGGAACCATCTTTTTTTCTTGCAAAAAAACCCCAAATAAATAATTGAAAAGAATTATGCTATACCCCTTACATTAGGGGCTATTGAAAAGCATCATAAGAGATTGGACACTAGCGTAACCAATTTAAATTAGAAAGTTCCAATAGGTGTCAGCTGAGAAATTCTGCTACCTTCGGAGGATTAGTCTAGGGATGGCGGTATAAAAGACAGCATGACGATAGTGAAAAGGACCGGGGTATTGTAATAAAAGTTTGCACACGGATGGCACTCGGATGGCTTCGCACAGTTGGCCTCGACAACCCACCAAATGCGGTTGCCTTTCGACAACGACATCGAATTGACTGCCTCAACCGTCTGTGTCATAACTCCACCACCTCTGGTTCGAAATATAGGGGAGGGTAGAAGCGGCCCCCAGACCGTAAGTGCTAAAACCCTGTATCTTCGAATCAGACCATCAAGATATAGTAACACCGATTTGTATATATATACCTCATGCTCTGCTGTTGCAGTGATTGTGGTTGAATTACGACCGGGTAGACACTATTGCCATGCGCACATGCGTCCATGTATAGGATGCGGTTATTAACGTGCTGTATATAAGTTGTGTCATAAACATCAAAATATAATTTGCGTGATCATTTAAGGAATCAGCGAACAACATTTCCATTTACTAAATACTTATCGTCTCTGTAGTGCCTCAGAGTCAGCAATAATGTTGTTCTTCGACATTAGATTTAAATAGTGATCTGTTTAGTTCAATGATATATATTGAACGCCTAAAGCTGGGTCATTAAATTTGGAAATGTATGTTTGATCAGAATTTCAAGGTCTTCTCCGAGTATAAGGGAAGGCTGATTTCAACACACATTTATTTTTCACATGTTCTACTTACAAACATATGGGCTTTTAAAATTCGTAGCACCAGAAACTGTATGCTCAAGTTGTGATCTTATCGATTTTTATTATTTGTGATATTGCAAAAGACTCAATTGGATTTATTTAGGAATAAATTTGTACATACATTTAAAAATGTAATTACACTCAAAGCAACTTCAAGATCTTCCTCGACAGAGTATGATTAAATATTACTCGATGAAATGCGAACAAAAGCTCGCGAATGGGTTCAAATAACTTTGAATTAATCTAGCGTGTATATTTATAATAGTTCTTACCCCAGACAAAAGCCTATGGGGTTTGTGACAAGGGCAAGATTTGACCAAGAACTCGTTGACTTGAGACATTTTTCATTGGCCACTAGACTACACGAATGCTATCACGCCCTTGCCACTTAAATTGTTTAAGCGGGGTTTACTCTAGCCTATAATTGTTCTAAAACATAAAAATAATTCCGAGCAAGGGAATTATCGTTCAGCTGCGTTGTTTATTTACTGCACCACTTTGCTTGATCACCAGACCGCGTTGGCTATTACACTCGCCCTATGTGGTTTAAATTATTTACCCGTTTTCAACTGAATGATCTTTAAAAAATAGTTGAACAATATAAACCACTAAAAATCGTAGATGTGTAGCCAGGATTAGACATAAATGAAAAGGGTGAGACGTTCTCTGACTAAAATATATTTATTTGTTTACGAGCTTTCGGGCACCAGTCTGTAGCCTTCAACGGGTATATTTATAATGATTTATAAACTGTGAAAGTGTGAAATGAAGCTAGATATGACGTGTATACATGTGCACTGTGAAATACGATAAGGTGATACTATGTTTTCTTTATTAAGATTGTACATTGTCGAGGAAGCGGTTTTGAGTTGTTATCAGCATTCCTGTCTTTGCCAGCTGTATGCCATGATTCTGGACTTCTAGTGTTAGGCGACTACGGAAATTCCGTGTGTCAATGATTTTCGCGTTGCATGTTTTTCGATGTTTGAACCATTATTATGCTCCTTAACGTTTCTGATGTGTTCAGCCTTTCTTGTTTTCAGAGATCTGCCTGTTTCCCCTAAGTACAGGCAGATATTTTAAAACAAGAAAAGCAAATGATCACGCATGGCAATAGTGCCTACCTGGTCCTAATTCAACCACAATTACTGCAACAGCAAAGCATGACGTATATATATACAAATCGGTGATACTATAGTGCCACCGATTTCTATATATGTACGTCATGCTTTCCTGTTGCACTAATTGTGGTTGAATTACGACCAGGTAGGCACTATTGCCATGCGCACATGCATCTATATATAGGCTGCTGTTATTAACGTCCTGCATAAGTTTTATCATAAACATCAAAATATAATTTGCGTGGTCATTTATGCAATCAGCGAAACACATTTCCATTTATTTAATACTTATCGTCTCTGGATTGCCCCAGCAATAATGTTGCCTTCGAAATTAGATTTAAATAGTGATCTTCTTTGTTCAATGATATATATATATATATATATATATATATATATATATATATATATATATATATATATATATATATATATATATATATATATATATATATATATATATATATATATATATATATATTGGACACCTATAGCTAGGTCATTATGTTTCGAAAAGCCGGTATGTTTGATCAGAATTTACAAGATCTTCTCCGAGTATAAGAGAAGGCTGATTTCAACACACATTTATTTTTCAAATGTTTTATTACGTATATACTCACAAAAGTATAGGCTTTTAAAATTCGTAGAACCAGAAACCTACTGTATGCTCAAGTTGTGATCTTACCCATTTTTGTTACTTGTTATATTGCAAAAGACTCAATTGGATTTATTTAGAAATAAATTTTTACATAATTTAAAAATGTAATTACACTCAAAAGCAACTTCAGGGTCTTCCTCGACAGAGTATGATTAAATATTATTTGATGAAATGCGAACAAAAGCTCGCGAATGCGCTCGAATAACTTCGATTTAATCTAGCGTTTATATTTATGATAATTCTTCACCCTTTGAAAGTGGTAACTAACATGGAAAGTGGTAACTAACATAGTCTAGTGCCGTAAAGACCGGCAATATGTATCCATCAAAATCAATCACTGAGTCCGGGAACAATGCCTGCCTAGCTTTGCCAAAAATCGTTCTGGCTTTGGTCAGTTTTAAGAATTAAGCATAGGCTAAAACGTTTAGACAACTTAAACCCACCTGCCGGAGCCTCATAACCAACGTAATCCAGTGGTCAAGTAAAAATGACTCAACAAAAGTGGCTAGGATCAATTCCTGCCCATGCATTAAATAGTTTTCGTCAAGCGGAAGAATTATGACCCTTTCCAAAGTATCTTTTGGTCTATTTTAAAGTTTTTTTTAGAAAAGAAGTCGTCAAAATTTCACAACTTCTTTGTATCATACAGTCTGATAAATGAAAATTTTTATTTCGTTCTTAACCGCACTGAAAAAATTTCTGGTAAATGGAGAAAATAACAGTTTTAAAAAATCATCGAAAAAAATTGGACAAAACACCGTGCTCAAAATGCTATAGTTTTTCATAACGGTGGAAACCATCTTTTTTTTTGCAAAAAAACCCCAAATAAATAATTGAAAAGAATTACGCTATACCCCTTACATTAGGGGCTATTGAAAAGCATCATAAGAGATTGCACACTAGCGTAACCAATTTAAATTAGAAAGTTCCAATAGGTGTCAGCTGAGAAATTCTGCTACCTTCGGAGGATTAGTCTAGGGATGGCGGTATAAAAGACAGCATGACGATAGTGAAAAGGACCGGGGTATTGTAATAAAAGTTTGCACACGGATGGCACTCGGATGGCTTCGCACAGTTGGCCTCGACAACCCACCAAATGCGGTTGCCTTTCGACAACGACATCGAATTGACTGCCTCAACCGTCTGTGTCATAACTCCACCACCTCTGGTTCGAAATATGGGGGAGGGTAGGAGCGGCCCCCAGACCGTAAGTGCTAAAACCCTGTATCTTCGAATCAGACCATCAAGATATAGTAACACCGATTTGTATATATATACCTCATGCTCTGCTGTTGCAGTGATTGTGGTTGAATTACGACCGGGTAGACACTATTGCCATGCGCACATGCGTCCATGTATAGGATGCGGTTATTAACGTGCTGTATATAAGTTGTGTCATAAACATCAAAATATAATTTGCGTGATCATTTAAGGAATCAGCGAACAACATTTCCATTTATTAAATACTTATCGTCTCTGTAGTGCCTCAGAGTCAGCAATAATGTTGTTCTTCGACATTAGATTTAAATAGTGATCTGTTTAGTTCAATGATATATATTGAACGCCTAAAGCTGGGTCATTAAATTTGGAAATGTATGTTTGATCAGAATTTCAAGGTCTTCTCCGAGTATAAGGGAAGGCTGATTTCAACACACATTTATTTTTCACATGTTCTACTTACAAACATATGGGCTTTTAAAATTCGTAGCACCAGAAACCTACTGTATGCTCAAGTTGTGATCTTATCGATTTTTATTATTTGTGATATTGCAAAAGACTCAATTGGATTTATTTAGGAATAAATTTGTACATACATTTAAAAATGTAATTACACTCAAAGCAACTTCAAGATCTTCCTCGACAGAGTATGATTAAATATTATTCGATGAAATGCGAACAAAAGCTCGCGAATGGGTTCAAATAACTTTGAATTAATCTAGCGTGTATATTTATAATAGTTCTTACCCCAGACAAAAGCCTATGGGGTTTGTGACAAGGGCAAGATTTGACCAAGAACTCGTTGACTTGAGACATTTTTCATTGGCCACTAGACTACACGAATGCTATCACGCCCTTGCCACTTAAATTGTTTAAGCGGGGTTTACTCTAGCCTATAATTGTTCTAAAACATAAAAATAATTCCGAGCAAGGGAATTATCGTTCAGCTGCGTTGTTTATTTACTGCACCACTTTGCTTGATCACCAGACCGCGTTGGCTATTACACTCGCCCTATGTGGTTTAAATTATTTACCCGTTTTCAACTGAATGATCTTTAAAAAATAGTTGAACAATATAAACCACTAAAAATCGTAGATGTGTAGCCAGGATTAGACATAAATGAAAAGGGTGAGACGTTCTCTGACTAAAATATATTTATTTGTTTACGAGCTTTCGGGCACCAGTCTGTAGCCTTCAACGGGTATATTTATAATGATTTATAAACTGTGAAAGTGTGAAATGAAGCTAGATATGACGTGTATACATGTGCACTGTGAAATACGATAAGGTGATACTATGTTTTCTTTATTAAGATTGTACATTGTCGAGGAAGCGGTTTTGAGTTGTTATCAGCATTCCTGTCTTTGCCAGCTGTATGCCATGATTCTGGACTTCTAGTGTTAGGCGACTACGGAAATTCCGTGTGTCAATGATTTTCGCGTTGCATGTTTTTCGATGTTTGAACCATTATTATGCTCCTTAACGTTTCTGATGTGTTCAGCCTTTCTTGTTTTCAGAGATCTGCCTGTTTCCCCTAAGTACAGGCAGATATTTTAAAACAAGAAAAGCAAATGATCACGCATGGCAATAGTGCCTACCTGGTCGTAATTCAACCACAATTACTGCAACAGCAAAGCATGACGTATATATATACAAATCGGTGATACTATAGTGCCACCGATTTCTATATATGTACGTCATGCTTTCCTGTTGCACTAATTGTGGTTGAATTACGACCAGGTAGGCACTATTGCCATGCGCACATGCATCTATATATAGGCTGCTGTTATTAACGTCCTGCATAAGTTTTATCATAAACATCAAAATATAATTTGCGTGGTCATTTATGCAATCAGCGAAACACATTTCCATTTATTTAGTACTTATCGTCTCTGGATTGCCCCAGCAATAATGTTGCCTTCGAAATTAGATTTAAATAGTGATCTTCTAGTAGTGTTCAATGATATATATATATATATATATATTGGACACCTATAGCTAGGTCATTATGTTTCGAAAAGCCGGTATGTTTGATCAGAATTTACAAGATCTTCTCCGAGTATAAGAGAAGGCTGATTTCAACACACATTTATTTTTCAAATGTTTTATTACGTATATACTCACAAAAGTATAGGCTTTTAAAATCCGTAGAACCAGAAACCTAGTGTATGCTCAAGTTGTGATCTTTCCCCTTTTTTTTACTTGTTATATTGCAAAAGACTCAATTGGATTTATTTAGAAATAAATTTTTACATAATTTAAAAATGTAATTACACTCAAAAGCAACTTCAGGGTCTTCCTCGACAGAGTATGATTAAATATTATTTGATGAAATGCGAACAAAAGCTCGCGAATGGGCTCGAATAACTTCGATTTAATCTAGCGTTTATATTTATGATAGTTCTTCACCCTTTGAAAGTGGTAACTAACATGGAAAGTGGTAACTAACATAGTCTAGTGCCGTAAAGACCGGCAATATGTATCCATCAAAATCAATCACTGAGTCCGGGAACAATGCCTGCCTAGCTTTGCCAAAAATCGTTCTGGCTTTGGTCAGTTTTAAGAATTAAGCATAGGCTAAAACGTGTAGACAACTTAAACCCACCTGCCGGAGCCTCATAACCAACGTAATCCAGTGGTCAAGTAAAAATGACTCAACAAAAGTGGCTAGGATCAATTCCTGCCCATGCATTAAATAGTTTTCGTCAAGTGGAAGAATTATGACCCTTTCCAAAGTATCTTTTGGTCTATTTTAAAATTTTTTTTAGAAAAGAAGTCGTCAAAATTTCACAACTTCTTTGTATCATACAGTCTGATAAATGAAAATTTTTATTTCGTTCTTAACCGCACTGACAAAATTTCTGGTAAATGGAGAAAATAACAGTTTTAAAAAATCATCGAAAAAAATTGGACAAAACACCGTGCTCAAAATGCTATAGTTTTTCATAACGGTGGGAACCATCTTTTTTTTTTGCAAAAAAACCCCAAATAAATAATTGAAAAGAATTATGCTATACCCCTTACATTAGGGGCTATTGAAAAGCATCATAAGAGATTGCACACTAGCGTAACCAATTTAAATTAGAAAGTTCCAATAGGTGTCAGCTGAGAAATTCTGCTACCTTCGGAGGATTAGTCTAGGGATGGCGGTATAAAAGACAGCATGACGATAGTGAAAAGGACCGGGGTATTGTAATAAAAGTTTGCACACGGATGGCACTCGGATGGCTTCGCACAGTTGGCCTCGACAACCCACCAAATGCGGTTGCCTTTCGACAACGACATCGAATTGACTGCCTCAACCGTCTGTGTCATAACTCCACCACCTCTGGTTCGAAATATAGGGGAGGGTAGAAGCGGCCCCCAGACCGTAAGTGCTAAAACCCTGTATCTTCGAATCAGACCATCAAGATATAGTAACACCGATTTGTATATATATACCTCATGCTCTGCTGTTGCAGTGATTGTGGTTGAATTACGACCGGGTAGACACTATTGCCATGCGCACATGCGTCCATGTATAGGATGCGGTTATTAACGTGCTGTATATAAGTTGTGTCATAAACATCAAAATATAATTTGCGTGATCATTTAAGGAATCAGCGAACAACATTTCCATTTACTAAATACTTATCGTCTCTGTAGTGCCTCAGAGTCAGGAATAATGTTGTTCTTCGACATTAGATTTAAATAGTGATCTGTTTAGTTCAATGATATATATTGAACGCCTAAAGCTGGGTCATTAAATTTGGAAATGTATGTTTGATCAGAATTTCAAGGTCTTCTCCGAGTATAAGGGAAGGCTGATTTCAACACACATTTATTTTTCACATGTTCTACTTACAAACATATGGGCTTTTAAAATTCGTAGCACCAGAAACCTACTGTATGCTCAAGTTGTGATCTTATCGATTTTTATTATTTGTGATATTGCAAAAGACTCAATTGGATTTATTTAGGAATAAATTTGTACATACATTTAAAAATGTAATTACACTCAAAGCAACTTCAAGATCTTCCTCGACAGAGTATGATTAAATATTATTCGATGAAATGCGAACAAAAGCTCGCGAATGGGTTCAAATAACTTTGAATTAATCTAGCGTGTATATTTATAATAGTTCTTACCCCAGACAAAAGCCTATGGGGTTTGTGACAAGGGCAAGATTTGACCAAGAACTCGTTGACTTGAGACATTTTTCATTGGCCACTAGACTACACGAATGCTATCACGCCCTTGCCACTTAAATTGTTTAAGCGGGGTTTACTCTAGCCTATAATTGTTCTAAAACATAAAAATAATTCCGAGCAAGGGAATTATCGTTCAGCTGCGTTGTTTATTTACTGCACCACTTTGCTTGATCACCAGACCGCGTTGGCTATTACACTCGCCCTATGTGGTTTAAATTATTTACCCGTTTTCAACTGAATGATCTTTAAAAAATAGTTGAACAATATAAACCACTAAAAATCGTAGATGTGTAGCCAGGATTAGACATAAATGAAAAGGGTGAGACGTTCTCTGACTAAAATATATTTATTTGTTTACGAGCTTTCGGCCACCAGTCTGTAGCCTTCAACGGGTATATTTATAATGATTTATAAACTGTGAAAGTGTGAAATGAAGCTAGATATGACGTGTATACATGTGCACTGTGAAATACGATAAGGTGATACTATGTTTTCTTTATTAAGATTGTACATTGTCGAGGAAGCGGTTTTGAGTTGTTATCAGCATTCCTGTCTTTGCCAGCTGTATGCCATGATTCTGGACTTCTAGTGTTAGGCGACTACGGAAATTCCGTGTGTCAATGATTTTCGCGTTGCATGTTTTTCGATGTTTGAACCATTATTATGCTCCTTAACGTTTCTGATGTGTTCAGCCTTTCTTGTTTTCAGAGATCTGCCTGTTTCCCCTAAGTACAGGCAGATATTTTAAAACAAGAAAAGCAAATGATCACGCATGGCAATAGTGCCTACCTGGTCGTAATTCAACCACAATTACTGCAACAGCAAAGCATGACGTATATATATACAAATCGGTGATACTATAGTGCCACCGATTTCTATATATGTACGTCATGCTTTCCTGTTGCACTAATTGTGGTTGAATTACGACCAGGTAGGCACTATTGCCATGCGCACATGCATCTATATATAGGCTGCTGTTATTAACGTCCTGCATAAGTTTTATCATAAACATCAAAATATAATTTGCGTGGTCATTTATGCAATCAGCGAAACACATTTCCATTTATTTAATACTTATCGTCTCTGGATTGCCCCAGCAATAATGTTGCCTTCGAAATTAGATTTAAATAGTGATCTTCTTTGTTCAATGATATATATATATATATATATATATATATATATATTGGACACCTATAGCTAGGTCATTATGTTTCGAAAAGCCGGTATGTTTGATCAGAATTTACAAGATCTTCTCCGAGTATAAGAGAAGGCTGATTTCAACACACATTTATTTTTCAAATGTTTTATTACGTATATACTCACAAAAGTATAGGCTTTTAAAATTCGTAGAACCAGAAACCTACTGTATGCTCAAGTTGTGATCTTACCCATTTTTGTTACTTGTTATATTGCAAAAGACTCAATTAGATTTATTTAGAAATAAATTTTTACATAATTTAAAAATGTAATTACACTCAAAAGCAACTTCAGGGTCTTCCTCGACAGAGTATGATTAAATATTATTTGATGAAATGCGAACAAAAGCTCGCGAATGCGCTCGAATAACTTCGATTTAATCTAGCGTTTATATTTATGATAATTCTTCACCCTTTGAAAGTGGTAACTAACATGGAAAGTGGTAACTAACATAGTCTAGTGCCGTAAAGACCGGCAATATGTATCCATCAAAATCAATCACTGAGTCCGGGAACAATGCCTGCCTAGCTTTGCCAAAAATCGTTCTGGCTTTGGTCAGTTTTAAGAATTAAGCATAGGCTAAAACGTGTAGACAACTTAAACCCACCTGCCGGAGCCTCATAACCAACGTAATCCAGTGGTCAAGTAAAAATGACTCAACAAAAGTGGCTAGGATCAATTCCTGCCCATGCATTAAATAGTTTTCGTCAAGTGGAAGAATTATGACCCTTTCCAAAGTATCTTTTGGTCTATTTTAAAACTTTTTTTAGAAAAGAAGTCGTCAAAATTTCACAACTTCTTTGTATCATACAGTCTGATAAATGAAAATTTTTATTTCGTTCTTAACCGCACTGACAAAATTTCTGGTAAATGGAGAAAATAACAGTTTTAAAAAATCATCGAAAAAAATTGGACAAAACACCGTGCTCAAAATGCTATAGTTTTTCATAACGGTGGGAACCATCTTTTTTTTTTGCAAAAAAACCCCGAATAAATAATTGAAAAGAATTATGCTATACCCCTTACATTAGGGGCTATTGAAAAGCATCATAAGAGATTGCACACTAGCGTAACCAATTTAAATTAGAAAGTTCCAATAGGTGTCAGCTGAGAAATTCTGCTACCTTCGGAGGATTAGTCTAGGGATGGCGGTATAAAAGACAGCATGACGATAGTGAAAAGGACCGGGGTATTGTAATAAAAGTTTGCACACGGATGGCACTCGGATGGCTTCGCACAGTTGGCCTCGACAACCCACCAAATGCGGTTGCCTTTCGACAACGACATCGAATTGACTGCCTCAACCGTCTGTGTCATAACTCCACCACCTCTGGTTCGAAATATAGGGGAGGGTAGGAGCGGCCCCCAGACCGTAAGTGCTAAAACCCTGTATCTTCGAATCAGACCATCAAGATATAGTAACACCGATTTGTATATATATACCTCATGCTCAGCTGTTGCAGTGATTGTGGTTGAATTACGACCGGGTAGACACTATTGCCATGCGCACATGCGTCCATGTATAGGATGCGGTTATTAACGTGCTGTATAAAAGTTGTGTCATAAACATCAAAATATAATTTGCGTGATCATTTAAGGAATCAGCGAACAACATTTCCATTTATTAAATACTTATCGTCTCTGTAGTGCCTCAGAGTCAGCAATAATGTTGTTCTTCGACATTAGATTTAAATAGTGATCTGTTTAGTTCAATGATATATATTGAACGCCTAAAGCTGGGTCATTAAATTTGGAAATGTATGTTTGATCAGAATTTCAAGGTCTTCTCCGAGTATAAGGGAAGGCTGATTTCAACACACATTTATTTTTCACATGTTCTACTTACAAACATATGGGCTTTTAAAATTCGTAGCACCAGAAACCTACTGTATGCTCAAGTTGTGATCTTATCGATTTTTATTATTTGTGATATTGCAAAAGACTCAATTGGATTTATTTAGGAATAAATTTGTACATACATTTAAAAACGTAATTACACTCAAAGCAACTTCAAGATCTTCCTCGACAGAGTATGATTAAATATTATTCGATGAAATGCGAACAAAAGCTCGCGAATGGGTTCAAATAACTTTGAATTAATCTAGCGTGTATATTTATAATAGTTCTTACCCCAGACAAAAGCCTATGGGGTTTGTGACAAGGGCAAGATTTGACCAAGAACTCGTTGACTTGAGACATTTTTCATTGGCCACTAGACTACACGAATGCTATCACGCCCTTGCCACTTAAATTGTTTAAGCGGGGTTTACTCTAGCCTATAATTGTTCTAAAACATAAAAATAATTCCGAGCAAGGGAATTATCGTTCAGCTGCGTTGTTTATTTACTGCACCACTTTGCTTGATCACAAGACCGCGTTGGCTATTACACTCGCCCTATGTGGTTTAAATTATTTACCCGTTTTCAACTGAATGATCTTTAAAAAATAGTTGAACAATATAAACCACTAAAAATCGTAGATGTGTAGCCAGGATTAGACATAAATGAAAAGGGTGAGACGTTCTCTGACTAAAATATATTTATTTGTTTACGAGCTTTCGGGCACCAGTCTGTAGCCTTCAACGGGTATATTTATAATGATTTATAAACTGTGAAAGTGTGAAATGAAGCTAGATATGACGTGTATACATGTGCACTGTGAAATACGATAAGGTGATACTATGTTTTCTTTATTAAGATTGTACATTGTCGAGGAAGCGGTTTTGAGTTGTTATCAGCATTCCTGTCTTTGCCAGCTGTATGCCATGATTCTGGACTTCTAGTGTTAGGCGACTACGGAAATTCCGTGTGTCAATGATTTTCGCGTTGCATGTTTTTCGATGTTTGAACCATTATTATGCTCCTTAACGTTTCTGATGTGTTCAGCCTTTCTTGTTTTCAGAGATCTGCCTGTTTCCCCTAAGTACAGGCAGATATTTTAAAACAAGAAAAGCAAATGATCACGCATGGCAATAGTGCCTACCTGGTCGTAATTCAACCACAATTACTGCAACAGCAAAGCATGACGTATATATATACAAATCGGTGATACTATAGTGCCACCGATTTCTATATATGTACGTCATGCTTTCCTGTTGCACTAATTGTGGTTGAATTACGACCAGGTAGGCACTATTGCCATGCGCACATGCATCTATATATAGGCTGCTGTTATTAACGTGCTGTATAAGTTTTATCATAAACATCAAAATATAATTTGCGTGGTCATTTATGCAATCAGCGAAACACATTTCCATTTATTTAGTACTTATCGTCTCTGGATTGCCCCAGCAATAATGTTGCCTTCGAAATTAGATTTAAATAGTGATCTTCTTTGTTCAATGATATATATATATATATATATATATATATATATATTGGACACCTATAGCTAGGTCATTATGTTTCGAAAAGCCGGTATGTTTGATCAGAATTTACAAGATCTTCTCCGAGTATAAGAGAAGGCTGATTTCAACACACATTTATTTTTCAAATGTTTTATTACGTATATACTCACAAAAGTATAGGCTTTTAAAATCCGTAGAACCAGAAACCTACTGTATGCTCAAGTTGTGATCTTACCCATTTTTGTTACTTGTTATATTGCAAAAGACTCAATTGGATTTATTTAGAAATAAATTTTTACATAATTTAAAAATGTAATTACACTCAAAAGCAACTTCAGGGTCTTCCTCGACAGAGTATGATTAAATATTATTTGATGAAATGCGAACAAAAGCTCGCGAATGGGCTCGAATAACTTCGATTTAATCTAGCGTTTACATTTATGATAGTTCTTCACCCTTTGAAAGTGGTAACTAACATGGAAAGTGGTAACTAACATAGTCTAGTGCCGTAAAGACCGGCAATATGTATCCATCAAAATCAATCACTGAGTCCGGGAACAATGCCTGCCTAGCTTTGCCAAAAATCGTTCTGGCTTTGGTCAGTTTTAAGAATTAAGCATAGGCTAAAACGTGTAGACAACTTAAACCCACCTGCCGGAGCCTCATAACCAACGTAATCCAGTGGTCAAGTAAAAATGACTCAACAAAAGTGGCTAGGATCAATTCCTGCCCATGCATTAAATAGTTTTCGTCAAGTGGAAGAATTATGACCCTTTCCAAAGTATCTTTTGGTCTATTTTAAAATTTTTTTTAGAAAAGAAGTCGTCAAAATTTCACAACTTCTTTGTATCATACAGTCTGATAAATGAAAATTTTTATTTCGTTCTTAACCGCACTGACAAAATTTCTGGTAAATGGAGAAAATAACAGTTTTAAAAAATCATCGAAAAAAATTGGACAAAACACCGTGCTCAAAATGCTATAGTTTTTCATAACGGTGGGAACCATCTTTTTTTTTTGCAAAAAAACCCCAAATAAATAATTGAAAAGAATTATGCTATACCCCTTACATTAGGGGCTATTGAAAAGCATCATAAGAGATTGCACACTAGCGTAACCAATTTAAATTAGAAAGTTCCAATAGGTGTCAGCTGAGAAATTCTGCTACCTTCGGAGGATTAGTCTAGGGATGGCGGTATAAAAGACAGCATGACGATAATGAAAAGGACCGTGGTATTGTAATAAAAGTTTGCACACGGATGGCACTCGGATGGCTTCGCACAGTTGGCCTCGACAACCCACCAAATGCGGTTGCCTTTCGACAACGACATCGAATTGACTGCCTCAACCGTCTGTGTCATAACTCCACCACCTCTGGTTCGAAATATAGGGGAGGGTAGAAGCGGCCCCCAGACCGTAAGTGCTAAAACCCTGTATCTTCGAATCAGACCATCAAGATATAGTAACACCGATTTGTATATATATACCTCATGCTCTGCTGTTGCAGTGATTGTGGTTGAATTACGACCGGGTAGACACTATTGCCATGCGCACATGCGTCCATGTATAGGATGCGGTTATTAACGTGCTGTATATAAGTTGTGTCATAAACATCAAAATATAATTTGCGTGATCATTTAAGGAATCAGCGAACAACATTTCCATTTATTAAATACTTATCGTCTCTGTAGTGCCTCAGAGTCAGCAATAATGTTGTTCTTCGACATTAGATTTAAATAGTGATCTGTTTAGTTCAATGATATATATTGAACGCCTAAAGCTGGGTCATTAAATTTGGAAATGTATGTTTGATCAGAATTTCAAGGTCTTCTCCGAGTATAAGGGAAGGCTGATTTCAACACACATTTATTTTTCACATGTTCTACTTACAAACATATGGGCTTTTAAAATTCGTAGCACCAGAAACCTACTGTATGCTCAAGTTGTGATCTTATCGATTTTTATTATTTGTGATATTGCAAAAGACTCAATTGGATTTATTTAGGAATAAATTTGTACATACATTTAAAAATGTAATTACACTCAAAGCAACTTCAAGATCTTCCTCGACAGAGTATGATTAAATATTATTCGATGAAATGCGAACAAAAGCTCGCGAATGGGTTCAAATAACTTTGAATTAATCTAGCGTGTATATTTATAATAGTTCTTACCCCAGACAAAAGCCTATGGGGTTTGTGACAAGGGCAAGATTTGACCAAGAACTCGTTGACTTGAGACATTTTTCATTGGCCACTAGACTACACGAATGCTATCACGCCCTTGCCACTTAAATTGTTTAAGCGGGGTTTACTCTAGCCTATAATTGTTCTAAAACATAAAAATAATTCCGAGCAAGGGAATTATCGTTCAGCTGCGTTGTTTATTTACTGCACCACTTTGCTTGATCACCAGACCGCGTTGGCTATTACACTCGCCCTATGTGGTTTAAATTATTTACCCGTTTTCAACTGAATGATCTTTAAAAAATAGTTGAACACTATAAACCACTAAAAATCGTAGATGTGTAGCCAGGATTAGACATAAATGAAAAGGGTGAGACGTTCTCTGACTAAAATATATTTATTTGTTTACGAGCTTTCGGGCACCAGTCTGTAGCCTTCAACGGGTATATTTATAATGATTTATAAACTGTGAAAGTGTGAAATGAAGCTAGATATGACGTGTATACATGTGCACTGTGAAATACGATAAGGTGATACTATGTTTTCTTTATTAAGATTGTACATTGTCGAGGAAGCGGTTTTGAGTTGTTATCAGCATTCCTGTCTTTGCCAGCTGTATGCCATGATTCTGGACTTCTAGTGTTAGGCGACTACGGAAATTCCGTGTGTCAATGATTTTCGCGTTGCATGTTTTTCGATGTTTGAACCATTATTATGCTCCTTAACGTTTCTGATGTGTTCAGCCTTTCTTGTTTTCAGAGATCTGCCTGTTTCCCCTAAGTACAGGCAGATATTTTAAAACAAGAAAAGCAAATGATCACGCATGGCAATAGTGCCTACCTGGTCGTAATTCAACCACAATTACTGCAACAGCAAAGCATGACGTATATATATACAAATCGGTGATACTATAGTGCCACCGATTTCTATATATGTACGTCATGCTTTCCTGTTGCACTAATTGTGGTTGAATTACGACCAGGTAGGCACTATTGCCATGCGCACATGCATCTATATATAGGCTGCTGTTATTAACGTCCTGCATAAGTTTTATCATAAACATCAAAATATAATTTGCGTGGTCATTTATGCAATCAGCGAAACACATTTCCATTTATTTAATACTTATCGTCTCTGGATTGCCCCAGCAATAATGTTGCCTTCGAAATTAGATTTAAATAGTGATCTTCTTTGTTCAATGATATATATATATATATATATATATATATATATATATATATATATATATATATATATATATATATATATATATTGGACACCTATAGCTAGGTCATTATGTTTCGAAAAGCCGGTATGTTTGATCAGAATTTACAAGATCTTCTCCGAGTATAAGAGAAGGCTGATTTCAACACACATTTATTTTTCAAATGTTTTATTACGTATATACTCACAAAAGTATAGGCTTTTAAAATTCGTAGAACCAGAAACCTACTGTATGCTCAAGTTGTGATCTTACCCATTTTTGTTACTTGTTATATTGCAAAAGACTCAATTGGATTTATTTAGAAATAAATTTTTACATAATTTAAAAATGTAATTACACTCAAAAGCAACTTCAGGGTCTTCCTCGACAGAGTATGATTAAATATTATTTGATGAAATGCGAACAAAAGCTCGCGAATGCGCTCGAATAACTTCGATTTAATCTAGCGTTTATATTTATGATAATTCTTCACCCTTTGAAAGTGGTAACTAACATGGAAAGTGGTAACTAACATAGTCTAGTGCCGTAAAGACCGGCAATATGTATCCATCAAAATCAATCACTGAGTCCGGGAACAATGCCTGCCTAGCTTTGCCAAAAATCGTTCTGGCTTTGGTCAGTTTTAAGAATTAAGCATAGGCTAAAACGTTTAGACAACTTAAACCCACCTGCCGGAGCCTCATAACCAACGTAATCCAGTGGTCAAGTAAAAATGACTCAACAAAAGTGGCTAGGATCAATTCCTGCCCATGCATTAAATAGTTTTCGTCAAGTGGAAGAATTATGACCCTTTCCAAAGTATCTTTTGGTCTATTTTAAAATTTTTTTTAGAAAAGAAGTCGTCAAAATTTCACAACTTCTTTGTATCATACAGTCTGATAAATGAAAATTTTTATTTCGTTCTTAACCGCACTGACAAAATTTCTGGTAAATGGAGAAAATAACAGTTTTAAAAAATTATCGAAAAAAATTGGACAAAACACCGTGCTCAAAATGCTATAGTTTTTCATAACGGTGGGAACCATCTTTTTTTTTTGCAAAAAAACCCCAAATAAATAATTGAAAAGAATTATGCTATACCCCTTACATTAGGGGCTATTGAAAAGCATCATAAGAGATTGCACACTAGCGTAACCAATTTAAATTAGAAAGTTCCAATAGGTGTCAGCTGAGAAATTCTGCTACCTTCGGAGGATTAGTCTAGGGATGGCGGTATACAAGACAGCATGACGATAATGAAAAGGACCGGGGTATTGTAATAAAAGTTTGCACACGGATGGCACTCGGATGGCTTCGCACAGTTGGCCTCGACAACCCACCAAATGCGGTTGTCTTTCGACAACGACATCGAATTGACTGCCTCAACCGTCTGTATCATAACTCCACCACCTCTGGTTCGAAATATAGGGGAGGGTAGAAGCGGCCCCCAGACCGTAAGTGCTAAAACCCTGTATCTTCGAATCAGACCATCAAGGTATAGTAACACCGATTTGTATATATATACCTCATGCTCTGCTGTTGCAGTGATTGTGGTTGAATTACGACCGGGTAGACACTATTGCCATGCGCACATGCGTCCATGTATAGGATGCGGTTATTAACGTGCTGTATATAAGTTGTGTCATAAACATCAAAATATAATTTGCGTGATCATTTAAGGAATCAGCGAACAACATTTCCATTTATTAAATACTTATCGTCTCTGTAGTGCCTCAGAGTCAGCAATAATGTTGTTCTTCGACATTAGATTTAAATAGTGATCTGTTTAGTTCAATGATATATATTGAACGCCTAAAGCTGGGTCATTAAATTTGGAAATGTATGTTTGATCAGAATTTCAAGGTCTTCTCCGAGTATAAGGGAAGGCTGATTTCAACACACATTTATTTTTCACATGTTCTACTTACAAACATATGGGCTTTTAAAATTCGTAGCACCAGAAACCTACTGTATGCTCAAGTTGTGATCTTATCGATTTTTATTATTTGTGATATTGCAAAAGACTCAATTGGATTTATTTAGGAATAAATTTGTACATACATTTAAAAATGTAATTACACTCAAAGCAACTTCAAGATCTTCCTCGACAGAGTATGATTAAATATTATTCGATGAAATGCGAACAAAAGCTCGCGAATGGGTTCAAATAACTTTGAATTAATCTAGCGTGTATATTTATAATAGTTCTTACCCCAGACAAAAGCCTATGGGGTTTGTGACAAGGGCAAGATTTGACCAAGAACTCGTTGACTTGAGACATTTTTCATTGGCCACTAGACTACACGAATGCTATCACGCCCTTGCCACTTAAATTGTTTAAGCGGGGTTTACTCTAGCCTATAATTGTTCTAAAACATAAAAATAATTCCGAGCAAGGGAATTATCGTTCAGCTGCGTTGTTTATTTACTGCACCACTTTGCTTGATCACCAGACCGCGTTGGCTATTACACTCGCCCTATGTGGTTTAAATTATTTACCCGTTTTCAACTGAATGATCTTTAAAAAATAGTTGAACACTATAAACCACTAAAAATCGTAGATGTGTAGCCAGGATTAGACATAAATGAAAAGGGTGAGACGTTCTCTGACTAAAATATATTTATTTGTTTACGAGCTTTCGGCCACCAGTCTGTAGCCTTCAACGGGTATATTTATAATGATTTATAAACTGTGAAAGTGTGAAATGAAGCTAGATATGACGTGTATACATGTGCACTGTGAAATACGATAAGGTGATACTATGTTTTCTTTATTAAGATTGTACATTGTCGAGGAAGCGGTTTTGAGTTGTTATCAGCATTCCTGTCTTTGCCAGCTGTATGCCATGATTCTGGACTTCTAGTGTTAGGCGACTACGGAAATTCCGTGTGTCAATGATTTTCGCGTTGCATGTTTTTCGATGTTTGAACCATTATTATGCTCCTTAACGTTTCTGATGTGTTCAGCCTTTCTTGTTTTCAGAGATCTGCCTGTTTCCCCTAAGTACAGGCAGATATTTTAAAACAAGAAAAGCAAATGATCACGCATGGCAATAGTGCCTACCTGGTCGTAATTCAACCACAATTACTGCAACAGCAAAGCATGACGTATATATATACAAATCGGTGATACTATAGTGCCACCGATTTCTATATATGTACGTCATGCTTTCCTGTTGCACTAATTGTGGTTGAATTACGACCAGGTAGGCACTATTGCCATGCGCACATGCATCTATATATAGGCTGCTGTTATTAACGTCCTGCATAAGTTTTATCATAAACATCAAAATATAATTTGCGTGGTCATTTATGCAATCAGCGAAACACATTTCCATTTATTTAATACTTATCGTCTCTGGATTGCCCCAGCAATAATGTTGCCTTCGAAATTAGATTTAAATAGTGATCTTCTAGTAGTGTTCAATGATATATATATATATATATATATTGGACACCTATAGCTAGGTCATTATGTTTCGAAAAGCCGGTATGTTTGATCAGAATTTACAAGATCTTCTCCGAGTATAAGAGAAGGCTGATTTCAACACACATTTATTTTTCAAATGTTTTATTACGTATATACTCACAAAAGTATAGGCTTTTAAAATCCGTAGAACCAGAAACCTAGTGTATGCTCAAGTTGTGATCTTTCCCCTTTTTTTTACTTGTTATATTGCAAAAGACTCAATTGGATTTATTTAGAAATAAATTTTTACATAATTTAAAAATGTAATTACACTCAAAAGCAACTTCAGGGTCTTCCTCGACAGAGTATGATTAAATATTATTTGATGAAATGCGAACAAAAGCTCGCGAATGGGCTCGAATAACTTCGATTTAATCTAGCGTTTATATTTATGATAGTTCTTCACCCTTTGAAAGTGGTAACTAACATGGAAAGTGGTAACTAACATAGTCTAGTGCCGTAAAGACCGGCAATATGTATCCATCAAAATCAATCACTGAGTCCGGGAACAATGCCTGCCTAGCTTTGCCAAAAATCGTTCTGGCTTTGGTCAGTTTTAAGAATTAAGCATAGGCTAAAACGTGTAGACAACTTAAACCCACCTGCCGGAGCCTCATAACCAACGTAATCCAGTGGTCAAGTAAAAATGACTCAACAAAAGTGGCTAGGATCAATTCCTGCCCATGCATTAAATAGTTTTCGTCAAGTGGAAGAATTATGACCCTTTCCAAAGTATCTTTTGGTCTATTTTAAAATTTTTTTTAGAAAAGAAGTCGTCAAAATTTCACAACTTCTTTGTATCATACAGTCTGATAAATGAAAATTTTTATTTCGTTCTTAACCGCACTGACAAAATTTCTGGTAAATGGAGAAAATAACAGTTTTAAAAAATCATCGAAAAAAATTGGACAAAACACCGTGCTCAAAATGCTATAGTTTTTCATAACGGTGGGAACCATCTTTTTTTTTTGCAAAAAAACCCCAAATAAATAATTGAAAAGAATTATGCTATACCCCTTACATTAGGGGCTATTGAAAAGCATCATAAGAGATTGCACACTAGCGTAACCAATTTAAATTAGAAAGTTCCAATAGGTGTCAGCTGAGAAATTCTGCTACCTTCGGAGGATTAGTCTAGGGATGGCGGTATAAAAGACAGCATGACGATAGTGAAAAGGACCGGGGTATTGTAATAAAAGTTTGCACACGGATGGCACTCGGATGGCTTCGCACAGTTGGCCTCGACAACCCACCAAATGCGGTTGCCTTTCGACAACGACATCGAATTGACTGCCTCAACCGTCTGTGTCATAACTCCACCACCTCTGGTTCGAAATATAGGGGAGGGTAGAAGCGGCCCCCAGACCGTAAGTGCTAAAACCCTGTATCTTCGAATCAGACCATCAAGATATAGTAACACCGATTTGTATATATATACCTCATGCTCTGCTGTTGCAGTGATTGTGGTTGAATTACGACCGGGTAGACACTATTGCCATGCGCACATGCGTCCATGTATAGGATGCGGTTATTAACGTGCTGTATATAAGTTGTGTCATAAACATCAAAATATAATTTGCGTGATCATTTAAGGAATCAGCGAACAACATTTCCATTTACTAAATACTTATCGTCTCTGTAGTGCCTCAGAGTCAGGAATAATGTTGTTCTTCGACATTAGATTTAAATAGTGATCTGTTTAGTTCAATGATATATATTGAACGCCTAAAGCTGGGTCATTAAATTTGGAAATGTATGTTTGATCAGAATTTCAAGGTCTTCTCCGAGTATAAGGGAAGGCTGATTTCAACACACATTTATTTTTCACATGTTCTACTTACAAACATATGGGCTTTTAAAATTCGTAGCACCAGAAACCTACTGTATGCTCAAGTTGTGATCTTATCGATTTTTATTATTTGTGATATTGCAAAAGACTCAATTGGATTTATTTAGGAATAAATTTGTACATACATTTAAAAATGTAATTACACTCAAAGCAACTTCAAGATCTTCCTCGACAGAGTATGATTAAATATTATTCGATGAAATGCGAACAAAAGCTCGCGAATGGGTTCAAATAACTTTGAATTAATCTAGCGTGTATATTTATAATAGTTCTTACCCCAGACAAAAGCCTATGGGGTTTGTGACAAGGGCAAGATTTGACCAAGAACTCGTTGACTTGAGACATTTTTCATTGGCCACTAGACTACACGAATGCTATCACGCCCTTGCCACTTAAATTGTTTAAGCGGGGTTTACTCTAGCCTATAATTGTTCTAAAACATAAAAATAATTCCGAGCAAGGGAATTATCGTTCAGCTGCGTTGTTTATTTACTGCACCACTTTGCTTGATCACCAGACCGCGTTGGCTATTACACTCGCCCTATGTGGTTTAAATTATTTACCCGTTTTCAACTGAATGATCTTTAAAAAATAGTTGAACAATATAAACCACTAAAAATCGTAGATGTGTAGCCAGGATTAGACATAAATGAAAAGGGTGAGACGTTCTCTGACTAAAATATATTTATTTGTTTACGAGCTTTCGGCCACCAGTCTGTAGCCTTCAACGGGTATATTTATAATGATTTATAAACTGTGAAAGTGTGAAATGAAGCTAGATATGACGTGTATACATGTGCACTGTGAAATACGATAAGGTGATACTATGTTTTCTTTATTAAGATTGTACATTGTCGAGGAAGCGGTTTTGAGTTGTTATCAGCATTCCTGTCTTTGCCAGCTGTATGCCATGATTCTGGACTTCTAGTGTTAGGCGACTACGGAAATTCCGTGTGTCAATGATTTTCGCGTTGCATGTTTTTCGATGTTTGAACCATTATTATGCTCCTTAACGTTTCTGATGTGTTCAGCCTTTCTTGTTTTCAGAGATCTGCCTGTTTCCCCTAAGTACAGGCAGATATTTTAAAACAAGAAAAGCAAATGATCACGCATGGCAATAGTGCCTACCTGGTCGTAATTCAACCACAATTACTGCAACAGCAAAGCATGACGTATATATATACAAATCGGTGATACTATAGTGCCACCGATTTCTATATATGTACGTCATGCTTTCCTGTTGCACTAATTGTGGTTGAATTACGACCAGGTAGGCACTATTGCCATGCGCACATGCATCTATATATAGGCTGCTGTTATTAACGTCCTGCATAAGTTTTATCATAAACATCAAAATATAATTTGCGTGGTCATTTATGCAATCAGCGAAACACATTTCCATTTATTTAATACTTATCGTCTCTGGATTGCCCCAGCAATAATGTTGCCTTCGAAATTAGATTTAAATAGTGATCTTCTTTGTTCAATGATATATATATATATATATATATATATATATATTGGACACCTATAGCTAGGTCATTATGTTTCGAAAAGCCGGTATGTTTGATCAGAATTTACAAGATCTTCTCCGAGTATAAGAGAAGGCTGATTTCAACACACATTTATTTTTCAAATGTTTTATTACGTATATACTCACAAAAGTATAGGCTTTTAAAATTCGTAGAACCAGAAACCTACTGTATGCTCAAGTTGTGATCTTACCCATTTTTGTTACTTGTTATATTGCAAAAGACTCAATTAGATTTATTTAGAAATAAATTTTTACATAATTTAAAAATGTAATTACACTCAAAAGCAACTTCAGGGTCTTCCTCGACAGAGTATGATTAAATATTATTTGATGAAATGCGAACAAAAGCTCGCGAATGCGCTCGAATAACTTCGATTTAATCTAGCGTTTATATTTATGATAATTCTTCACCCTTTGAAAGTGGTAACTAACATGGAAAGTGGTAACTAACATAGTCTAGTGCCGTAAAGACCGGCAATATGTATCCATCAAAATCAATCACTGAGTCCGGGAACAATGCCTGCCTAGCTTTGCCAAAAATCGTTCTGGCTTTGGTCAGTTTTAAGAATTAAGCATAGGCTAAAACGTGTAGACAACTTAAACCCACCTGCCGGAGCCTCATAACCAACGTAATCCAGTGGTCAAGTAAAAATGACTCAACAAAAGTGGCTAGGATCAATTCCTGCCCATGCATTAAATAGTTTTCGTCAAGTGGAAGAATTATGACCCTTTCCAAAGTATCTTTTGGTCTATTTTAAAACTTTTTTTAGAAAAGAAGTCGTCAAAATTTCACAACTTCTTTGTATCATACAGTCTGATAAATGAAAATTTTTATTTCGTTCTTAACCGCACTGACAAAATTTCTGGTAAATGGAGAAAATAACAGTTTTAAAAAATCATCGAAAAAAATTGGACAAAACACCGTGCTCAAAATGCTATAGTTTTTCATAACGGTGGGAACCATCTTTTTTTTTTGCAAAAAAACCCCGAATAAATAATTGAAAAGAATTATGCTATACCCCTTACATTAGGGGCTATTGAAAAGCATCATAAGAGATTGCACACTAGCGTAACCAATTTAAATTAGAAAGTTCCAATAGGTGTCAGCTGAGAAATTCTGCTACCTTCGGAGGATTAGTCTAGGGATGGCGGTATAAAAGACAGCATGACGATAGTGAAAAGGACCGGGGTATTGTAATAAAAGTTTGCACACGGATGGCACTCGGATGGCTTCGCACAGTTGGCCTCGACAACCCACCAAATGCGGTTGCCTTTCGACAACGACATCGAATTGACTGCCTCAACCGTCTGTGTCATAACTCCACCACCTCTGGTTCGAAATATAGGGGAGGGTAGGAGCGGCCCCCAGACCGTAAGTGCTAAAACCCTGTATCTTCGAATCAGACCATCAAGATATAGTAACACCGATTTGTATATATATACCTCATGCTCAGCTGTTGCAGTGATTGTGGTTGAATTACGACCGGGTAGACACTATTGCCATGCGCACATGCGTCCATGTATAGGATGCGGTTATTAACGTGCTGTATAAAAGTTGTGTCATAAACATCAAAATATAATTTGCGTGATCATTTAAGGAATCAGCGAACAACATTTCCATTTATTAAATACTTATCGTCTCTGTAGTGCCTCAGAGTCAGCAATAATGTTGTTCTTCGACATTAGATTTAAATAGTGATCTGTTTAGTTCAATGATATATATTGAACGCCTAAAGCTGGGTCATTAAATTTGGAAATGTATGTTTGATCAGAATTTCAAGGTCTTCTCCGAGTATAAGGGAAGGCTGATTTCAACACACATTTATTTTTCACATGTTCTACTTACAAACATATGGGCTTTTAAAATTCGTAGCACCAGAAACCTACTGTATGCTCAAGTTGTGATCTTATCGATTTTTATTATTTGTGATATTGCAAAAGACTCAATTGGATTTATTTAGGAATAAATTTGTACATACATTTAAAAATGTAATTACACTCAAAGCAACTTCAAGATCTTCCTCGACAGAGTATGATTAAATATTATTCGATGAAATGCGAACAAAAGCTCGCGAATGGGTTCAAATAACTTTGAATTAATCTAGCGTGTATATTTATAATAGTTCTTACCCCAGACAAAAGCCTATGGGGTTTGTGACAAGGGCAAGATTTGACCAAGAACTCGTTGACTTGAGACATTTTTCATTGGCCACTAGACTACACGAATGCTATCACGCCCTTGCCACTTAAATTGTTTAAGCGGGGTTTACTCTAGCCTATAATTGTTCTAAAACATAAAAATAATTCCGAGCAAGGGAATTATCGTTCAGCTGCGTTGTTTATTTACTGCACCACTTTGCTTGATCACCAGACCGCGTTGGCTATTACACTCGCCCTATGTGGTTTAAATTATTTACCCGTTTTCAACTGAATGATCTTTAAAAAATAGTTGAACACTATAAACCACTAAAAATCGTAGATGTGTAGCCAGGATTAGACATAAATGAAAAGGGTGAGACGTTCTCTGACTAAAATATATTTATTTGTTTACGAGCTTTCGGGCACCAGTCTGTAGCCTTCAACGGGTATATTTATAATGATTTATAAACTGTGAAAGTGTGAAATGAAGCTAGATATGACGTGTATACATGTGCACTGTGAAATACGATAAGGTGATACTATGTTTTCTTTATTAAGATTGTACATTGTCGAGGAAGCGGTTTTGAGTTGTTATCAGCATTCCTGTCTTTGCCAGCTGTATGCCATGATTCTGGACTTCTAGTGTTAGGCGACTACGGAAATTCCGTGTGTCAATGATTTTCGCGTTGCATGTTTTTCGATGTTTGAACCATTATTATGCTCCTTAACGTTTCTGATGTGTTCAGCCTTTCTTGTTTTCAGAGATCTGCCTGTTTCCCCTAAGTACAGGCAGATATTTTAAAACAAGAAAAGCAAATGATCACGCATGGCAATAGTGCCTACCTGGTCGTAATTCAACCACAATTACTGCAACAGCAAAGCATGACGTATATATATACAAATCGGTGATACTATAGTGCCACCGATTTCTATATATGTACGTCATGCTTTCCTGTTGCACTAATTGTGGTTGAATTACGACCAGGTAGGCACTATTGCCATGCGCACATGCATCTATATATAGGCTGCTGTTATTAACGTCCTGCATAAGTTTTATCATAAACATCAAAATATAATTTGCGTGGTCATTTATGCAATCAGCGAAACACATTTCCATTTATTTAATACTTATCGTCTCTGGATTGCCCCAGCAATAATGTTGCCTTCGAAATTAGATTTAAATAGTGATCTTCTTTGTTCAATGATATATATATATATATATATATATATATATATATATATATATATATATATATATATATATATATATATTGGACACCTATAGCTAGGTCATTATGTTTCGAAAAGCCGGTATGTTTGATCAGAATTTACAAGATCTTCTCCGAGTATAAGAGAAGGCTGATTTCAACACACATTTATTTTTCAAATGTTTTATTACGTATATACTCACAAAAGTATAGGCTTTTAAAATTCGTAGAACCAGAAACCTACTGTATGCTCAAGTTGTGATCTTACCCATTTTTGTTACTTGTTATATTGCAAAAGACTCAATTGGATTTATTTAGAAATAAATTTTTACATAATTTAAAAATGTAATTACACTCAAAAGCAACTTCAGGGTCTTCCTCGACAGAGTATGATTAAATATTATTTGATGAAATGCGAACAAAAGCTCGCGAATGCGCTCGAATAACTTCGATTTAATCTAGCGTTTATATTTATGATAATTCTTCACCCTTTGAAAGTGGTAACTAACATGGAAAGTGGTAACTAACATAGTCTAGTGCCGTAAAGACCGGCAATATGTATCCATCAAAATCAATCACTGAGTCCGGGAACAATGCCTGCCTAGCTTTGCCAAAAATCGTTCTGGCTTTGGTCAGTTTTAAGAATTAAGCATAGGCTAAAACGTTTAGACAACTTAAACCCACCTGCCGGAGCCTCATAACCAACGTAATCCAGTGGTCAAGTAAAAATGACTCAACAAAAGTGGCTAGGATCAATTCCTGCCCATGCATTAAATAGTTTTCGTCAAGTGGAAGAATTATGACCCTTTCCAAAGTATCTTTTGGTCTATTTTAAAATTTTTTTTAGAAAAGAAGTCGTCAAAATTTCACAACTTCTTTGTATCATACAGTCTGATAAATGAAAATTTTTATTTCGTTCTTAACCGCACTGACAAAATTTCTGGTAAATGGAGAAAATAACAGTTTTAAAAAATCATCGAAAAAAATTGGACAAAACACCGTGCTCAAAATGCTATAGTTTTTCATAACGGTGGGAACCATCTTTTTTTTTTGCAAAAAAACCCCAAATAAATAATTGAAAAGAATTATGCTATACCCCTTACATTAGGGGCTATTGAAAAGCATCATAAGAGATTGCACACTAGCGTAACCAATTTAAATTAGAAAGTTCCAATAGGTGTCAGCTGAGAAATTCTGCTACCTTCGGAGGATTAGTCTAGGGATGGCGGTATACAAGACAGCATGACGATAATGAAAAGGACCGGGGTATTGTAATAAAAGTTTGCACACGGATGGCACTCGGATGGCTTCGCACAGTTGGCCTCGACAACCCACCAAATGCGGTTGTCTTTCGACAACGACATCGAATTGACTGCCTCAACCGTCTGTATCATAACTCCACCACCTCTGGTTCGAAATATAGGGGAGGGTAGAAGCGACCCCCAGACCGTAAGTGCTAAAACCCTGTATCTTCGAATCAGACCATCAAGGTATAGTAACACCGATTTGTATATATATACCTCATGCTCTGCTGTTGCAGTGATTGTGGTTGAATTACGACCGGGTAGACACTATTGCCATGCGCACATGCGTCCATGTATAGGATGCGGTTATTAACGTGCTGTATATAAGTTGTGTCATAAACATCAAAATATAATTTGCGTGATCATTTAAGGAATCAACGAACAACATTTCCATTTATTAAATACTTATCGTCTCTGTAGTGCCTCAGAGTCAGCAATAATGTTGTTCTTCGACATTAGATTTAAATAGTGATCTGTTTAGTTCAATGATATATATTGAACGCCTAAAGCTGGGTCATTAAATTTGGAAATGTATGTTTGATCAGAATTTCAAGGTCTTCTCCGAGTATAAGGGAAGGCTGATTTCAACACACATTTATTTTTCACATGTTCTACTTACAAACATATGGGCTTTTAAAATTCGTAGCACCAGAAACCTACTGTATGCTCAAGTTGTGATCTTATCGATTTTTATTATTTGTGATATTGCAAAAGACTCAATTGGATTTATTTAGGAATAAATTTGTACATACATTTAAAAATGTAATTACACTCAAAGCAACTTCAAGATCTTCCTCGACAGAGTATGATTAAATATTATTCGATGAAATGCGAACAAAAGCTCGCGAATGGGTTCAAATAACTTTGAATTAATCTAGCGTGTATATTTATAATAGTTCTTACCCCAGACAAAAGCCTATGGGGTTTGTGACAAGGGCAAGATTTGACCAAGAACTCGTTGACTTGAGACATTTTTCATTGGCCACTAGACTACACGAATGCTATCACGCCCTTGCCACTTAAATTGTTTAAGCGGGGTTTACTCTAGCCTATAATTGTTCTAAAACATAAAAATAATTCCGAGCAAGGGAATTATCGTTCAGCTGCGTTGTTTATTTACTGCACCACTTTGCTTGATCACCAGACCGCGTTGGCTATTACACTCGCCCTATGTGGTTTAAATTATTTACCCGTTTTCAACTGAATGATCTTTAAAAAATAGTTGAACACTATAAACCACTAAAAATCGTAGATGTGTAGCCAGGATTAGACATAAATGAAAAGGGTGAGACGTTCTCTGACTAAAATATATTTATTTGTTTACGAGCTTTCGGCCACCAGTCTGTAGCCTTCAACGGGTATATTTATAATGATTTATAAACTGTGAAAGTGTGAAATGAAGCTAGATATGACGTGTATACATGTGCACTGTGAAATACGATAAGGTGATACTATGTTTTCTTTATTAAGATTGTACATTGTCGAGGAAGCGGTTTTGAGTTGTTATCAGCATTCCTGTCTTTGCCAGCTGTATGCCATGATTCTGGACTTCTAGTGTTAGGCGACTACGGAAATTCCGTGTGTCAATGATTTTCGCGTTGCATGTTTTTCGATGTTTGAACCATTATTATGCTCCTTAACGTTTCTGATGTGTTCAGCCTTTCTTGTTTTCAGAGATCTGCCTGTTTCCCCTAAGTACAGGCAGATATTTTAAAACAAGAAAAGCAAATGATCACGCATGGCAATAGTGCCTACCTGGTCGTAATTCAACCACAATTACTGCAACAGCAAAGCATGACGTATATATATACAAATCGGTGATACTATAGTGCCACCGATTTCTATATATGTACGTCATGCTTTCCTGTTGCACTAATTGTGGTTGAATTACGACCAGGTAGGCACTATTGCCATGCGCACATGCATCTATATATAGGCTGCTGTTATTAACGTCCTGCATAAGTTTTATCATAAACATCAAAATATAATTTGCGTGGTCATTTATGCAATCAGCGAAACACATTTCCATTTATTTAATACTTATCGTCTCTGGATTGCCCCAGCAATAATGTTGCCTTCGAAATTAGATTTAAATAGTGATCTTCTTTGTTCAATGATATATATATATATATATATATATATATATATATATATATATATATATATATATATATATATATTGGACACCTATAGCTAGGTCATTATGTTTCGAAAAGCCGGTATGTTTGATCAGAATTTACAAGATCTTCTCCGAGTATAAGAGAAGGCTGATTTCAACACACATTTATTTTTCAAATGTTTTATTACGTATATACTCACAAAAGTATAGGCTTTTAAAATTCGTAGAACCAGAAACCTACTGTATGCTCAAGTGGTGATCTTACCCATTTTTGTTACTTGTTATATTGCAAAAGACTCAATTGGATTTATTTAGAAATAAATTTTTACATAATTTAAAAATGTAATTACACTCAAAAGCAACTTCAGGGTCTTCCTCGACAGAGTATGATTAAATATTATTTGATGAAATGCGAACAAAAGCTCGCGAATGGGCTCGAATAACTTCGATTTAATCTAGCGTTTATATTTATGATAATTCTTCACCCTTTGAAAGTGGTAACTAACATGGAAAGTGGTAACTAACATAGTCTAGTGCCGTAAAGACCGGCAATATGTATCCATCAAAATCAATCACTGAGTCCGGGAACAATGCCTGCCTAGCTTTGCCAAAAATCGTTCTGGCTTTGGTCAGTTTTAAGAATTAAGCATAGGCTAAAACGTGTAGACAACTTAAACCCACCTGCCGGAGCCTCATAACCAACGTAATCCAGTGGTCAAGTAAAAATGACTCAACAAAAGTGGCTAGGATCAATTCCTGCCCATGCATTAAATAGTTTTCGTCAAGTGGAAGAATTATGACCCTTTCCAAAGTATCTTTTGGTCTATTTTAAAACTTTTTTTAGAAAAGAAGTCGTCAAAATTTCACAACTTCTTTGTATCATACAGTCTGATAAATGAAAATTTTTATTTCGTTCTTAACCGCACTGACAAAATTTCTGGTAAATGGAGAAAATAACAGTTTTAAAAAATCATCGAAAAAAATTGGACAAAACACCGTGCTCAAAATGCTATAGTTTTTCATAACGGTGGGAACCATCTTTTTTTTTTGCAAAAAAACCCCAAATAAATAATTGAAAAGAATTATGCTATACCCCTTACATTAGGGGCTATTGAAAAGCATCATAAGAGATTGCACACTAGCGTAACCAATTTAAATTAGAAAGTTCCAATGGGTGTCAGCTGAGAAATTCTGCTACCTTCGGAGGATTAGTCTAGGGATGGCGGTATAAAAGACAGCATGACGATAGTGAAAAGGACCGGGGTATTGTAATAAAAGTTTGCACACGGATGGCACTCGGATGGCTTCGAACAGTTGGCCTCGACAACCCACCAAATGCGGTTGCCTTTCGACAACGACATCGAATTGACTGCCTCAACCGTCTGTGTCATAACTCCACCACCTCTGGTTCGAAATATAGGGGAGGGTAGAAGCGGCCCCCAGACCGTAAGTGCTAAAACCCTGTATCTTCGAATCAGACCATCAAGATATAGTAACACCGATTTGTATATATATACCTCATGCTCTGCTGTTGCAGTGATTGTGGTTGAATTACGACCGGGTAGACACTATTGCCATGCGCACATGCGTCCATGTATAGGATGCGGTTATTAACGTGCTGTATATAAGTTGTGTCATAAACATCAAAATATAATTTGCGTGATCATTTAAGGAATCAGCGAACAACATTTCCATTTATTAAATACTTATCGTCTCTGTAGTGCCTCAGAGTCAGCAATAATGTTGTTCTTCGACATTAGATTTAAATAGTGATCTGTTTAGTTCAATGATATATATTGAACGCCTAAAGCTGGGTCATTAAATTTGGAAATGTATGTTTGATCAGAATTTCAAGGTCTTCTCCGAGTATAAGGGAAGGCTGATTTCAACACACATTTATTTTTCACATGTTCTACTTACAAACATATGGGCTTTTAAAATTCGTAGCACCAGAAACCTACTGTATGCTCAAGTTGTGATCTTATCGATTTTTATTATTTGTGATATTGCAAAAGACTCAATTGGATTTATTTAGGAATAAATTTGTACATACATTTAAAAATGTAATTACACTCAAAGCAACTTCAAGATCTTCCTCGACAGAGTATGATTAAATATTATTCGATGAAATGCGAACAAAAGCTCGCGAATGGGTTCAAATAACTTTGAATTAATCTAGCGTGTATATTTATAATAGTTCTTACCCCAGACAAAAGCCTATGGGGTTTGTGACAAGGGCAAGATTTGACCAAGAACTCGTTGACTTGAGACATTTTTCATTGGCCACTAGACTACACGAATGCTATCACGCCCTTGCCACTTAAATTGTTTAAGCGGGGTTTACTCTAGCCCATAATTGTTCTAAAACATAAAAATAATTCCGAGCAAGGGAATTATCGTTCAGCTGCGTTGTTTATTTACTGCACCACTTTGCTTGATCACCAGACCGCGTTGGCTATTACACTCGCCCTATGTGGTTTAAATTATTTACCCGTTTTCAACTAAATGATCTTTAAAAAATAGTTGAACAATATAAACCACTAAAAATCGTAGATGTGTATCCAGGATTAGACATAAATGAAAAGGGTGAGACGTTCTCTGACTAAAATATATTTATTTGTTTACGAGCTTTCGGCCACCAGTCTGTAGCCTTCAACGGGTATATTTATAATGATTTATAAACTGTGAAAGTGTGAAATGAAGCTAGATATGACGTGTATACATGTGCACTGTGAAATACGATAAGGTGATACTATGTTTTCTTTATTAAGATTGTACATTGTCGAGGAAGCGGTTTTGAGTTGTTATCAGCATTCCTGTCTTTGCCAGCTGTATGCCATGATTCTGGACTTCTAGTGTTAGGCGACTACGGAAATTCCGTGTGTCAATGATTTTCGCGTTGCATGTTTTTCGATGTTTGAACCATTATTATGTTCCTTAACGTTTCTGATGTGTTCAGCCTTTCTTGTTTTCAGAGATCTGCCTGTTTCCCCTAAGTACAGGCAGATATTTTAAAACAAGAAAAGCAAATGATCACGCATGGCAATAGTGCCTACCTGGTCGTAATTCAACTACAATTACTGCAACAGCAAAGCATGACGTATATATATACAAATCGGTGATACTATAGTGCCACCGATTTCTATATATGTACGTCATGCTTTCCTGTTGCACTAATTGTGGTTGAATTACGACCAGGTAGGCACTATTGCCATGCGCACATGCATCTATATATAGGCTGCTGTTATTAACGTCCTGCATAAGTTTTATCATAAACATCAAAATATAATTTGCGTGGTCATTTATGCAATCAGCGAAACACATTTCCATTTATTTAATACTTATCGTCTCTGGATTGCCCCAGCAATAATGTTGCCTTCGAAATTAGATTTAAATAGTGATCTTCTTTGTTCAATGATATATATATATATATATATATATATATTGGACACCTATAGCTAGGTCATTATGTTTCGAAAAGCCGGTATGTTTGATCAGAATTTACAAGATCTTCTCCGAGTATAAGAGAAGGCTGATTTCAACACACATTTATTTTTCAAATGTTTTATTACGTATATACTCACAAAAGTATAGGCTTTTAAAATTCGTAGAACCAGAAACCTACTGTATGCTCAAGTTGTGATCTTACCCATTTTTGTTACTTGTTATATTGCAAAAGACTCAATTGGATTTATTTAGAAATAAATTTTTACATAATTTAAAAATGTAATTGCACTCAAAAGCAACTTCAGGGTCTTCCTCGACAGAGTATGATTAAATATTATTTGATGAAATATGAACAAAAGCTCGCGAATGGGCTCGAATAACTTCGATTTAATCTAGCGTTTATATTTATGATAATTCTTCACCCTTTGAAAGTGGTAACTAACATGGAAAGTGGTAACTAACATAGTCTAGTGCCGTAAAGACCGGCAATATGTATCCATCAAAATCAATCACTGAGTCCGGGAACAATGCCTGCCTAGCTTTGCCAAAAATCGTTCTGGCTTTGGTCAGTTTTAAGAATTAAGCATAGGCTAAAACGTGTAGACAATTTAAACCCACCTGCCGGAGCCTCATAACCAACGTAATCCAGTGGTCAAGTAAAAATGACTCAACAAAAGTGGCTAGGATCAATTCCTGCCCATGCATTAAATAGTTTTCGTCAAGTGGAAGAATTATGACCCTTTCCAAAGTATCTTTTGGTCTATTTTAAAATTTTTTTTAGAAAAGAAGTCGTCAAAATTTCACAACTTCTTTGTATCATACAGTCTGATAAATGAAAATTTTTATTTCGTTCTTAACCGCACTGACAAAATTTCTGGTAAATGGAGAAAATAACAGTTTTAAAAAATCATCGAAAAAAATTGGACAAAACACCGTGCTCAAAATGCTATAGTTTTTCATAACGGTGGGAACCATCTTTTTTTTTTGCAAAAAAACCCCAAATAAATAATTGAAAAGAATTATGCTATACCCCTTACATTAGGGGCTATTGAAAAGCATCATAAGAGATTGCACACTAGCGTAACCAATTTAAATTAGAAAGTTCCAATAGGTGTCAGCTGAGAAATTCTGCTACCTTCGGAGGATTAGTCTAGGGATGGCGGTATAAAAGACAGCATGACGATAGTGAAAAGGACCGGGGTATTGTAATAAAAGTTTGCACACGGATGGCACTCGGATGGCTTCGCACAGTTGGCCTCGACAACCCACCAAATGCGGTTGCCTTTCGACAACGACATCGAATTGACTGCCTCAACCGTCTGTGTCATAACTCCACCACCTCTGGTTCGAAATATAGGGGAGGGTAGAAGCGGCCCCCAGACCGTAAGTGCTAAAACCCTGTATCTTCGAATCAGACCATCAAGATATAGTAACACCGATTTGTATATATATACCTCATGCTCTGCTGTTGCAGTGATTGTGGTTGAATTACGACCGGGTAGACACTATTGCCATGCGCACATGCGTCCATGTATAGGATGCGGTTATTAACGTGCTGTATATAAGTTGTGTCATAAAAATCAAAACATAATTTGCGTGATCATTTAAGGAATCAGCGAACAACATTTCCATTTATTAAATACTTATCGTCTCTGTAGTGCCTCAGAGTCAGCAATAATGTTGTTCTTCGACATTAGATTTAAATAGTGATCTGTTCAGTTCAATGATATATATTGAACGCCTAAAGCTGGGTCATTAAATTTGGAAATGTATGTTTGATCAGAATTTCAAGGTCTTCTCCGAGTATAAGGGAAGGCTGATTTCAACACACATTTATTTTTCACATGTTCTACTTACAAACATATGGGCTTTTAAAATTCGTAGCACCAGAAACCTACTGTATGCTCAAGTTGTGATCTTATCGATTTTTATTATTTGTGATATTGCAAAAGACTCAATTGGATTTATTTAGGAATAAATTTGTACATACATTTAAAAATGTAATTACACTCAAAGCAACTTCAAGATCTTCCTCGACAGAGTATGATTAAATATTATTCGATGAAATGCGAACAAAAGCTCGCGAATGGGTTCAAATAACTTTGAATTAATCTAGCGTGTATATTTATAATAGTTCTTACCCCAGACAAAAGCCTATGGGGTTTGTGACAAGGGCAAGATTTGACCAAGAACTCGTTGACTTGAGACATTTTTCATTGGCCACTAGACTACACGAATGCTATCACGCCCTTGCCACTTAAATTGTTTAAGCGGGGTTTACTCTAGCCTATAATTGTTCTAAAACAAAAAAATAATTCCGAGCAAGGGAATTATCGTTCAGCTGCGTTGTTTATTTACTGCACCACTTTGCTTGATCACCAGACCGCGTTGGCTATTACACTCGCCCTATGTGGTTTAAATTATTTACCCGTTTTCAACTGAATGATCTTTAAAAAATAGTTGAACAATATAAACCACTAAAAATCGTAGATGTGTAGCCAGGATTAGACATAAATGAAAAGGGTGAGACGTTCTCTGACTAAAATATATTTATTTGTTTACGAGCTTTCGGCCACCAGTCTGTAGCCTTCAACGGGTATATTTATGATGATTTATAAACTGTGAAAGTGTGAAATGAAGCTAGATATGACGTGTATACATGTGCACTGTGAAATACGATAAGGTGATACAATGTTTTCTTTATTAAGATTGTACATTGTCGAGGAAGCGGTTTTGAGTTGTTATCAGCATTCCTGTCTTTGCCAGCTGTATGCCATGATTCTGGACTTCTAGTGTTAGGCGACTACGGAAATTCCGTGTGTCAATGATTTTCGCGTTGCATGTTTTTCGATGTTTGAACCATTATTATGTTCCTTAACGTTTCTGATGTGTTCAGCCTTTCTTGTTTTCAGAGATCTGCCTGTTTCCCCTAAGTACAGGCAGATATTTTAAAACAAGAAAAGCAAATGATCACGCATGGCAATAGTGCCTACCTGGTCGTAATTCAACCACAATTACTGCAACAGCAAAGCATGACGTATATATATACAAATCGGTGATACTATAGTGCCACCGATTTCTATATATGTACGTCATGCTTTCCTGTTGCACTAATTGTGGTTGAATTACGACCAGGTAGGCACTATTGCCATGCGCACATGCATCTATATACAGGCTGCTGTTATTAACGTGCTGTATAAGTTTTATCATAAACATCAAAATATAATTTGCGTGGTCATTTATGCAATCAGCGAAACACATTTCCATTTATTTAATACTTATCGTCTCTGGATTGCCCCAGCAATAATGTTGCCTTCGAAATTAGATTTAAATAGTGATCTTCTTTGTTCAATGATATATATATATATATATATATATATATATATATATATATATATATATTGGACACCTATAGCTAGGTCATTATGTTTCGAAAAGCCGGTATGTTTGATCAGAATTTACAAGATCTTCTCCGAGTATAAGAGAAGGCTGATTTCAACACACATTTATTTTTCAAATGTTTTATTACGTATATACTCACAAAAGTATAGGCTTTTAAAATTCGTAGAACCAGAAACCTACTGTATGCTCAAGTTGTGATCTTACCCATTTTTGTTACTTGTTATATTGCAAAAGACTCAATTGGATTTATTTAGAAATAAATTTTTACATAATTTAAAAATGTAATTACACTCAAAAGCAACTTCAGGGTCTTCCTCGACAGAGTATGATTAAATATTATTTGATGAAATGCGAACAAAAGCTCGCGAATGGGCTCGAATAACTTCGATTTAATCTAGCGTTTATATTTATGATAATTCTTCACCCTTTGAAAGTGGTAACTAACATGGAAAGTGGTAACTAACATAGTCTAGTGCCGTAAAGACCGGCAATATGTATCCATCAAAATCAATCACTGAGTCCGGGAACAATGCCTGCCTAGCTTTGCCAAAAATCGTTCTGGCTTTGGTCAGTTTTAAGAATTAAGCATAGGCTAAAACGTGTAGACAACTTAAACCCACCTGCCGGAGCCTCATAACCAACGTAATCCAGTGGTCAAGTAAAAATGACTCAACAAAAGTGGCTAGGATCAATTCCTGCCCATGCATTAAATAGTTTTCGTCAAGTGGAAGAATTATGACCCTTTCCAAAGTATCTTTTGGTCTATTTTAAAATTTTTTTTAGAAAAGAAGTCGTCAAAATTTCACAACTTCTTTGTATCATACAGTCTGATAAATGAAAATTTTTATTTCGTTCTTAACCGCACTGACAAAATTTCTGGTAAATGGAGAAAATAACAGTTTTAAAAAATCATCGAAAAAAATTCGACAAAACACCGTGCTCAAAATGCTATAGTTTTTCATAACGGTGGGAACCATCTTTTTTTTTTGCAAAAAAACCCCAAATAAATAATTGAAAAGAATTATGCTATACCCCTTACATTAAGGGCTATTGAAAAGCATCATAAGAGATTGCACACTAGCGTAACCAATTTAAATTAGAAAGTTCCAATAGGTGTCAGCTGAGAAATTCTGCTACCTTCGCAGGATTAGTCTAAGGATGGCGGTATAAAAGACAGCATGACGATAATGAAAAGGACCGGGGTATTCTAATAAAAGTTTGCACACGGATGGCAGTCGGATGGCTTCGCACAGTTGGCCTCGACAACCCACCAAATGCGGTTGCCTTTCGACAACGACATCGAATTGACTGCCTCAACCGTCTGTATCATAACTCCACCACCTCTGGTTCGAAATATAGGGGAGGGTAGAAGCGGCCCCCAGACCGTAAGTGCTAAAACCCTGTATCTTCGAATCAGACCATCAAGGTATAGTAACACCGATTTGTATATATATACCTCATGCTCTGCTGTTGCAGTGATTGTGGTTGAATTACGACCGGGTAGACACTATTGCCATGCGCACATGCGTCCATGTATAGGATGCGGTTATTAACGTGCTGTATATAAGTTGTGTCATAAACATCAAAATATAATTTGCGTGATCATTTAAGGAATCAGCGAACAACATTTCCATTTATTAAATACTTATCGTCTCTGTAGTGCCTCAGAGTCAGCAATAATGTTGTTCTTCGACATTAGATTTAAATAGTGATCTGTTTAGTTCAATGATATATATTGAACGCCTAAAGCTGGGTCATTAAATTTGGAAATGTATGTTTGATCAGAATTTCAAGGTCTTCTCCGAGTATAAGGGAAGGCTGATTTCAACACACGTTTATTTTTCACATGTTCTACTTACAAACATATGGGCTTTTAAAATTCGTAGCACCAGAAACCTACTGTATGCTCAAGTTGTGATCTTATCGATTTTTATTATTTGTGATATTGCAAAAGACTCAATTGGATTTATTTAGGAATAAATTTGTACATACATTTAAAAATGTAATTACACTCAAAGCAACTTCAAGATCTTCCTCGACAGAGTATGATTAAATATTATTCGATGAAATGCGAACAAAAGCTCGCGAATGGGTTCAAATAACTTTGAATTAATCTAGCTTGTATATTTATAATAGTTCTTACCCCAGACAAAAGCCTATGGGGTTTGTGTTAAGGGCAAGATTTGACCAAGAACTCGTTGACTTGAGACATTTTTCATTGGCCACTAGACTACACGAATGCTATCACGCCCTTGCCACTTAAATTGTTTAAGCGGGGTTTACTCTAGCCTATAATTGTTCTAAAACATAAAAATAATTCCGAGCAAGGGAATTATCGTTCAGCTGCGTTGTTTATTTACTGCACCACTTTGCTTGATCACCAGACCGCGTTGGCTATTACACTCGCCCTATGTGGTTTAAATTATTTACCCGTTTTCAACTGAATGATCTTTAAAAAATAGTTGAACAATATAAACCACTAAAAATCGTAGATGTGTAGCCAGGATTAGACATAAATGAAAAGGGTGAGACGTTCTCTGACTAAAATATATTTATTTGTTTACGAGCTTTCGGCCACCAGTCTGTAGCCTTCAACGGGTATATTTATAATGATTTATAAACTGTGAAAGTGTGAAATGAAGCTAGATATGACGTGTATACATGTGCACTGTGAAATACGATAAGGTGATACTATGTTTTCTTTATTAAGATTGTACATTGTCGAGGAAGCGGTTTTGAGTTGTTATCAGCATTCCTGTCTTTGCCAGCTGTATGCCATGATTCTGGACTTCTAGTGTTAGGCGACTACGGAAATTCCGTGTGTCAATGATTTTCGCGTTGCATGTTTTTCGATGTTTGAACCATTATAATGTTCCTTAACGTTTCTGATGTGTTCAGCCTTTCTTGTTTTCAGAGATCTGCCTGTTTCCCCTAAGTACAGGCAGATATTTTAAAACAAGAAAAGCAAATGATCACGCATGGCAATAGTGCCTACCTGGTCGTAATTCAACCACAATTACTGCAACAGCAAAGCATGACGTATATATATACAAATCGGTGATACTATAGTGCCACCGATTTCTATATATGTACGTCATGCTTTCCTGTTGCACTAATTGTGGTTGAATTACGACCAGGTAGGCACTATTGCCATGCGCACATGCATCTATATACAGGCTGCTGTTATTAACGTGCTGTATAAGTTTTATCATAAACATCAAAATATAATTTGCGTGGTCATTTATGCAATCAGCGAAACACATTTCCATTTATTTAATACTTATCGTCTCTGGATTGCCCCAGCAATAATGTTGCCTTCGAAATTAGATTTAAATAGTGATCTTCTTTGTTCAATGATATATATATATATATATATATATATATATTGGACACCTATAGCTAGGTCATTATGTTTCGAAAAGCCGGTATGTTTGATCAGAATTTACAAGATCTTCTCCGAGTATAAGAGAAGGCTGATTTCAACACACATTTATTTTTCAAATGTTTTATTACGTATATACTCACAAAAGTATAGGCTTTTAAAATTCGTAGAACCAGAAACCTACTGTATGCTCAAGTTGTGATCTTACCCATTTTTGTTACTTGTTATATTGCAAAAGACTCAATTGGATTTATTTAGAAATAAATTTTTACATAATTTAAAAATGTAATTACACTCAAAAGCAACTTCAGGGTCTTCCTCGACAGAGTATGATTAAATATTATTTGATGAAATGCGAACAAAAGCTCGCGAATGGGCTCGAATAACTTCGATTTAATCTAGCGTTTATATTTATGATAATTCTTCACCCTTTGAAAGTGGTAACTAACATGGAAAGTGGTAACTAACATAGTCTAGTGCCGTAAAGACCGGCAATATGTATCCATCAAAATCAATCACTGAGTCCGGGAACAATGCCTGCCTAGCTTTGCCAAAAATCGTTCTGGCTTTGGTCAGTTTTAAGAATTAAGCATAGGCTAAAACGTGTAGACAACTTAAACCCACCTGCCGGAGCCTCATAACCAACGTAATCCAGTGGTCAAGTAAAAATGACTCAACAAAAGTGGCTAGGATCAATTCCTGCCCATGCATTAAATAGTTTTCGTCAAGTGGAAGAATTATAACCCTTTCCAAAGTATCTTTTGGTCTATTTTAAATTTTTTTTTAGAAAAGAAGTCGTCAAAATTTCACAACTTCTTTGTATCATACAGTCTGATAAATGAAAATTTTTATTTCGTTCTTAACCGCACTGACAAAATTTCTGGTAAATGGAGAAAATAACAGTTTTAAAAAATCATCGAAAAAAATTGGACAAAACACCGTGCTCAAAATGCTATAGTTTTTCATAACGGTGGGAACCATCTTTTTTTTTTGCAAAAAAACCCCAAATAAATAATTGAAAAGAATTATGCTATACCCCTTACATTAGGGGCTATTGAAAAGCATCATAAGAGATTGCACACTAGCGTAACCAATTTAAATTAGAAAGTTCCAATAGGTGTCAGCTGAGAAATTCTGATACCTTCGGAGGATTAGTCTAGGGATGGCGGTATAAAAGACAGCATGACGATAGTGAAAAGGACCGGGGTATTGTAATAAAAGTTTGCACACGGATGGCACTCGGATGGCTTCGCACAGTTGGCCTCGACAACCCACCAAATGCGGTTGCCTTTCGACAACGACATCGAATTGACTGCCTCAACCGTCTGTGTCATAACTCCACCACCTCTGGTTCGAAATATAGGGGAGGGTAGAAGCGGCCCCCAGACCGTAAGTGCTAAAACCCTGTATCTTCGAATCAGACCATCAAGATATAGTAACACCGATTTGTATATATATACCTCATGCTCTGCTGTTGCAGTGATTGTGGTTGAATTACGACCGGGTAGACACTATTGCCATGCGCACATGCGTCCATGTATAGGATGCGGTTATTAACGTGCTGTATATAAGTTGTGTCATAAACATCAAAATATAATTTGCGTGATCATTTAAGGAATCAGCGAACAACATTTCCATTTATTAAATACTTATCGTCTCTGTAGTGCCTCAGAGTCAGCAATAATGTTGTTCTTCGACATTAGATTTAAATAGTGATCTGTTTAGTTCAATGATATATATTGAACGTCTAAAGCTGGGTCATTAAATTTGGAAATGTATGTTTGATCAGAATTTCAAGGTCTTCTCCGAGTATAAGGGAAGGCTGATTTCAACACACATTTATTTTTCACATGTTCTACTTACAAACATATGGGCTTTTAAAATTCGTAGCACCAGAAACCTACTGTATGCTCAAGTTGTGATCTTATCGATTTTTATTATTTGTGATATTGCAAAAGACTCAATTGGATTTATTTAGGAATAAATTTGTACATACATTTAAAAATGTAATTACACTCAAAGCAACTTCAAGATCTTCCTCGACAGAGTATGATTAAATATTATTCGATGAAATGCGAACAAAAGCTCGCGAATGGGTTCAAATAACTTTGAATTAATCTAGCTTGTATATTTATAATAGTTCTTAACCCAGACAAAAGCCTATGGGGTTTGTGTTAAGGGCAAGATTTGACCAAGAACTCGTTGACTTGAGACATTTTTCATTGGCCACTAGACTACACGAATGCTATCACGCCCTTGCCACTTAAATTGTTTAAGCGGGGTTTACTCTAGCCTATAATTGTTCTAAAACATAAAAATAATTCCGAGCAAGGGAATTATCGTTCAGCTGCGTTGTTTATTTACTGCACCACTTTGCTTGATCACCAGACCGCGTTGGCTATTACACTCGCCCTATGTATTTTAAATTATTTACCCGTTTTCAACTGAATGATCTTTAAAAAATAGTTGAACAATATAAACCACTAAAAATCGTAGATGTGTAGCCAGGATTAGACATAAATGAAAAGGGTGAGACGTTCTCTGACTAAAATATATTTATTTGTTTACGAGCTTTCGGCCACCAGTCTGTAGCCTTCGACGGGTATATTTATGATGATTTATAAACTGTGAAAGTGTGAAATGAAGCTAGATATGACGTGTATACATGTGCACTGTGAAATACGATAAGGTGATACTATGTTTTCTTTATTAAGATTGTACATTGTCGAGGAAGCGGTTTTGAGTTGTTATCAGCATTCCTGTCTTTGCCAGCTGTATGCCATGATTCTGGACTTCTAGTGTTAGGCGACTACGGAAATTCCGTGTGTCAATGATTTTCGCGTTGCATGTTTTTCGATGTTTGAACCATTATTATGTTCCTTAACGTTTCTGATGTGTTCAGCCTTTCTTGTTTTCAGAGATCTGCCTGTTTCCCCTAAGTACAGGCAGATATTTTAAAACAAGAAAAGCAAATGATCACGCATGGCAATAGTGCCTACCTGGTCGTAATTCAACCACAATTACTGCAACCGCAAAGCATGACGTATATATATACAAATCGGTGATACTATAGTGCCACCGATTTCTATATATGTACGTCATGCTTTCCTGTTGCACTAATTGTGGTTGAATTACGACCAGGTAGGCACTATTGCCATGCGCACATGCATCTATATACAGGCTGCTGTTATTAACGTGCTGTATAAGTTTTATCATAAACATCAAAATATAATTTGCGTGGTCATTTATGCAATCAGCGAAACACATTTCCATTTATTTAATACTTATCGTCTCTGGATTGCCCCAGCAATAATGTTGCCTTCGAAATTAGATTTAAATAGTGATCTTCTTTGTTCAATGATATATATATATATATATATATATATATATATATATATATATATATATATATTGGACACCTATAGCTAGGTCATTATGTTTCGAAAAGCCGGTATGTTTGATCAGAATTTACAAGATCTTCTCCGAGTATAAGAGAAGGCTGATTTCAACACACATTTATTTTTCAAATGTTTTATTACGTATATACTCACAAAAGTATAGGCTTTTAAAATTCGTAGAACCAGAAACCTACTGTATGCTCAAGTTGTGATCTTACCCATTTTTGTTACTTGTTATATTGCAAAAGACTCAATTGGATTTATTTAGAAATAAATTTTTACATAATTTAAAAATGTAATTACACTCAAAAGCAACTTCAGGGTCTTCCTCGACAGAGTATGATTAAATATTATTTGATGAAATGCGAACAAAAGCTCGCGAATGGGCTCGAATAACTTCGATTTAATCTAGCGTTTATATTTATGATAATTCTTCACCCTTTGAAAGTGGTAACTAACATGGAAAGTGGTAACTAACATAGTCTAGTGCCGTAAAGACCGGCAATATGTATCCATCAAAATCAATCACTGAGTCCGGGAACAATGCCTGCCTAGCTTTGCCAAAAATCGTTCTGGCTTTGGTCAGTTTTAAGAATTAAGCATAGGCTAAAACGTGTAGACAACTTACACCCACCTGCCGGAGCCTCATAACCAACGTAATCCAGTGGTCAAGTAAAAATGACTCAACAAAAGTGGCTAGGATCAATTCCTGCCCATGCATTAAATAGTTTTCGTCAAGTGGAAGAATTATGACCCTTTCCAAAGTATCTTTTGGTCTATTTTAAAATTTTTTTTAGAAAAGAAGTCGTCAAAATTTCACAACTTCTTTGTATCATACAGTCTGATAAATGAAAATTTTTATTTCGTTCTTAACCGCACTGACAAAATTTCTGGTAAATGGAGAAAATAACAGTTTTAAAAAATCATCGAAAAAAATTGGACAAAACACCGTGCTCAAAATGCTATAGTTTTTCATAACGGTGGGAACCATCTTTTTTTTTTGCAAAAAAACCCCAAATAAATAATTGAAAAGAATTATGCTATACCCCTTACATTAAGGGCTATTGAAAAGCATCATAAGAGATTGCACACTAGCGTAACCAATTTAAATTAGAAAGTTCCAATAGGTGTCAGCTGAGAAATTCTGCTACCTTCGGAGGATTAGTCTAGGGATGGCGGTATAAAAGACAGCATGACGATAGTGAAAAGGACCGGGGTATTGTAATAAAAGTTTGCACACGGATGGCACTCGGATGGCTTCGCACAGTTGGCCTCGACAACCCACCAAATGCGGTTGCCTTTCGACAACGACATCGAATTGACTGCCTCAACCGTCTGTGTCATAACTCCACCACCTCTGGTTCGAAATATAGGGGAGGGTAGAAGCGGCCCCCAGACCGTAAGTGCTAAAACCCTGTATCTTCGAATCAGACCATCAAGATATAGTAACACCGATTTGTATATATATACCTCATGCTCTGCTGTTGCAGTGATTGTGGTTGAATTACGACCGGGTAGACACTATTGCCATGCGCACATGCGTCCATGTATAGGATGCGGTTATTAACGTGCTGTATATAAGTTGTGTCATAAACATCAAAATATAATTTGCGTGATCATTTAAGGAATCAGCGAACAACATTTCCATTTATTAAATACTTATCGTCTCTGTAGTGCCTCAGAGTCAGCAATAATGTTGTTCTTCGACATTAGATTTAAATAGTGATCTGTTTAGTTCAATGATATATATTGAACGTCTAAAGCTGGGTCATTAAATTTGGAAATGTATGTTTGATCAGAATTTCAAGGTCTTCTCCGAGTATAAGGGAAGGCTGATTTCAACACACATTTATTTTTCACATGTTCTACTTACAAACATATGGGCTTTTAAAATTCGTAGCACCAGAAACCTACTGTTTGCTCAAGTTGTGATCTTATCGATTTTTATTATTTGTGATATTGCAAAAGACTCAATTGGGTTTATTTAGGAATAAATTTGTACATACATTTAAAAATGTAATTACACTCAAAGCAACTTCAAGATCTTCCTCGACAGAGTATGATTAAATATTATTCGATGAAATGCGAACAAAAGCTCGCGAATGGGTTCAAATAACTTTGAATTAATCTAGCTTGTATATTTATAATAGTTCTTAACCCAGACAAAAGCCTATGGGGTTTGTGTTAAGGGCAAGATTTGACCAAGAACTCGTTGACTTGAGACATTTTTCATTGGCCACTAGACTACACGAATGCTATCACGCCCTTGCCACTTAAATTGTTTAAGCGGGGTTTACTCTAGCCTATAATTGTTCTAAAACATAAAAATAATTCCGAGCAAGGGAATTATCGTTCAGCTGCGTTGTTTATTTACTGCACCACTTTGCTTGATCACCAGACCGCGTTGGCTATTACACTCGCCCTATGTGGTTTAAATTATTTACCCGTTTTCAACTGAATGATCTTTAAAAAATAGTTGAACAATATAAACCACTAAAAATCGTAGATGTGTAGCCAGGATTAGACATAAATGAAAAGGGTGAGACGTTCTCTGACTAAAATATATTTATTTGTTTACGAGCTTTCGGCCACCAGTCTGTAGCCTTCGACGGGTATATTTATGATGATTTATAAACTGTGAAAGTGTGAAATGAAGCTAGATATGACGTGTATACATGTGCACTGTGAAATACGATAAGGTGATACTATGTTTTCTTTATTAAGATTGTACATTGTCGAGGAAGCGGTTTTGAGTTGTTATCAGCATTCCTGTCTTTGCCAGCTGTATGCCATGATTCTGGACTTCTAGTGTTAGGCGACTACGGAAATTCCGTGTGTCAATGATTTTCGCGTTGCATGTTTTTCGATGTTTGAACCATTATTATGTTCCTTAACGTTTCTGATGTGTTCAGCCTTTCTTGTTTTCAGAGATCTGCCTGTTTCCCCTAAGTACAGGCAGATATTTTAAAACAAGAAAAGCAAATGATCACGCATGGCAATAGTGCCTACCTGGTCGTAATTCAACCACAATTACTGCAACAGCAAAGCATGACGTATATATATACAAATCGGTGATACTATAGTGCCACCGATTTCTATATATGTACGTCATGCTTTCCTGTTGCACTAATTGTGGTTGAATTACGACCAGGTAGGCACTATTGCCATGCGCACATGCATCTATATACAGGCTGCTGTTATTAACGTGCTGTATAAGTTTTATCATAAACATAAAAATATAATTTGCGTGGTCATTTATGCAATCAGCGAAACACATTTCCATTTATTTAATACTTATCGTCTCTGGATTGCCCCAGCAATAATGTTGCCTTCGAAATTAGATTTAAATAGTGATCTTCTTTGTTCAATGATATATATATATATATATATATATATATATTGGACACCTATAGCTAGGTCATTATGTTTCGAAAAGCCGGTATGTTTGATCAGAATTTACAAGATCTTCTCCGAGTATAAGAGAAGGCTGATTTCAACACACATTTATTTTTCAAATGTTTTATTACGTATATACTCACAAAAGTATAGGCTTTTAAAATTCGTAGAACCAGAAACCTACTGTATGCTCAAGTTGTGATCTTACCCATTTTTGTTACTTGTTATATTGCAAAAGACTCAATTGGATTTATTTAGAAATAAATTTTTACATAATTTAAAAATGTAATTACACTCAAAAGCAACTTCAGGGTCTTCCTCGACAGAGTATGATTAAATATTATTTGATGAAATGCGAACAAAAGCTCGCGAATGGGCTCGAATAACTTCGATTTAATCTAGCGTTTATATTTATGATAATTCTTCACCCTTTGAAAGTGGTAACTAACATGGAAAGTGGTAACTAACATAGTCTAGTGCCGTAAAGACCGGCAATATGTATCCATCAAAATCAATCACTGAGTCCGGGAACAATGCCTGCCTAGCTTTGCCAAAAATCGTTCTGGCTTTGGTCAGTTTTAAGAATTAAGCATAGGCTAAAACGTGTAGACAACTTAAACCCACCTGCCGGAGCCTCATAACCAACGTAATCCAGTGGTCAAGTAAAAATGACTCAACAAAAGTGGCTAGGATCAATTCCTGCCCATGCATTAAATAGTTTTCGTCAAGTGGAAGAATTATGACCCTTTCCAAAGTATCTTTTGGTCTATTTTAAAATTTTTTTTAGAAAAGAAGTCGTCAAAATTTCACAACTTCTTTGTATCATACAGTCTGATAAATGAAAATTTTTATTTCGTTCTTAACCGCACTGACAAAATTTCTGGTAAATGGAGAAAATAACAGTTTTAAAAAATCATCGAAAAAAATTCGACAAAACACCGTGCTCAAAATGCTATAGTTTTTCATAACGGTGGGAACCATCTTTTTTTTTTGCAAAAAAACCCCAAATAAATAATTGAAAAGAATTATGCTATACCCCTTACATTAAGGGCTATTGAAAAGCATCATAAGAGATTGCACACTAGCGTAACCAATTTAAATTAGAAAGTTCCAATAGGTGTCAGCTGAGAAATTCTGCTACCTTCGGAGGATTAGTCTAGGGATGGCGGTATAAAAGACAGCATGACGATAATGAAAAGGACCGGGGTATTGTAATAAAAGTTTGCACACGGGTGGCACTCGGATGGCTTCGCACAGTTGGCCTCGACAACCCACCAAATGCGGTTGCCTTTCGACAACGACATCGAATTGACTGCCTCAACCGTCTGTATCATAACTCCACCACCTCTGGTTCGAAATATAGGGGAGGGTAGAAGCGGCCCCCAGACCGTAAGTGCTAAGACCCTGTATCTTCGAATCAGACCATCAAGGTATAGTAACACCGATTTGTATATATATACCTCATGCTCTGCTGTTGCAGTGATTGTGGTTGAATTACGACCGGGTAGACACTATTGCCATGCGCACATGCGTCCATGTATAGGATGCGGTTATTAACGTGCTGTATATAAGTTGTGTCATAAACATCAAAATATAATTTGCGTGATCATTTAAGGAATCAGCGAACAACATTTCCATTTACTAAATACTTATCGTCTCTGTAGTGCCTCAGAGTCAGCAATAATGTTGTTCTTCGACATTAGATTTAAATAGTGATCTGTTTAGTTCAATGATATATATTGAACGCCTAAAGCTGGGTCATTAAATTTGGAAATGTATGTTTGATCAGAATTTCAAGGTCTTCTCCGAGTATAAGGGAAGGCTGATTTCAACACACATTTATTTTTCACATGTTCTACTTACAAACATATGGGCTTTTAAAATTCGTAGCACCAGAAACCTACTGTATGCTCAAGTTGTGATCTTATCGATTTTTATTATTTGTGATATTGCAAAAGACTCAATTGGATTTATTTAGGAATAAATTTGTACATACATTTAAAAATGTAATTACACTCAAAGCAACTTCAAGATCTTCCTCGACAGAGTATGATTAAATATTATTCGATGAAATGCGAACAAAAGCTCGCGAATGGGTTCAAATAACTTTGAATTAATCTAGCTTGTATATTTATAATAGTTCTTACCCCAGACAAAAGCCTATGGGGTTTGTGTTAAGGGCAAGATTTGACCAAGAACTCGTTGACTTGAGACATTTTTCATTGGCCACTAGACTACACGAATGCTATCACGCCCTTGCCACTTAAATTGTTTAAGCGGGGTTTACTCTAGCCTATAATTGTTCTAAAACATAAAAATAATTCCGAGCAAGGGAATTATCGTTCAGCTGCGTTGTTTATTTACTGCACCACTTTGCTTGATCACCAGACCGCGTTGGCTATTACACTCGCCCTATGTGGTTTAAATTATTTACCCGTTTTCAACTGAATGATCTTTAAAAAATAGTTGAACAATATAAACCACTAAAAATCGTAGATGTGTAGCCAGGATTAGACATAAATGAAAAGGGTGAGACGTTCTCTGACTAAAATATATTTATTTGTTTACGAGCTTTCGGCCACCAGTCTGTAGCCTTCAACGGGTATATTTATAATGATTTATAAACTGTGAAAGTGTGAAATGAAGCTAGATATGACGTGTATACATGTGCACTGTGAAATACGATAAGGTGATACTATGTTTTCTTTATTAAGATTGTACATTGTCGAGGAAGCGGTTTTGAGTTGTTATCAGCATTCCTGTCTTTGCCAGCTGTATGCCATGATTCTGGACTTCTAGTGTTAGGCGACTACGGAAATTCCGTGTGTCAATGATTTTCGCGTTGCATGTTTTTCGATGTTTGAACCATTATTATGTTCCTTAACGTTTCTGATGTGTTCAGCCTTTCTTGTTTTCAGAGATCTGCCTGTTTCCCCTAAGTACAGGCAGATATTTTAAAACAAGAAAAGCAAATGATCACGCATGGCAATAGTGCCTACCTGGTCCTAATTCAACCACAATTACTGCAACAGCAAAGCATGACGTATATATATACAAATCGGTGATACTATAGTGCCACCGATTTCTATATATGTACGTCATGCTTTCCTGTTGCACTAATTGTGGTTGAATTACGACCAGGTAGGCACTATTGCCATTCGCACATGCATCTATATATAGGCTGCTGTTATTAACGTGCTGTATAAGTTTTATCATAAACATCAAAATATAATTTGCGTGGTCATTTATGCAATCAGCGAAACACATTTCCATTTATTTAGTACTTATCGTCTCTGGATTGCCCCAGCAATAATGTTGCCTTCGAAATTAGATTTAAATAGTGATCTTCTTTGTTCAATGATATATATATATATATATATTGGACACCTATAGCTAGGTCATTATGTTTCGAAAAGCCGGTATGTTTGATCAGAATTTACAAGATCTTCTCCGAGTATAAGAGAAGGCTGATTTCAACACACATTTATTTTTCAAATGTTTTATTACGTATATACTCAAAAAAGTATAGGCTTTTAAAATTCGTAGAACCAGAAACCTACTGTATGCTCAAGTTGTGATCTTACCCATTTTTGTTACTTGTTATATTGCAAAAGACTCAATTGGATTTATTTAGAAATAAATTTTTACATAATTTAAAAATGTAATTACACTCAAAAGCAACTTCAGGGTCTTCCTCGACAGAGTATGATTAAATATTATTTGATGAAATGCGAACAAAAGCTCGCGAATGGGCTCGAATAACTTCGATTTAATCTAGCGTTTATATTTATGATAATTCTTCACCCTTTGAAAGTGGTAACTAACATGGAAAGTGGTAACTAACATAGTCTAGTGCCGTAAAGACCGGCAATATGTATCCATCAAAATCAATCACTGAGTCCGGGAACAATGCCTGCCTAGCTTTGCCAAAAATCGTTCTGGCTTTGGTCAGTTTTAAGAATTAAGCATAGGCTAAAACGTGTAGACAACTTAAACCCACCTGCCGGAGCCTCATAACCAACGTAATCCAGTGGTCAAGTAAAAATGACTCAACAAAAGTGGCTAGGATCAATTCCTGCCCATGCATTAAATAGTTTTCGTCAAGTGGAAGAATTATGACCCTTTCCAAAGTATCTTTTGGTCTATTTTAAAATTTTTTTTAGAAAAGAAGTCGTCAAAATTTCACAACTTCTTTGTATCATACAGTCTGATAAATGAAAATTTTTATTTCGTTCTTAACCGCACTGACAAAATTTCTGGTAAATGGAGAAAATAACAGTTTTAAAAAATCATCGAAAAAATTTCGACAAAACACCGTGCTCAAAATGCTATAGTTTTTCATAACGGTGGGAACCATCTTTTTTTTTTGCAAAAAACCCCAAATAAATAATTGAAAAGAATTATGCTATACCCCTTACATTAAGGGCTATTGAAAAGCATCATAAGAGATTGCACACTAGCGTAACCAATTTAAATTAGAAAGTTCCAATAGGTGTCAGCTGAGAAATTCTGCTACCTTCGGAGGATTAGTCTAGGGATGGCGGTATAAAAGACAGCATGACGATAGTGAAAAGGACCGGGGTATTGTAATAAAAGTTTGCACACGGATGGCACTCGGATGGCACTCGGATGGCTTCGCACAGTTGGCCTCGACAACCCACCAAATGCGGTTGCCTTTCGACAACGACATCGAATTGACTGCCTCAACCGTCTGTGTCATAACTCCACCACCTCTGGTTCGAAATATAGGGGAGGGTAGAAGCGGCCCCCAGACCGTAAGTGCTAAAACCCTGTATCTTCGAATCAGACCATCAAGATTTAGTAACACCGATTTGTATATATATACCTCATGCTCTGCTGTTGCAGTGATTGTGGTTGAATTACGACCGGGTAGACACTATTGCCATGCGCACATGCGTCCATGTATAGGATGCGGTTATTAACGTGCTGTATATAAGTTGTGTCATAAACATCAAAATATAATTTGCGTGATCATTTAAGGAATCAGCGAACAACATTTCCATTTATTAAATACTTATCGTCTCTGTAGTGCCTCAGAGTCAGCAATAATGTTGTTCTTCGACATTAGATTTAAATAGTGATCTGTTTAGTTCAATGATATATATTGAACGTCTAAAGCTGGGTCATTAAATTTGGAAATGTATGTTTGATCAGAATTTCAAGGTCTTCTCCGAGTATAAGGGAAGGCTGATTTCAACACACATTTATTTTTCACATGTTCTACTTACAAACATATGGGCTTTTAAAATTCGTAGCACCAGAAACCTACTGTATGCTCAAGTTGTGATCTTATCGATTTTTATTATTTGTGATATTGCAAAAGACTCAATTGGATTTATTTAGGAATAAATTTGTACATACATTTAAAAATGTAATTACACTCAAAGCAACTTCAAGATCTTCCTCGACAGAGTATGATTAAATATTATTCGATGAAATGCGAACAAAAGCTCGCGAATGGGTTCAAATAACTTTGAATTAATCTACAATCTTGGACAAAATTGTTGAGACACATGAGCGATCATATGTCATTTTCGGAAGGTCACGTATCATTCTATCTGCCCCCCCCCCACACCCCCCAATTCAATGTTGTTGATATGATACATGCGGCTGTCGAATTATGTCAACATTGAACTGGGGGAGGGGGGGTTTACAACAAAAATTGTGAGCATTTAAATCAGTCGAGAAGGGCACGCGTATCTTGTCTTCAAAATTTCAATGTGTCTCAACAAGTTTTGTCCAAGATTGTCTGAAGGTCAAGACGGTCCACTTGCATGCGAAATGTTCATGAAAACTTTAGTTACCTAACAAAGACACATAGATTTGTGTTTTGACATTTAATCACCAAGTTGTTATTAATTTGTTTGATTTAAATATCTCGTGATTTTGATTTTTACCACACTATCGATATTGCGTGGAGAACAAACATGGTGTTTAGAGGCATAATAGACGTTGAGACTAGAGCTTATGTAAAGTATTGGACTAAACACGAACAGATATCAACTGGAGAGATCATTGAAAAGACAAGTGTTTCGCGTGCTACTATTTATCGAATTAAAAAGGAAAAAGCCGGTGGGATAAGTCTGTGAGTGAGAAACGCAGACGTAAAGGTGGTTGACCTACCAAATTAGATGCACGAGATGAAAGACAACTTTTGCGCTGATTTAAATTCTCAGAAAAGAAGAAGGACAGTTCTCGTCAAAGCGTCTAATGGAAAAGACAGGAATACAAGAAAGTCAAGCAAGCAATAGGACAGTTAGACGTTGCCTTAAACAACACGGTTACCATTTCTTGCAAGCCAGAAAAAAGGGATTAATGAGTTCAGCTGATCTGAAGAAAAGAGTACTATAAGAAAAGCCCAGCAAGTCAAGCGAGAGCCCCACGTGGAAGAATATGGCGTCAGAGGTCGGAGAGTTTAAAGCAAGGGTGCACTGCAAAAGGGAGCAAAGAAGGCAGTGGCGGTAAAGTACTCAAGCTTTTAGTTGCCATTACCCATGGAAAAGGCGTCACTGACTGCTACAGATACGAAAAAATGCATGGGCCTTTCTTTGCTTTATTTGTAAATAGTAGATTTAAAATACTGTTCGCAAAAGCAAGCAAGCGTGCATCGAACCTTTTTGTTCAAGATAACTGCCCAGTTCAGAATTCGAATATTGTAAAAGAAACATTGAAAGAGAATCAAATTGAGCAGTTGAAAATTCCTGCTAGGAGACCTGATCTCAATCCAATAGAGAATTTGTTTCATCGCGTGAAAAACAAGTTAAGACTAGACGCGTTAAATGATAATATAACTTGTGAAACTTTTGACGAGTTCCCAGTACGAGTTAAAGGAACTATGTATAATTTTTCTGTAGCTGAAATTGACAAATGTATTGAGTCAATGAACCATCGTTTGGATTTAGTAATACGATCGAAAGGAGAAAGGATTAAGTAATAAACATTTTATAGAATTACAACTATATGGTGTTTAGTAAAGTCTATTAAAATTGTTTCGTGTGTTACCGCAGGCTATTTCGCACCTCCTGTCGTGTAGTATATAATGTACTGAAACACATTTTATTGAATTTAACAATTTCTAATGCTCGATATATTTTACTTCTTACATGAGGATTCAAAAAAATGGAATTACAAACATTTTGGACGATTAACCACGCGTTTTCGTTTGATTTTGACGGTTAACGGCTAAAACTCCAACTTCTATTTATAGATGAGAGGTCAATTATTGTTTTAAGACTAAGTTGGCCGTTAACCGTTAAAAATGCCAGTTAACCGTTGTATTATACCCCTAAGATTTATAACTTGAAAGGTTAATCGTTCTATAAAAAAATTCAGATGAAATAGTCCAAGTCTTAGTCTAGTATTAAACTGGCAAAACAACGAGGACATTACGTAATGTCTTTCTCTAAGTCGGATGGAATTTGATGGTTAAATTGGATTAATTTCCAAAGCACACGCGTTTTCGCTCATTCTAGTTGTTTTGCCATCCATGTCTTTTATTTCTGCATCAGACAACTCACTATCACTGTTATATTGTTTTAAAAACTCCATGTCAGCCAACAAAGCTCGAACTTGTTGGTATACCATTCACAAATAATTTGCTCTTTATACATTATCTGGTAACCTTGGGCTATTTTCCTTGACAACTTATGCAATTTCCTTAACCACTGTTAATAATCCTTTAATAAGTATGTAAATCAAAAGTAACCTGGAATAAGTCATTTATACTGGTTTTCACGCGTGAGCTTCATTCGCATACTCGCAGACAATCTTGGACAAAATTGTTGAGACACATGAGCGATCATATGTCATTTTCGGAAGGTCACGTATCATTCTATCTGCCCCCCCCCCCCACACCCCCCAATTCAATGTTGTTGATATGATACCTATGCTTCGGACATGCGGCTGTCGAATTATGTCAACATTGAACTGGGGGAGGGGGGGTTTACAACAAAAATTGTGAGCATTTAAATCAGTCGAGAAGGGCACGCGTATCTTGTCTTCAAAATTTCAATGTGTCTCAACAAGTTTTGTCCAAGATTGTCTGAAGGTCAAGACGGTCCACTTGCATGCGAAATGTTCATGAAAACTTTAGTTACCTAACAAAGACACATAGATTTGTGTTTTGACATTTAATCACCAAGTTGTTATTAATTTGTTTGATTTAAATATCTCGTGATTTTGATTTTTACCACACTATCGATATTGCGTGGAGAACAAACATGGTGTTTAGAGGCATAATAGACGTTGAGACTAGAGCTTATGTAAAGTATTGGACTAAACACGAACAGATATCAACTGGAGAGATCATTGAAAAGACAAGTGTTTCGCGTGCTACTATTTATCGAATTAAAAAGGAAAAAGCCGGTGGGATAAGTCTGTGAGTGAGAAACGCAGACGTAAAGGTGGTTGACCTACCAAATTAGATGCACGAGATGAAAGACAACTTTTGCGCTGATTTAAATTCTCAGAAAAGAAGAAGGACAGTTCTCGTCAAAGCGTCTAATGGAAAAGACAGGAATACAAGAAAGTCAAGCAAGCAATAGGACAGTTAGACGTTGCCTTAAACAACACGGTTACCATTTCTTGCAAGCCAGAAAAAAGGGATTAATGAGTTCAGCTGATCTGAAGAAAAGAGTACTATAAGAAAAGCCCAGCAAGTCAAGCGAGAGCCCCACGTGGAAGAATATGGCGTCAGAGGTCGGAGAGTTTAAAGCAAGGGTGCACTGCAAAAGGGAGCAAAGAAGGCAGTGGCGGTAAAGTACTCAAGCTTTTAGTTGCCATTACCCATGGAAAAGGCGTCACTGACTGCTACAGATACGAAAAAATGCATGGGCCTTTCTTTGCTTTATTTGTAAATAGTAGATTTAAAATACTGTTCGCAAAAGCAAGCAAGCGTGCATCGAACCTTTTTGTTCAAGATAACTGCCCAGTTCAGAATTCGAATATTGTAAAAGAAACATTGAAAGAGAATCAAATTGAGCAGTTGAAAATTCCTGCTAGGAGACCTGATCTCAATCCAATAGAGAATTTGTTTCATCGCGTGAAAAACAAGTTAAGACTAGACGCGTTAAATGATAATATAACTTGTGAAACTTTTGACGAGTTCCCAGTACGAGTTAAAGGAACTATGTATAATTTTTCTGTAGCTGAAATTGACAAATGTATTGAGTCAATGAACCATCGTTTGGATTTAGTAATACGATCGAAAGGAGAAAGGATTAAGTAATAAACATTTTATAGAATTACAACTATATGGTGTTTAGTAAAGTCTATTAAAATTGTTTCGTGTGTTACCGCAGGCTATTTCGCACCTCCTGTCGTGTAGTATATAATGTACTGAAACACATTTTATTGAATTTAACAATTTCTAATGCTCGATATATTTTACTTCTTACATGAGGATTCAAAAAAATGGAATTACAAACATTTTGGACGATTAACCACGCGTTTTCGTTTGATTTTGACGGTTAACGGCTAAAACTCCAACTTCTATTTATAGATGAGAGGTCAATTATTGTTTTAAGACTAAGTTGGCCGTTAACCGTTAAAAATGCCAGTTAACCGTTGTATTATACCCCTAAGATTTATAACTTGAAAGGTTAATCGTTCTATAAAAAAATTCAGATGAAATAGTCCAAGTCTTAGTCTAGTATTAAACTGGCAAAACAACGAGGACATTACGTAATGTCTTTCTCTAAGTCGGATGGAATTTGATGGTTAAATTGGATTAATTTCCAAAGCACACGCGTTTTCGCTCATTCTAGTTGTTTTGCCATCCATGTCTTTTATTTCTGCATCAGACAACTCACTATCACTGTTATATTGTTTTAAAAACTCCATGTCAGCCAACAAAGCTCGAACTTGTTGGTATACCATTCACAAATAATTTGCTCTTTATACATTATCTGGTAACCTTGGGCTATTTTCCTTGACAACTTATGCAATTTCCTTAACCACTGTTAATAATCCTTTAATAAGTATGTAAATCAAAAGTAACCTGGAATAAGTCATTTATACTGGTTTTCACGCGTGAGCTTCATTCGCATACTCGCAGACAATCTTGGACAAAATTGTTGAGACACATGAGCGATCATATGTCATTTTCGGAAGGTCACGTATCATTCTATCTGCCCCCCCCCCCCCACACCCCCCAATTCAATGTTGTTGATATGATACCTATGCTTCGGACATGCGGCTGTCGAATTATGTCAACATTGAACTGGGGGAGGGGGGGTTTACAACAAAAATTGTGAGCATTTAAATCAGTCGAGAAGGGCACGCGTATCTTGTCTTCAAAATTTCAATGTGTCTCAACAAGTTTTGTCCAAGATTGTCTGAAGGTCAAGACGGTCCACTTGCATGCGAAATGTTCATGAAAACTTTAGTTACCTAACAAAGACACATAGATTTGTGTTTTGACATTTAATCACCAAGTTGTTATTAATTTGTTTGATTTAAATATCTCGTGATTTTGATTTTTACCACACTATCGATATTGCGTGGAGAACAAACATGGTGTTTAGAGGCATAATAGACGTTGAGACTAGAGCTTATGTAAAGTATTGGACTAAACACGAACAGATATCAACTGGAGAGATCATTGAAAAGACAAGTGTTTCGCGTGCTACTATTTATCGAATTAAAAAGGAAAAAGCCGGTGGGATAAGTCTGTGAGTGAGAAACGCAGACGTAAAGGTGGTTGACCTACCAAATTAGATGCACGAGATGAAAGACAACTTTTGCGCTGATTTAAATTCTCAGAAAAGAAGAAGGACAGTTCTCGTCAAAGCGTCTAATGGAAAAGACAGGAATACAAGAAAGTCAAGCAAGCAATAGGACAGTTAGACGTTGCCTTAAACAACACGGTTACCATTTCTTGCAAGCCAGAAAAAAGGGATTAATGAGTTCAGCTGATCTGAAGAAAAGAGTACTATAAGAAAAGCCCAGCAAGTCAAGCGAGAGCCCCACGTGGAAGAATATGGCGTCAGAGGTCGGAGAGTTTAAAGCAAGGGTGCACTGCAAAAGGGAGCAAAGAAGGCAGTGGCGGTAAAGTACTCAAGCTTTTAGTTGCCATTACCCATGGAAAAGGCGTCACTGACTGCTACAGATACGAAAAAATGCATGGGCCTTTCTTTGCTTTATTTGTAAATAGTAGATTTAAAATACTGTTCGCAAAAGCAAGCAAGCGTGCATCGAACCTTTTTGTTCAAGATAACTGCCCAGTTCAGAATTCGAATATTGTAAAAGAAACATTGAAAGAGAATCAAATTGAGCAGTTGAAAATTCCTGCTAGGAGACCTGATCTCAATCCAATAGAGAATTTGTTTCATCGCGTGAAAAACAAGTTAAGACTAGACGCGTTAAATGATAATATAACTTGTGAAACTTTTGACGAGTTCCCAGTACGAGTTAAAGGAACTATGTATAATTTTTCTGTAGCTGAAATTGACAAATGTATTGAGTCAATGAACCATCGTTTGGATTTAGTAATACGATCGAAAGGAGAAAGGATTAAGTAATAAACATTTTATAGAATTACAACTATATGGTGTTTAGTAAAGTCTATTAAAATTGTTTCGTGTGTTACCGCAGGCTATTTCGCACCTCCTGTCGTGTAGTATATAATGTACTGAAACACATTTTATTGAATTTAACAATTTCTAATGCTCGATATATTTTACTTCTTACATGAGGATTCAAAAAAATGGAATTACAAACATTTTGGACGATTAACCACGCGTTTTCGTTTGATTTTGACGGTTAACGGCTAAAACTCCAACTTCTATTTATAGATGAGAGGTCAATTATTGTTTTAAGACTAAGTTGGCCGTTAACCGTTAAAAATGCCAGTTAACCGTTGTATTATACCCCTAAGATTTATAACTTGAAAGGTTAATCGTTCTATAAAAAAATTCAGATGAAATAGTCCAAGTCTTAGTCTAGTATTAAACTGGCAAAACAACGAGGACATTACGTAATGTCTTTCTCTAAGTCGGATGGAATTTGATGGTTAAATTGGATTAATTTCCAAAGCACACGCGTTTTCGCTCATTCTAGTTGTTTTGCCATCCATGTCTTTTATTTCTGCATCAGACAACTCACTATCACTGTTATATTGTTTTAAAAACTCCATGTCAGCCAACAAAGCTCGAACTTGTTGGTATACCATTCACAAATAATTTGCTCTTTATACATTATCTGGTAACCTTGGGCTATTTTCCTTGACAACTTATGCAATTTCCTTAACCACTGTTAATAATCCTTTAATAAGTATGTAAATCAAAAGTAACCTGGAATAAGTCATTTATACTGGTTTTCACGCGTGAGCTTCATTCGCATACTCGCAGACAATCTTGGACAAAATTGTTGAGACACATGAGCGATCATATGTCATTTTCGGAAGGTCACGTATCATTCTATCTGCCCCCCCCCCCCCCACACCCCCCAATTCAATGTTGTTGATATGATACCTATGCTTCGGACATGCGGCTGTCGAATTATGTCAACATTGAACTGGGGGAGGGGGGGTTTACAACAAAAATTGTGAGCATTTAAATCAGTCGAGAAGGGCACGCGTATCTTGTCTTCAAAATTTCAATGTGTCTCAACAAGTTTTGTCCAAGATTGTCTGAAGGTCAAGACGGTCCACTTGCATGCGAAATGTTCATGAAAACTTTAGTTACCTAACAAAGACACATAGATTTGTGTTTTGACATTTAATCACCAAGTTGTTATTAATTTGTTTGATTTAAATATCTCGTGATTTTGATTTTTACCACACTATCGATATTGCGTGGAGAACAAACATGGTGTTTAGAGGCATAATAGACGTTGAGACTAGAGCTTATGTAAAGTATTGGACTAAACACGAACAGATATCAACTGGAGAGATCATTGAAAAGACAAGTGTTTCGCGTGCTACTATTTATCGAATTAAAAAGGAAAAAGCCGGTGGGATAAGTCTGTGAGTGAGAAACGCAGACGTAAAGGTGGTTGACCTACCAAATTAGATGCACGAGATGAAAGACAACTTTTGCGCTGATTTAAATTCTCAGAAAAGAAGAAGGACAGTTCTCGTCAAAGCGTCTAATGGAAAAGACAGGAATACAAGAAAGTCAAGCAAGCAATAGGACAGTTAGACGTTGCCTTAAACAACACGGTTACCATTTCTTGCAAGCCAGAAAAAAGGGATTAATGAGTTCAGCTGATCTGAAGAAAAGAGTACTATAAGAAAAGCCCAGCAAGTCAAGCGAGAGCCCCACGTGGAAGAATATGGCGTCAGAGGTCGGAGAGTTTAAAGCAAGGGTGCACTGCAAAAGGGAGCAAAGAAGGCAGTGGCGGTAAAGTACTCAAGCTTTTAGTTGCCATTACCCATGGAAAAGGCGTCACTGACTGCTACAGATACGAAAAAATGCATGGGCCTTTCTTTGCTTTATTTGTAAATAGTAGATTTAAAATACTGTTCGCAAAAGCAAGCAAGCGTGCATCGAACCTTTTTGTTCAAGATAACTGCCCAGTTCAGAATTCGAATATTGTAAAAGAAACATTGAAAGAGAATCAAATTGAGCAGTTGAAAATTCCTGCTAGGAGACCTGATCTCAATCCAATAGAGAATTTGTTTCATCGCGTGAAAAACAAGTTAAGACTAGACGCGTTAAATGATAATATAACTTGTGAAACTTTTGACGAGTTCCCAGTACGAGTTAAAGGAACTATGTATAATTTTTCTGTAGCTGAAATTGACAAATGTATTGAGTCAATGAACCATCGTTTGGATTTAGTAATACGATCGAAAGGAGAAAGGATTAAGTAATAAACATTTTATAGAATTACAACTATATGGTGTTTAGTAAAGTCTATTAAGTGCTACTATTTATCGAATTAAAAAGGAAAAAGCCGGTGGGATAAGTCTGTGAGTGAGAAACGCAGACGTAAAGGTGGTTGACCTACCAAATTAGATGCACGAGATGAAAGACAACTTTTGCGCTGATTTAAATTCTCAGAAAAGAAGAAGGACAGTTCTCGTCAAAGCGTCTAATGGAAAAGACAGGAATACAAGAAAGTCAAGCAAGCAATAGGACAGTTAGACGTTGCCTTAAACAACACGGTTACCATTTCTTGCAAGCCAGAAAAAAGGGATTAATGAGTTCAGCTGATCTGAAGAAAAGAGTACTATAAGAAAAGCCCAGCAAGTCAAGCGAGAGCCCCACGTGGAAGAATATGGCGTCAGAGGTCGGAGAGTTTAAAGCAAGGGTGCACTGCAAAAGGGAGCAAAGAAGGCAGTGGCGGTAAAGTACTCAAGCTTTTAGTTGCCATTACCCATGGAAAAGGCGTCACTGACTGCTACAGATACGAAAAAATGCATGGGCCTTTCTTTGCTTTATTTGTAAATAGTAGATTTAAAATACTGTTCGCAAAAGCAAGCAAGCGTGCATCGAACCTTTTTGTTCAAGATAACTGCCCAGTTCAGAATTCGAATATTGTAAAAGAAACATTGAAAGAGAATCAAATTGAGCAGTTGAAAATTCCTGCTAGGAGACCTGATCTCAATCCAATAGAGAATTTGTTTCATCGCGTGAAAAACAAGTTAAGACTAGACGCGTTAAATGATAATATAACTTGTGAAACTTTTGACGAGTTCCCAGTACGAGTTAAAGGAACTATGTATAATTTTTCTGTAGCTGAAATTGACAAATGTATTGAGTCAATGAACCATCGTTTGGATTTAGTAATACGATCGAAAGGAGAAAGGATTAAGTAATAAACATTTTATAGAATTACAACTATATGGTGTTTAGTAAAGTCTATTAAAATTGTTTCGTGTGTTACCGCAGGCTATTTCGCACCTCCTGTCGTGTAGTATATAATGTACTGAAACACATTTTATTGAATTTAACAATTTCTAATGCTCGATATATTTTACTTCTTACATGAGGATTCAAAAAAATGGAATTACAAACATTTTGGACGATTAACCACGCGTTTTCGTTTGATTTTGACGGTTAACGGCTAAAACTCCAACTTCTATTTATAGATGAGAGGTCAATTATTGTTTTAAGACTAAGTTGGCCGTTAACCGTTAAAAATGCCAGTTAACCGTTGTATTATACCCCTAAGATTTATAACTTGAAAGGTTAATCGTTCTATAAAAAAATTCAGATGAAATAGTCCAAGTCTTAGTCTAGTATTAAACTGGCAAAACAACGAGGACATTACGTAATGTCTTTCTCTAAGTCGGATGGAATTTGATGGTTAAATTGGATTAATTTCCAAAGCACACGCGTTTTCGCTCATTCTAGTTGTTTTGCCATCCATGTCTTTTATTTCTGCATCAGACAACTCACTATCACTGTTATATTGTTTTAAAAACTCCATGTCAGCCAACAAAGCTCGAACTTGTTGGTATACCATTCACAAATAATTTGCTCTTTATACATTATCTGGTAACCTTGGGCTATTTTCCTTGACAACTTATGCAATTTCCTTAACCACTGTTAATAATCCTTTAATAAGTATGTAAATCAAAAGTAACCTGGAATAAGTCATTTATACTGGTTTTCACGCGTGAGCTTCATTCGCATACTCGCAGACAATCTTGGACAAAATTGTTGAGACACATGAGCGATCATATGTCATTTTCGGAAGGTCACGTATCATTCTATCTGCCCCCCCCCCCCCCACACCCCCCAATTCAATGTTGTTGATATGATACCTATGCTTCGGACATGCGGCTGTCGAATTATGTCAACATTGAACTGGGGGAGGGGGGGTTTACAACAAAAATTGTGAGCATTTAAATCAGTCGAGAAGGGCACGCGTATCTTGTCTTCAAAATTTCAATGTGTCTCAACAAGTTTTGTCCAAGATTGTCTGAAGGTCAAGACGGTCCACTTGCATGCGAAATGTTCATGAAAACTTTAGTTACCTAACAAAGACACATAGATTTGTGTTTTGACATTTAATCACCAAGTTGTTATTAATTTGTTTGATTTAAATATCTCGTGATTTTGATTTTTACCACACTATCGATATTGCGTGGAGAACAAACATGGTGTTTAGAGGCATAATAGACGTTGAGACTAGAGCTTATGTAAAGTATTGGACTAAACACGAACAGATATCAACTGGAGAGATCATTGAAAAGACAAGTGTTTCGCGTGCTACTATTTATCGAATTAAAAAGGAAAAAGCCGGTGGGATAAGTCTGTGAGTGAGAAACGCAGACGTAAAGGTGGTTGACCTACCAAATTAGATGCACGAGATGAAAGACAACTTTTGCGCTGATTTAAATTCTCAGAAAAGAAGAAGGACAGTTCTCGTCAAAGCGTCTAATGGAAAAGACAGGAATACAAGAAAGTCAAGCAAGCAATAGGACAGTTAGACGTTGCCTTAAACAACACGGTTACCATTTCTTGCAAGCCAGAAAAAAGGGATTAATGAGTTCAGCTGATCTGAAGAAAAGAGTACTATAAGAAAAGCCCAGCAAGTCAAGCGAGAGCCCCACGTGGAAGAATATGGCGTCAGAGGTCGGAGAGTTTAAAGCAAGGGTGCACTGCAAAAGGGAGCAAAGAAGGCAGTGGCGGTAAAGTACTCAAGCTTTTAGTTGCCATTACCCATGGAAAAGGCGTCACTGACTGCTACAGATACGAAAAAATGCATGGGCCTTTCTTTGCTTTATTTGTAAATAGTAGATTTAAAATACTGTTCGCAAAAGCAAGCAAGCGTGCATCGAACCTTTTTGTTCAAGATAACTGCCCAGTTCAGAATTCGAATATTGTAAAAGAAACATTGAAAGAGAATCAAATTGAGCAGTTGAAAATTCCTGCTAGGAGACCTGATCTCAATCCAATAGAGAATTTGTTTCATCGCGTGAAAAACAAGTTAAGACTAGACGCGTTAAATGATAATATAACTTGTGAAACTTTTGACGAGTTCCCAGTACGAGTTAAAGGAACTATGTATAATTTTTCTGTAGCTGAAATTGACAAATGTATTGAGTCAATGAACCATCGTTTGGATTTAGTAATACGATCGAAAGGAGAAAGGATTAAGTAATAAACATTTTATAGAATTACAACTATATGGTGTTTAGTAAAGTCTATTAAAATTGTTTCGTGTGTTACCGCAGGCTATTTCGCACCTCCTGTCGTGTAGTATATAATGTACTGAAACACATTTTATTGAATTTAACAATTTCTAATGCTCGATATATTTTACTTCTTACATGAGGATTCAAAAAAATGGAATTACAAACATTTTGGACGATTAACCACGCGTTTTCGTTTGATTTTGACGGTTAACGGCTAAAACTCCAACTTCTATTTATAGATGAGAGGTCAATTATTGTTTTAAGACTAAGTTGGCCGTTAACCGTTAAAAATGCCAGTTAACCGTTGTATTATACCCCTAAGATTTATAACTTGAAAGGTTAATCGTTCTATAAAAAAATTCAGATGAAATAGTCCAAGTCTTAGTCTAGTATTAAACTGGCAAAACAACGAGGACATTACGTAATGTCTTTCTCTAAGTCGGATGGAATTTGATGGTTAAATTGGATTAATTTCCAAAGCACACGCGTTTTCGCTCATTCTAGTTGTTTTGCCATCCATGTCTTTTATTTCTGCATCAGACAACTCACTATCACTGTTATATTGTTTTAAAAACTCCATGTCAGCCAACAAAGCTCGAACTTGTTGGTATACCATTCACAAATAATTTGCTCTTTATACATTATCTGGTAACCTTGGGCTATTTTCCTTGACAACTTATGCAATTTCCTTAACCACTGTTAATAATCCTTTAATAAGTATGTAAATCAAAAGTAACCTGGAATAAGTCATTTATACTGGTTTTCACGCGTGAGCTTCATTCGCATACTCGCAGACAATCTTGGACAAAATTGTTGAGACACATGAGCGATCATATGTCATTTTCGGAAGGTCACGTATCATTCTATCTGCCCCCCCCCCCCCACACCCCCCAATTCAATGTTGTTGATATGATACCTATGCTTCGGACATGCGGCTGTCGAATTATGTCAACATTGAACTGGGGGAGGGGGGGTTTACAACAAAAATTGTGAGCATTTAAATCAGTCGAGAAGGGCACGCGTATCTTGTCTTCAAAATTTCAATGTGTCTCAACAAGTTTTGTCCAAGATTGTCTGAAGGTCAAGACGGTCCACTTGCATGCGAAATGTTCATGAAAACTTTAGTTACCTAACAAAGACACATAGATTTGTGTTTTGACATTTAATCACCAAGTTGTTATTAATTTGTTTGATTTAAATATCTCGTGATTTTGATTTTTACCACACTATCGATATTGCGTGGAGAACAAACATGGTGTTTAGAGGCATAATAGACGTTGAGACTAGAGCTTATGTAAAGTATTGGACTAAACACGAACAGATATCAACTGGAGAGATCATTGAAAAGACAAGTGTTTCGCGTGCTACTATTTATCGAATTAAAAAGGAAAAAGCCGGTGGGATAAGTCTGTGAGTGAGAAACGCAGACGTAAAGGTGGTTGACCTACCAAATTAGATGCACGAGATGAAAGACAACTTTTGCGCTGATTTAAATTCTCAGAAAAGAAGAAGGACAGTTCTCGTCAAAGCGTCTAATGGAAAAGACAGGAATACAAGAAAGTCAAGCAAGCAATAGGACAGTTAGACGTTGCCTTAAACAACACGGTTACCATTTCTTGCAAGCCAGAAAAAAGGGATTAATGAGTTCAGCTGATCTGAAGAAAAGAGTACTATAAGAAAAGCCCAGCAAGTCAAGCGAGAGCCCCACGTGGAAGAATATGGCGTCAGAGGTCGGAGAGTTTAAAGCAAGGGTGCACTGCAAAAGGGAGCAAAGAAGGCAGTGGCGGTAAAGTACTCAAGCTTTTAGTTGCCATTACCCATGGAAAAGGCGTCACTGACTGCTACAGATACGAAAAAATGCATGGGCCTTTCTTTGCTTTATTTGTAAATAGTAGATTTAAAATACTGTTCGCAAAAGCAAGCAAGCGTGCATCGAACCTTTTTGTTCAAGATAACTGCCCAGTTCAGAATTCGAATATTGTAAAAGAAACATTGAAAGAGAATCAAATTGAGCAGTTGAAAATTCCTGCTAGGAGACCTGATCTCAATCCAATAGAGAATTTGTTTCATCGCGTGAAAAACAAGTTAAGACTAGACGCGTTAAATGATAATATAACTTGTGAAACTTTTGACGAGTTCCCAGTACGAGTTAAAGGAACTATGTATAATTTTTCTGTAGCTGAAATTGACAAATGTATTGAGTCAATGAACCATCGTTTGGATTTAGTAATACGATCGAAAGGAGAAAGGATTAAGTAATAAACATTTTATAGAATTACAACTATATGGTGTTTAGTAAAGTCTATTAAAATTGTTTCGTGTGTTACCGCAGGCTATTTCGCACCTCCTGTCGTGTAGTATATAATGTACTGAAACACATTTTATTGAATTTAACAATTTCTAATGCTCGATATATTTTACTTCTTACATGAGGATTCAAAAAAATGGAATTACAAACATTTTGGACGATTAACCACGCGTTTTCGTTTGATTTTGACGGTTAACGGCTAAAACTCCAACTTCTATTTATAGATGAGAGGTCAATTATTGTTTTAAGACTAAGTTGGCCGTTAACCGTTAAAAATGCCAGTTAACCGTTGTATTATACCCCTAAGATTTATAACTTGAAAGGTTAATCGTTCTATAAAAAAATTCAGATGAAATAGTCCAAGTCTTAGTCTAGTATTAAACTGGCAAAACAACGAGGACATTACGTAATGTCTTTCTCTAAGTCGGATGGAATTTGATGGTTAAATTGGATTAATTTCCAAAGCACACGCGTTTTCGCTCATTCTAGTTGTTTTGCCATCCATGTCTTTTATTTCTGCATCAGACAACTCACTATCACTGTTATATTGTTTTAAAAACTCCATGTCAGCCAACAAAGCTCGAACTTGTTGGTATACCATTCACAAATAATTTGCTCTTTATACATTATCTGGTAACCTTGGGCTATTTTCCTTGACAACTTATGCAATTTCCTTAACCACTGTTAATAATCCTTTAATAAGTATGTAAATCAAAAGTAACCTGGAATAAGTCATTTATACTGGTTTTCACGCGTGAGCTTCATTCGCATACTCGCAGACAATCTTGGACAAAATTGTTGAGACACATGAGCGATCATATGTCATTTTCGGAAGGTCACGTATCATTCTATCTGCCCCCCCCCCCCCACACCCCCCAATTCAATGTTGTTGATATGATACCTATGCTTCGGACATGCGGCTGTCGAATTATGTCAACATTGAACTGGGGGAGGGGGGGTTTACAACAAAAATTGTGAGCATTTAAATCAGTCGAGAAGGGCACGCGTATCTTGTCTTCAAAATTTCAATGTGTCTCAACAAGTTTTGTCCAAGATTGTCTGAAGGTCAAGACGGTCCACTTGCATGCGAAATGTTCATGAAAACTTTAGTTACCTAACAAAGACACATAGATTTGTGTTTTGACATTTAATCACCAAGTTGTTATTAATTTGTTTGATTTAAATATCTCGTGATTTTGATTTTTACCACACTATCGATATTGCGTGGAGAACAAACATGGTGTTTAGAGGCATAATAGACGTTGAGACTAGAGCTTATGTAAAGTATTGGACTAAACACGAACAGATATCAACTGGAGAGATCATTGAAAAGACAAGTGTTTCGCGTGCTACTATTTATCGAATTAAAAAGGAAAAAGCCGGTGGGATAAGTCTGTGAGTGAGAAACGCAGACGTAAAGGTGGTTGACCTACCAAATTAGATGCACGAGATGAAAGACAACTTTTGCGCTGATTTAAATTCTCAGAAAAGAAGAAGGACAGTTCTCGTCAAAGCGTCTAATGGAAAAGACAGGAATACAAGAAAGTCAAGCAAGCAATAGGACAGTTAGACGTTGCCTTAAACAACACGGTTACCATTTCTTGCAAGCCAGAAAAAAGGGATTAATGAGTTCAGCTGATCTGAAGAAAAGAGTACTATAAGAAAAGCCCAGCAAGTCAAGCGAGAGCCCCACGTGGAAGAATATGGCGTCAGAGGTCGGAGAGTTTAAAGCAAGGGTGCACTGCAAAAGGGAGCAAAGAAGGCAGTGGCGGTAAAGTACTCAAGCTTTTAGTTGCCATTACCCATGGAAAAGGCGTCACTGACTGCTACAGATACGAAAAAATGCATGGGCCTTTCTTTGCTTTATTTGTAAATAGTAGATTTAAAATACTGTTCGCAAAAGCAAGCAAGCGTGCATCGAACCTTTTTGTTCAAGATAACTGCCCAGTTCAGAATTCGAATATTGTAAAAGAAACATTGAAAGAGAATCAAATTGAGCAGTTGAAAATTCCTGCTAGGAGACCTGATCTCAATCCAATAGAGAATTTGTTTCATCGCGTGAAAAACAAGTTAAGACTAGACGCGTTAAATGATAATATAACTTGTGAAACTTTTGACGAGTTCCCAGTACGAGTTAAAGGAACTATGTATAATTTTTCTGTAGCTGAAATTGACAAATGTATTGAGTCAATGAACCATCGTTTGGATTTAGTAATACGATCGAAAGGAGAAAGGATTAAGTAATAAACATTTTATAGAATTACAACTATATGGTGTTTAGTAAAGTCTATTAAAATTGTTTCGTGTGTTACCGCAGGCTATTTCGCACCTCCTGTCGTGTAGTATATAATGTACTGAAACACATTTTATTGAATTTAACAATTTCTAATGCTCGATATATTTTACTTCTTACATGAGGATTCAAAAAAATGGAATTACAAACATTTTGGACGATTAACCACGCGTTTTCGTTTGATTTTGACGGTTAACGGCTAAAACTCCAACTTCTATTTATAGATGAGAGGTCAATTATTGTTTTAAGACTAAGTTGGCCGTTAACCGTTAAAAATGCCAGTTAACCGTTGTATTATACCCCTAAGATTTATAACTTGAAAGGTTAATCGTTCTATAAAAAAATTCAGATGAAATAGTCCAAGTCTTAGTCTAGTATTAAACTGGCAAAACAACGAGGACATTACGTAATGTCTTTCTCTAAGTCGGATGGAATTTGATGGTTAAATTGGATTAATTTCCAAAGCACACGCGTTTTCGCTCATTCTAGTTGTTTTGCCATCCATGTCTTTTATTTCTGCATCAGACAACTCACTATCACTGTTATATTGTTTTAAAAACTCCATGTCAGCCAACAAAGCTCGAACTTGTTGGTATACCATTCACAAATAATTTGCTCTTTATACATTATCTGGTAACCTTGGGCTATTTTCCTTGACAACTTATGCAATTTCCTTAACCACTGTTAATAATCCTTTAATAAGTATGTAAATCAAAAGTAACCTGGAATAAGTCATTTATACTGGTTTTCACGCGTGAGCTTCATTCGCATACTCGCAGACAATCTTGGACAAAATTGTTGAGACACATGAGCGATCATATGTCATTTTCGGAAGGTCACGTATCATTCTATCTGCCCCCCCCCCCCCACACCCCCCAATTCAATGTTGTTGATATGATACCTATGCTTCGGACATGCGGCTGTCGAATTATGTCAACATTGAACTGGGGGAGGGGGGGTTTACAACAAAAATTGTGAGCATTTAAATCAGTCGAGAAGGGCACGCGTATCTTGTCTTCAAAATTTCAATGTGTCTCAACAAGTTTTGTCCAAGATTGTCTGAAGGTCAAGACGGTCCACTTGCATGCGAAATGTTCATGAAAACTTTAGTTACCTAACAAAGACACATAGATTTGTGTTTTGACATTTAATCACCAAGTTGTTATTAATTTGTTTGATTTAAATATCTCGTGATTTTGATTTTTACCACACTATCGATATTGCGTGGAGAACAAACATGGTGTTTAGAGGCATAATAGACGTTGAGACTAGAGCTTATGTAAAGTATTGGACTAAACACGAACAGATATCAACTGGAGAGATCATTGAAAAGACAAGTGTTTCGCGTGCTACTATTTATCGAATTAAAAAGGAAAAAGCCGGTGGGATAAGTCTGTGAGTGAGAAACGCAGACGTAAAGGTGGTTGACCTACCAAATTAGATGCACGAGATGAAAGACAACTTTTGCGCTGATTTAAATTCTCAGAAAAGAAGAAGGACAGTTCTCGTCAAAGCGTCTAATGGAAAAGACAGGAATACAAGAAAGTCAAGCAAGCAATAGGACAGTTAGACGTTGCCTTAAACAACACGGTTACCATTTCTTGCAAGCCAGAAAAAAGGGATTAATGAGTTCAGCTGATCTGAAGAAAAGAGTACTATAAGAAAAGCCCAGCAAGTCAAGCGAGAGCCCCACGTGGAAGAATATGGCGTCAGAGGTCGGAGAGTTTAAAGCAAGGGTGCACTGCAAAAGGGAGCAAAGAAGGCAGTGGCGGTAAAGTACTCAAGCTTTTAGTTGCCATTACCCATGGAAAAGGCGTCACTGACTGCTACAGATACGAAAAAATGCATGGGCCTTTCTTTGCTTTATTTGTAAATAGTAGATTTAAAATACTGTTCGCAAAAGCAAGCAAGCGTGCATCGAACCTTTTTGTTCAAGATAACTGCCCAGTTCAGAATTCGAATATTGTAAAAGAAACATTGAAAGAGAATCAAATTGAGCAGTTGAAAATTCCTGCTAGGAGACCTGATCTCAATCCAATAGAGAATTTGTTTCATCGCGTGAAAAACAAGTTAAGACTAGACGCGTTAAATGATAATATAACTTGTGAAACTTTTGACGAGTTCCCAGTACGAGTTAAAGGAACTATGTATAATTTTTCTGTAGCTGAAATTGACAAATGTATTGAGTCAATGAACCATCGTTTGGATTTAGTAATACGATCGAAAGGAGAAAGGATTAAGTAATAAACATTTTATAGAATTACAACTATATGGTGTTTAGTAAAGTCTATTAAAATTGTTTCGTGTGTTACCGCAGGCTATTTCGCACCTCCTGTCGTGTAGTATATAATGTACTGAAACACATTTTATTGAATTTAACAATTTCTAATGCTCGATATATTTTACTTCTTACATGAGGATTCAAAAAAATGGAATTACAAACATTTTGGACGATTAACCACGCGTTTTCGTTTGATTTTGACGGTTAACGGCTAAAACTCCAACTTCTATTTATAGATGAGAGGTCAATTATTGTTTTAAGACTAAGTTGGCCGTTAACCGTTAAAAATGCCAGTTAACCGTTGTATTATACCCCTAAGATTTATAACTTGAAAGGTTAATCGTTCTATAAAAAAATTCAGATGAAATAGTCCAAGTCTTAGTCTAGTATTAAACTGGCAAAACAACGAGGACATTACGTAATGTCTTTCTCTAAGTCGGATGGAATTTGATGGTTAAATTGGATTAATTTCCAAAGCACACGCGTTTTCGCTCATTCTAGTTGTTTTGCCATCCATGTCTTTTATTTCTGCATCAGACAACTCACTATCACTGTTATATTGTTTTAAAAACTCCATGTCAGCCAACAAAGCTCGAACTTGTTGGTATACCATTCACAAATAATTTGCTCTTTATACATTATCTGGTAACCTTGGGCTATTTTCCTTGACAACTTATGCAATTTCCTTAACCACTGTTAATAATCCTTTAATAAGTATGTAAATCAAAAGTAACCTGGAATAAGTCATTTATACTGGTTTTCACGCGTGAGCTTCATTCGCATACTCGCAGACAATCTTGGACAAAATTGTTGAGACACATGAGCGATCATATGTCATTTTCGGAAGGTCACGTATCATTCTATCTGCCCCCCCCCCCCCACACCCCCCAATTCAATGTTGTTGATATGATACCTATGCTTCGGACATGCGGCTGTCGAATTATGTCAACATTGAACTGGGGGAGGGGGGGTTTACAACAAAAATTGTGAGCATTTAAATCAGTCGAGAAGGGCACGCGTATCTTGTCTTCAAAATTTCAATGTGTCTCAACAAGTTTTGTCCAAGATTGTCTGAAGGTCAAGACGGTCCACTTGCATGCGAAATGTTCATGAAAACTTTAGTTACCTAACAAAGACACATAGATTTGTGTTTTGACATTTAATCACCAAGTTGTTATTAATTTGTTTGATTTAAATATCTCGTGATTTTGATTTTTACCACACTATCGATATTGCGTGGAGAACAAACATGGTGTTTAGAGGCATAATAGACGTTGAGACTAGAGCTTATGTAAAGTATTGGACTAAACACGAACAGATATCAACTGGAGAGATCATTGAAAAGACAAGTGTTTCGCGTGCTACTATTTATCGAATTAAAAAGGAAAAAGCCGGTGGGATAAGTCTGTGAGTGAGAAACGCAGACGTAAAGGTGGTTGACCTACCAAATTAGATGCACGAGATGAAAGACAACTTTTGCGCTGATTTAAATTCTCAGAAAAGAAGAAGGACAGTTCTCGTCAAAGCGTCTAATGGAAAAGACAGGAATACAAGAAAGTCAAGCAAGCAATAGGACAGTTAGACGTTGCCTTAAACAACACGGTTACCATTTCTTGCAAGCCAGAAAAAAGGGATTAATGAGTTCAGCTGATCTGAAGAAAAGAGTACTATAAGAAAAGCCCAGCAAGTCAAGCGAGAGCCCCACGTGGAAGAATATGGCGTCAGAGGTCGGAGAGTTTAAAGCAAGGGTGCACTGCAAAAGGGAGCAAAGAAGGCAGTGGCGGTAAAGTACTCAAGCTTTTAGTTGCCATTACCCATGGAAAAGGCGTCACTGACTGCTACAGATACGAAAAAATGCATGGGCCTTTCTTTGCTTTATTTGTAAATAGTAGATTTAAAATACTGTTCGCAAAAGCAAGCAAGCGTGCATCGAACCTTTTTGTTCAAGATAACTGCCCAGTTCAGAATTCGAATATTGTAAAAGAAACATTGAAAGAGAATCAAATTGAGCAGTTGAAAATTCCTGCTAGGAGACCTGATCTCAATCCAATAGAGAATTTGTTTCATCGCGTGAAAAACAAGTTAAGACTAGACGCGTTAAATGATAATATAACTTGTGAAACTTTTGACGAGTTCCCAGTACGAGTTAAAGGAACTATGTATAATTTTTCTGTAGCTGAAATTGACAAATGTATTGAGTCAATGAACCATCGTTTGGATTTAGTAATACGATCGAAAGGAGAAAGGATTAAGTAATAAACATTTTATAGAATTACAACTATATGGTGTTTAGTAAAGTCTATTAAAATTGTTTCGTGTGTTACCGCAGGCTATTTCGCACCTCCTGTCGTGTAGTATATAATGTACTGAAACACATTTTATTGAATTTAACAATTTCTAATGCTCGATATATTTTACTTCTTACATGAGGATTCAAAAAAATGGAATTACAAACATTTTGGACGATTAACCACGCGTTTTCGTTTGATTTTGACGGTTAACGGCTAAAACTCCAACTTCTATTTATAGATGAGAGGTCAATTATTGTTTTAAGACTAAGTTGGCCGTTAACCGTTAAAAATGCCAGTTAACCGTTGTATTATACCCCTAAGATTTATAACTTGAAAGGTTAATCGTTCTATAAAAAAATTCAGATGAAATAGTCCAAGTCTTAGTCTAGTATTAAACTGGCAAAACAACGAGGACATTACGTAATGTCTTTCTCTAAGTCGGATGGAATTTGATGGTTAAATTGGATTAATTTCCAAAGCACACGCGTTTTCGCTCATTCTAGTTGTTTTGCCATCCATGTCTTTTATTTCTGCATCAGACAACTCACTATCACTGTTATATTGTTTTAAAAACTCCATGTCAGCCAACAAAGCTCGAACTTGTTGGTATACCATTCACAAATAATTTGCTCTTTATACATTATCTGGTAACCTTGGGCTATTTTCCTTGACAACTTATGCAATTTCCTTAACCACTGTTAATAATCCTTTAATAAGTATGTAAATCAAAAGTAACCTGGAATAAGTCATTTATACTGGTTTTCACGCGTGAGCTTCATTCGCATACTCGCAGACAATCTTGGACAAAATTGTTGAGACACATGAGCGATCATATGTCATTTTCGGAAGGTCACGTATCATTCTATCTGCCCCCCCCCCCCACACCCCCCAATTCAATGTTGTTGATATGATACCTATGCTTCGGACATGCGGCTGTCGAATTATGTCAACATTGAACTGGGGGAGGGGGGGTTTACAACAAAAATTGTGAGCATTTAAATCAGTCGAGAAGGGCACGCGTATCTTGTCTTCAAAATTTCAATGTGTCTCAACAAGTTTTGTCCAAGATTGTCTGAAGGTCAAGACGGTCCACTTGCATGCGAAATGTTCATGAAAACTTTAGTTACCTAACAAAGACACATAGATTTGTGTTTTGACATTTAATCACCAAGTTGTTATTAATTTGTTTGATTTAAATATCTCGTGATTTTGATTTTTACCACACTATCGATATTGCGTGGAGAACAAACATGGTGTTTAGAGGCATAATAGACGTTGAGACTAGAGCTTATGTAAAGTATTGGACTAAACACGAACAGATATCAACTGGAGAGATCATTGAAAAGACAAGTGTTTCGCGTGCTACTATTTATCGAATTAAAAAGGAAAAAGCCGGTGGGATAAGTCTGTGAGTGAGAAACGCAGACGTAAAGGTGGTTGACCTACCAAATTAGATGCACGAGATGAAAGACAACTTTTGCGCTGATTTAAATTCTCAGAAAAGAAGAAGGACAGTTCTCGTCAAAGCGTCTAATGGAAAAGACAGGAATACAAGAAAGTCAAGCAAGCAATAGGACAGTTAGACGTTGCCTTAAACAACACGGTTACCATTTCTTGCAAGCCAGAAAAAAGGGATTAATGAGTTCAGCTGATCTGAAGAAAAGAGTACTATAAGAAAAGCCCAGCAAGTCAAGCGAGAGCCCCACGTGGAAGAATATGGCGTCAGAGGTCGGAGAGTTTAAAGCAAGGGTGCACTGCAAAAGGGAGCAAAGAAGGCAGTGGCGGTAAAGTACTCAAGCTTTTAGTTGCCATTACCCATGGAAAAGGCGTCACTGACTGCTACAGATACGAAAAAATGCATGGGCCTTTCTTTGCTTTATTTGTAAATAGTAGATTTAAAATACTGTTCGCAAAAGCAAGCAAGCGTGCATCGAACCTTTTTGTTCAAGATAACTGCCCAGTTCAGAATTCGAATATTGTAAAAGAAACATTGAAAGAGAATCAAATTGAGCAGTTGAAAATTCCTGCTAGGAGACCTGATCTCAATCCAATAGAGAATTTGTTTCATCGCGTGAAAAACAAGTTAAGACTAGACGCGTTAAATGATAATATAACTTGTGAAACTTTTGACGAGTTCCCAGTACGAGTTAAAGGAACTATGTATAATTTTTCTGTAGCTGAAATTGACAAATGTATTGAGTCAATGAACCATCGTTTGGATTTAGTAATACGATCGAAAGGAGAAAGGATTAAGTAATAAACATTTTATAGAATTACAACTATATGGTGTTTAGTAAAGTCTATTAAAATTGTTTCGTGTGTTACCGCAGGCTATTTCGCACCTCCTGTCGTGTAGTATATAATGTACTGAAACACATTTTATTGAATTTAACAATTTCTAATGCTCGATATATTTTACTTCTTACATGAGGATTCAAAAAAATGGAATTACAAACATTTTGGACGATTAACCACGCGTTTTCGTTTGATTTTGACGGTTAACGGCTAAAACTCCAACTTCTATTTATAGATGAGAGGTCAATTATTGTTTTAAGACTAAGTTGGCCGTTAACCGTTAAAAATGCCAGTTAACCGTTGTATTATACCCCTAAGATTTATAACTTGAAAGGTTAATCGTTCTATAAAAAAATTCAGATGAAATAGTCCAAGTCTTAGTCTAGTATTAAACTGGCAAAACAACGAGGACATTACGTAATGTCTTTCTCTAAGTCGGATGGAATTTGATGGTTAAATTGGATTAATTTCCAAAGCACACGCGTTTTCGCTCATTCTAGTTGTTTTGCCATCCATGTCTTTTATTTCTGCATCAGACAACTCACTATCACTGTTATATTGTTTTAAAAACTCCATGTCAGCCAACAAAGCTCGAACTTGTTGGTATACCATTCACAAATAATTTGCTCTTTATACATTATCTGGTAACCTTGGGCTATTTTCCTTGACAACTTATGCAATTTCCTTAACCACTGTTAATAATCCTTTAATAAGTATGTAAATCAAAAGTAACCTGGAATAAGTCATTTATACTGGTTTTCACGCGTGAGCTTCATTCGCATACTCGCAGACAATCTTGGACAAAATTGTTGAGACACATGAGCGATCATATGTCATTTTCGGAAGGTCACGTATCATTCTATCTGCCCCCCCCCCCCCCCCCACACCCCCCAATTCAATGTTGTTGATATGATACCTATGCTTCGGACATGCGGCTGTCGAATTATGTCAACATTGAACTGGGGGAGGGGGGGTTTACAACAAAAATTGTGAGCATTTAAATCAGTCGAGAAGGGCACGCGTATCTTGTCTTCAAAATTTCAATGTGTCTCAACAAGTTTTGTCCAAGATTGTCTGAAGGTCAAGACGGTCCACTTGCATGCGAAATGTTCATGAAAACTTTAGTTACCTAACAAAGACACATAGATTTGTGTTTTGACATTTAATCACCAAGTTGTTATTAATTTGTTTGATTTAAATATCTCGTGATTTTGATTTTTACCACACTATCGATATTGCGTGGAGAACAAACATGGTGTTTAGAGGCATAATAGACGTTGAGACTAGAGCTTATGTAAAGTATTGGACTAAACACGAACAGATATCAACTGGAGAGATCATTGAAAAGACAAGTGTTTCGCGTGCTACTATTTATCGAATTAAAAAGGAAAAAGCCGGTGGGATAAGTCTGTGAGTGAGAAACGCAGACGTAAAGGTGGTTGACCTACCAAATTAGATGCACGAGATGAAAGACAACTTTTGCGCTGATTTAAATTCTCAGAAAAGAAGAAGGACAGTTCTCGTCAAAGCGTCTAATGGAAAAGACAGGAATACAAGAAAGTCAAGCAAGCAATAGGACAGTTAGACGTTGCCTTAAACAACACGGTTACCATTTCTTGCAAGCCAGAAAAAAGGGATTAATGAGTTCAGCTGATCTGAAGAAAAGAGTACTATAAGAAAAGCCCAGCAAGTCAAGCGAGAGCCCCACGTGGAAGAATATGGCGTCAGAGGTCGGAGAGTTTAAAGCAAGGGTGCACTGCAAAAGGGAGCAAAGAAGGCAGTGGCGGTAAAGTACTCAAGCTTTTAGTTGCCATTACCCATGGAAAAGGCGTCACTGACTGCTACAGATACGAAAAAATGCATGGGCCTTTCTTTGCTTTATTTGTAAATAGTAGATTTAAAATACTGTTCGCAAAAGCAAGCAAGCGTGCATCGAACCTTTTTGTTCAAGATAACTGCCCAGTTCAGAATTCGAATATTGTAAAAGAAACATTGAAAGAGAATCAAATTGAGCAGTTGAAAATTCCTGCTAGGAGACCTGATCTCAATCCAATAGAGAATTTGTTTCATCGCGTGAAAAACAAGTTAAGACTAGACGCGTTAAATGATAATATAACTTGTGAAACTTTTGACGAGTTCCCAGTACGAGTTAAAGGAACTATGTATAATTTTTCTGTAGCTGAAATTGACAAATGTATTGAGTCAATGAACCATCGTTTGGATTTAGTAATACGATCGAAAGGAGAAAGGATTAAGTAATAAACATTTTATAGAATTACAACTATATGGTGTTTAGTAAAGTCTATTAAAATTGTTTCGTGTGTTACCGCAGGCTATTTCGCACCTCCTGTCGTGTAGTATATAATGTACTGAAACACATTTTATTGAATTTAACAATTTCTAATGCTCGATATATTTTACTTCTTACATGAGGATTCAAAAAAATGGAATTACAAACATTTTGGACGATTAACCACGCGTTTTCGTTTGATTTTGACGGTTAACGGCTAAAACTCCAACTTCTATTTATAGATGAGAGGTCAATTATTGTTTTAAGACTAAGTTGGCCGTTAACCGTTAAAAATGCCAGTTAACCGTTGTATTATACCCCTAAGATTTATAACTTGAAAGGTTAATCGTTCTATAAAAAAATTCAGATGAAATAGTCCAAGTCTTAGTCTAGTATTAAACTGGCAAAACAACGAGGACATTACGTAATGTCTTTCTCTAAGTCGGATGGAATTTGATGGTTAAATTGGATTAATTTCCAAAGCACACGCGTTTTCGCTCATTCTAGTTGTTTTGCCATCCATGTCTTTTATTTCTGCATCAGACAACTCACTATCACTGTTATATTGTTTTAAAAACTCCATGTCAGCCAACAAAGCTCGAACTTGTTGGTATACCATTCACAAATAATTTGCTCTTTATACATTATCTGGTAACCTTGGGCTATTTTCCTTGACAACTTATGCAATTTCCTTAACCACTGTTAATAATCCTTTAATAAGTATGTAAATCAAAAGTAACCTGGAATAAGTCATTTATACTGGTTTTCACGCGTGAGCTTCATTCGCATACTCGCAGACTGTCTGAAGGTCAAGACGGTCCACTTGCATGCGAAATGTTCATGAAAACTTTAGTTACCTAACAAAGACACATAGATTTGTGTTTTGACATTTAATCACCAAGTTGTTATTAATTTGTTTGATTTAAATATCTCGTGATTTTGATTTTTACCACACTATCGATATTGCGTGGAGAACAAACATGGTGTTTAGAGGCATAATAGACGTTGAGACTAGAGCTTATGTAAAGTATTGGACTAAACACGAACAGATATCAACTGGAGAGATCATTGAAAAGACAAGTGTTTCGCGTGCTACTATTTATCGAATTAAAAAGGAAAAAGCCGGTGGGATAAGTCTGTGAGTGAGAAACGCAGACGTAAAGGTGGTTGACCTACCAAATTAGATGCACGAGATGAAAGACAACTTTTGCGCTGATTTAAATTCTCAGAAAAGAAGAAGGACAGTTCTCGTCAAAGCGTCTAATGGAAAAGACAGGAATACAAGAAAGTCAAGCAAGCAATAGGACAGTTAGACGTTGCCTTAAACAACACGGTTACCATTTCTTGCAAGCCAGAAAAAAGGGATTAATGAGTTCAGCTGATCTGAAGAAAAGAGTACTATAAGAAAAGCCCAGCAAGTCAAGCGAGAGCCCCACGTGGAAGAATATGGCGTCAGAGGTCGGAGAGTTTAAAGCAAGGGTGCACTGCAAAAGGGAGCAAAGAAGGCAGTGGCGGTAAAGTACTCAAGCTTTTAGTTGCCATTACCCATGGAAAAGGCGTCACTGACTGCTACAGATACGAAAAAATGCATGGGCCTTTCTTTGCTTTATTTGTAAATAGTAGATTTAAAATACTGTTCGCAAAAGCAAGCAAGCGTGCATCGAACCTTTTTGTTCAAGATAACTGCCCAGTTCAGAATTCGAATATTGTAAAAGAAACATTGAAAGAGAATCAAATTGAGCAGTTGAAAATTCCTGCTAGGAGACCTGATCTCAATCCAATAGAGAATTTGTTTCATCGCGTGAAAAACAAGTTAAGACTAGACGCGTTAAATGATAATATAACTTGTGAAACTTTTGACGAGTTCCCAGTACGAGTTAAAGGAACTATGTATAATTTTTCTGTAGCTGAAATTGACAAATGTATTGAGTCAATGAACCATCGTTTGGATTTAGTAATACGATCGAAAGGAGAAAGGATTAAGTAATAAACATTTTATAGAATTACAACTATATGGTGTTTAGTAAAGTCTATTAAAATTGTTTCGTGTGTTACCGCAGGCTATTTCGCACCTCCTGTCGTGTAGTATATAATGTACTGAAACACATTTTATTGAATTTAACAATTTCTAATGCTCGATATATTTTACTTCTTACATGAGGATTCAAAAAAATGGAATTACAAACATTTTGGACGATTAACCACGCGTTTTCGTTTGATTTTGACGGTTAACGGCTAAAACTCCAACTTCTATTTATAGATGAGAGGTCAATTATTGTTTTAAGACTAAGTTGGCCGTTAACCGTTAAAAATGCCAGTTAACCGTTGTATTATACCCCTAAGATTTATAACTTGAAAGGTTAATCGTTCTATAAAAAAATTCAGATGAAATAGTCCAAGTCTTAGTCTAGTATTAAACTGGCAAAACAACGAGGACATTACGTAATGTCTTTCTCTAAGTCGGATGGAATTTGATGGTTAAATTGGATTAATTTCCAAAGCACACGCGTTTTCGCTCATTCTAGTTGTTTTGCCATCCATGTCTTTTATTTCTGCATCAGACAACTCACTATCACTGTTATATTGTTTTAAAAACTCCATGTCAGCCAACAAAGCTCGAACTTGTTGGTATACCATTCACAAATAATTTGCTCTTTATACATTATCTGGTAACCTTGGGCTATTTTCCTTGACAACTTATGCAATTTCCTTAACCACTGTTAATAATCCTTTAATAAGTATGTAAATCAAAAGTAACCTGGAATAAGTCATTTATACTGGTTTTCACGCGTGAGCTTCATTCGCATACTCGCAGACAATCTTGGACAAAATTGTTGAGACACATGAGCGATCATATGTCATTTTCGGAAGGTCACGTATCATTCTATCTGCCCCCCCCCCCACACCCCCCAATTCAATGTTGTTGATATGATACCTATGCTTCGGACATGCGGCTGTCGAATTATGTCAACATTGAACTGGGGGAGGGGGGGTTTACAACAAAAATTGTGAGCATTTAAATCAGTCGAGAAGGGCACGCGTATCTTGTCTTCAAAATTTCAATGTGTCTCAACAAGTTTTGTCCAAGATTGTCTGAAGGTCAAGACGGTCCACTTGCATGCGAAATGTTCATGAAAACTTTAGTTACCTAACAAAGACACATAGATTTGTGTTTTGACATTTAATCACCAAGTTGTTATTAATTTGTTTGATTTAAATATCTCGTGATTTTGATTTTTACCACACTATCGATATTGCGTGGAGAACAAACATGGTGTTTAGAGGCATAATAGACGTTGAGACTAGAGCTTATGTAAAGTATTGGACTAAACACGAACAGATATCAACTGGAGAGATCATTGAAAAGACAAGTGTTTCGCGTGCTACTATTTATCGAATTAAAAAGGAAAAAGCCGGTGGGATAAGTCTGTGAGTGAGAAACGCAGACGTAAAGGTGGTTGACCTACCAAATTAGATGCACGAGATGAAAGACAACTTTTGCGCTGATTTAAATTCTCAGAAAAGAAGAAGGACAGTTCTCGTCAAAGCGTCTAATGGAAAAGACAGGAATACAAGAAAGTCAAGCAAGCAATAGGACAGTTAGACGTTGCCTTAAACAACACGGTTACCATTTCTTGCAAGCCAGAAAAAAGGGATTAATGAGTTCAGCTGATCTGAAGAAAAGAGTACTATAAGAAAAGCCCAGCAAGTCAAGCGAGAGCCCCACGTGGAAGAATATGGCGTCAGAGGTCGGAGAGTTTAAAGCAAGGGTGCACTGCAAAAGGGAGCAAAGAAGGCAGTGGCGGTAAAGTACTCAAGCTTTTAGTTGCCATTACCCATGGAAAAGGCGTCACTGACTGCTACAGATACGAAAAAATGCATGGGCCTTTCTTTGCTTTATTTGTAAATAGTAGATTTAAAATACTGTTCGCAAAAGCAAGCAAGCGTGCATCGAACCTTTTTGTTCAAGATAACTGCCCAGTTCAGAATTCGAATATTGTAAAAGAAACATTGAAAGAGAATCAAATTGAGCAGTTGAAAATTCCTGCTAGGAGACCTGATCTCAATCCAATAGAGAATTTGTTTCATCGCGTGAAAAACAAGTTAAGACTAGACGCGTTAAATGATAATATAACTTGTGAAACTTTTGACGAGTTCCCAGTACGAGTTAAAGGAACTATGTATAATTTTTCTGTAGCTGAAATTGACAAATGTATTGAGTCAATGAACCATCGTTTGGATTTAGTAATACGATCGAAAGGAGAAAGGATTAAGTAATAAACATTTTATAGAATTACAACTATATGGTGTTTAGTAAAGTCTATTAAAATTGTTTCGTGTGTTACCGCAGGCTATTTCGCACCTCCTGTCGTGTAGTATATAATGTACTGAAACACATTTTATTGAATTTAACAATTTCTAATGCTCGATATATTTTACTTCTTACATGAGGATTCAAAAAAATGGAATTACAAACATTTTGGACGATTAACCACGCGTTTTCGTTTGATTTTGACGGTTAACGGCTAAAACTCCAACTTCTATTTATAGATGAGAGGTCAATTATTGTTTTAAGACTAAGTTGGCCGTTAACCGTTAAAAATGCCAGTTAACCGTTGTATTATACCCCTAAGATTTATAACTTGAAAGGTTAATCGTTCTATAAAAAAATTCAGATGAAATAGTCCAAGTCTTAGTCTAGTATTAAACTGGCAAAACAACGAGGACATTACGTAATGTCTTTCTCTAAGTCGGATGGAATTTGATGGTTAAATTGGATTAATTTCCAAAGCACACGCGTTTTCGCTCATTCTAGTTGTTTTGCCATCCATGTCTTTTATTTCTGCATCAGACAACTCACTATCACTGTTATATTGTTTTAAAAACTCCATGTCAGCCAACAAAGCTCGAACTTGTTGGTATACCATTCACAAATAATTTGCTCTTTATACATTATCTGGTAACCTTGGGCTATTTTCCTTGACAACTTATGCAATTTCCTTAACCACTGTTAATAATCCTTTAATAAGTATGTAAATCAAAAGTAACCTGGAATAAGTCATTTATACTGGTTTTCACGCGTGAGCTTCATTCGCATACTCGCAGACAATCTTGGACAAAATTGTTGAGACACATGAGCGATCATATGTCATTTTCGGAAGGTCACGTATCATTCTATCTGCCCCCCCCCCCCCCCCACACCCCCCAATTCAATGTTGTTGATATGATACCTATGCTTCGGACATGCGGCTGTCGAATTATGTCAACATTGAACTGGGGGAGGGGGGGTTTACAACAAAAATTGTGAGCATTTAAATCAGTCGAGAAGGGCACGCGTATCTTGTCTTCAAAATTTCAATGTGTCTCAACAAGTTTTGTCCAAGATTGTCTGAAGGTCAAGACGGTCCACTTGCATGCGAAATGTTCATGAAAACTTTAGTTACCTAACAAAGACACATAGATTTGTGTTTTGACATTTAATCACCAAGTTGTTATTAATTTGTTTGATTTAAATATCTCGTGATTTTGATTTTTACCACACTATCGATATTGCGTGGAGAACAAACATGGTGTTTAGAGGCATAATAGACGTTGAGACTAGAGCTTATGTAAAGTATTGGACTAAACACGAACAGATATCAACTGGAGAGATCATTGAAAAGACAAGTGTTTCGCGTGCTACTATTTATCGAATTAAAAAGGAAAAAGCCGGTGGGATAAGTCTGTGAGTGAGAAACGCAGACGTAAAGGTGGTTGACCTACCAAATTAGATGCACGAGATGAAAGACAACTTTTGCGCTGATTTAAATTCTCAGAAAAGAAGAAGGACAGTTCTCGTCAAAGCGTCTAATGGAAAAGACAGGAATACAAGAAAGTCAAGCAAGCAATAGGACAGTTAGACGTTGCCTTAAACAACACGGTTACCATTTCTTGCAAGCCAGAAAAAAGGGATTAATGAGTTCAGCTGATCTGAAGAAAAGAGTACTATAAGAAAAGCCCAGCAAGTCAAGCGAGAGCCCCACGTGGAAGAATATGGCGTCAGAGGTCGGAGAGTTTAAAGCAAGGGTGCACTGCAAAAGGGAGCAAAGAAGGCAGTGGCGGTAAAGTACTCAAGCTTTTAGTTGCCATTACCCATGGAAAAGGCGTCACTGACTGCTACAGATACGAAAAAATGCATGGGCCTTTCTTTGCTTTATTTGTAAATAGTAGATTTAAAATACTGTTCGCAAAAGCAAGCAAGCGTGCATCGAACCTTTTTGTTCAAGATAACTGCCCAGTTCAGAATTCGAATATTGTAAAAGAAACATTGAAAGAGAATCAAATTGAGCAGTTGAAAATTCCTGCTAGGAGACCTGATCTCAATCCAATAGAGAATTTGTTTCATCGCGTGAAAAACAAGTTAAGACTAGACGCGTTAAATGATAATATAACTTGTGAAACTTTTGACGAGTTCCCAGTACGAGTTAAAGGAACTATGTATAATTTTTCTGTAGCTGAAATTGACAAATGTATTGAGTCAATGAACCATCGTTTGGATTTAGTAATACGATCGAAAGGAGAAAGGATTAAGTAATAAACATTTTATAGAATTACAACTATATGGTGTTTAGTAAAGTCTATTAAAATTGTTTCGTGTGTTACCGCAGGCTATTTCGCACCTCCTGTCGTGTAGTATATAATGTACTGAAACACATTTTATTGAATTTAACAATTTCTAATGCTCGATATATTTTACTTCTTACATGAGGATTCAAAAAAATGGAATTACAAACATTTTGGACGATTAACCACGCGTTTTCGTTTGATTTTGACGGTTAACGGCTAAAACTCCAACTTCTATTTATAGATGAGAGGTCAATTATTGTTTTAAGACTAAGTTGGCCGTTAACCGTTAAAAATGCCAGTTAACCGTTGTATTATACCCCTAAGATTTATAACTTGAAAGGTTAATCGTTCTATAAAAAAATTCAGATGAAATAGTCCAAGTCTTAGTCTAGTATTAAACTGGCAAAACAACGAGGACATTACGTAATGTCTTTCTCTAAGTCGGATGGAATTTGATGGTTAAATTGGATTAATTTCCAAAGCACACGCGTTTTCGCTCATTCTAGTTGTTTTGCCATCCATGTCTTTTATTTCTGCATCAGACAACTCACTATCACTGTTATATTGTTTTAAAAACTCCATGTCAGCCAACAAAGCTCGAACTTGTTGGTATACCATTCACAAATAATTTGCTCTTTATACATTATCTGGTAACCTTGGGCTATTTTCCTTGACAACTTATGCAATTTCCTTAACCACTGTTAATAATCCTTTAATAAGTATGTAAATCAAAAGTAACCTGGAATAAGTCATTTATACTGGTTTTCACGCGTGAGCTTCATTCGCATACTCGCAGACAATCTTGGACAAAATTGTTGAGACACATGAGCGATCATATGTCATTTTCGGAAGGTCACGTATCATTCTATCTGCCCCCCCCCCCCACACCCCCCAATTCAATGTTGTTGATATGATACCTATGCTTCGGACATGCGGCTGTCGAATTATGTCAACATTGAACTGGGGGAGGGGGGGTTTACAACAAAAATTGTGAGCATTTAAATCAGTCGAGAAGGGCACGCGTATCTTGTCTTCAAAATTTCAATGTGTCTCAACAAGTTTTGTCCAAGATTGTCTGAAGGTCAAGACGGTCCACTTGCATGCGAAATGTTCATGAAAACTTTAGTTACCTAACAAAGACACATAGATTTGTGTTTTGACATTTAATCACCAAGTTGTTATTAATTTGTTTGATTTAAATATCTCGTGATTTTGATTTTTACCACACTATCGATATTGCGTGGAGAACAAACATGGTGTTTAGAGGCATAATAGACGTTGAGACTAGAGCTTATGTAAAGTATTGGACTAAACACGAACAGATATCAACTGGAGAGATCATTGAAAAGACAAGTGTTTCGCGTGCTACTATTTATCGAATTAAAAAGGAAAAAGCCGGTGGGATAAGTCTGTGAGTGAGAAACGCAGACGTAAAGGTGGTTGACCTACCAAATTAGATGCACGAGATGAAAGACAACTTTTGCGCTGATTTAAATTCTCAGAAAAGAAGAAGGACAGTTCTCGTCAAAGCGTCTAATGGAAAAGACAGGAATACAAGAAAGTCAAGCAAGCAATAGGACAGTTAGACGTTGCCTTAAACAACACGGTTACCATTTCTTGCAAGCCAGAAAAAAGGGATTAATGAGTTCAGCTGATCTGAAGAAAAGAGTACTATAAGAAAAGCCCAGCAAGTCAAGCGAGAGCCCCACGTGGAAGAATATGGCGTCAGAGGTCGGAGAGTTTAAAGCAAGGGTGCACTGCAAAAGGGAGCAAAGAAGGCAGTGGCGGTAAAGTACTCAAGCTTTTAGTTGCCATTACCCATGGAAAAGGCGTCACTGACTGCTACAGATACGAAAAAATGCATGGGCCTTTCTTTGCTTTATTTGTAAATAGTAGATTTAAAATACTGTTCGCAAAAGCAAGCAAGCGTGCATCGAACCTTTTTGTTCAAGATAACTGCCCAGTTCAGAATTCGAATATTGTAAAAGAAACATTGAAAGAGAATCAAATTGAGCAGTTGAAAATTCCTGCTAGGAGACCTGATCTCAATCCAATAGAGAATTTGTTTCATCGCGTGAAAAACAAGTTAAGACTAGACGCGTTAAATGATAATATAACTTGTGAAACTTTTGACGAGTTCCCAGTACGAGTTAAAGGAACTATGTATAATTTTTCTGTAGCTGAAATTGACAAATGTATTGAGTCAATGAACCATCGTTTGGATTTAGTAATACGATCGAAAGGAGAAAGGATTAAGTAATAAACATTTTATAGAATTACAACTATATGGTGTTTAGTAAAGTCTATTAAAATTGTTTCGTGTGTTACCGCAGGCTATTTCGCACCTCCTGTCGTGTAGTATATAATGTACTGAAACACATTTTATTGAATTTAACAATTTCTAATGCTCGATATATTTTACTTCTTACATGAGGATTCAAAAAAATGGAATTACAAACATTTTGGACGATTAACCACGCGTTTTCGTTTGATTTTGACGGTTAACGGCTAAAACTCCAAGTTCTATTTATAGATGAGAGGTCAATTATTGTTTTAAGACTAAGTTGGCCGTTAACCGTTAAAAATGCCAGTTAACCGTTGTATTATACCCCTAAGATTTATAACTTGAAAGGTTAATCGTTCTATAAAAAAATTCAGATGAAATAGTCCAAGTCTTAGTCTAGTATTAAACTGGCAAAACAACGAGGACATTACGTAATGTCTTTCTCTAAGTCGGATGGAATTTGATGGTTAAATTGGATTAATTTCCAAAGCACACGCGTTTTCGCTCATTCTAGTTGTTTTGCCATCCATGTCTTTTATTTCTGCATCAGACAACTCACTATCACTGTTATATTGTTTTAAAAACTCCATGTCAGCCAACAAAGCTCGAACTTGTTGGTATACCATTCACAAATAATTTGCTCTTTATACATTATCTGGTAACCTTGGGCTATTTTCCTTGACAACTTATGCAATTTCCTTAACCACTGTTAATAATCCTTTAATAAGTATGTAAATCAAAAGTAACCTGGAATAAGTCATTTATACTGGTTTTCACGCGTGAGCTTCATTCGCATACTCGCAGACAATCTTGGACAAAATTGTTGAGACACATGAGCGATCATATGTCATTTTCGGAAGGTCACGTATCATTCTATCTGCCCCCCCCCCCCCCACACCCCCCAATTCAATGTTGTTGATATGATACCTATGCTTCGGACATGCGGCTGTCGAATTATGTCAACATTGAACTGGGGGAGGGGGGGTTTACAACAAAAATTGTGAGCATTTAAATCAGTCGAGAAGGGCACGCGTATCTTGTCTTCAAAATTTCAATGTGTCTCAACAAGTTTTGTCCAAGATTGTCTGAAGGTCAAGACGGTCCACTTGCATGCGAAATGTTCATGAAAACTTTAGTTACCTAACAAAGACACATAGATTTGTGTTTTGACATTTAATCACCAAGTTGTTATTAATTTGTTTGATTTAAATATCTCGTGATTTTGATTTTTACCACACTATCGATATTGCGTGGAGAACAAACATGGTGTTTAGAGGCATAATAGACGTTGAGACTAGAGCTTATGTAAAGTATTGGACTAAACACGAACAGATATCAACTGGAGAGATCATTGAAAAGACAAGTGTTTCGCGTGCTACTATTTATCGAATTAAAAAGGAAAAAGCCGGTGGGATAAGTCTGTGAGTGAGAAACGCAGACGTAAAGGTGGTTGACCTACCAAATTAGATGCACGAGATGAAAGACAACTTTTGCGCTGATTTAAATTCTCAGAAAAGAAGAAGGACAGTTCTCGTCAAAGCGTCTAATGGAAAAGACAGGAATACAAGAAAGTCAAGCAAGCAATAGGACAGTTAGACGTTGCCTTAAACAACACGGTTACCATTTCTTGCAAGCCAGAAAAAAGGGATTAATGAGTTCAGCTGATCTGAAGAAAAGAGTACTATAAGAAAAGCCCAGCAAGTCAAGCGAGAGCCCCACGTGGAAGAATATGGCGTCAGAGGTCGGAGAGTTTAAAGCAAGGGTGCACTGCAAAAGGGAGCAAAGAAGGCAGTGGCGGTAAAGTACTCAAGCTTTTAGTTGCCATTACCCATGGAAAAGGCGTCACTGACTGCTACAGATACGAAAAAATGCATGGGCCTTTCTTTGCTTTATTTGTAAATAGTAGATTTAAAATACTGTTCGCAAAAGCAAGCAAGCGTGCATCGAACCTTTTTGTTCAAGATAACTGCCCAGTTCAGAATTCGAATATTGTAAAAGAAACATTGAAAGAGAATCAAATTGAGCAGTTGAAAATTCCTGCTAGGAGACCTGATCTCAATCCAATAGAGAATTTGTTTCATCGCGTGAAAAACAAGTTAAGACTAGACGCGTTAAATGATAATATAACTTGTGAAACTTTTGACGAGTTCCCAGTACGAGTTAAAGGAACTATGTATAATTTTTCTGTAGCTGAAATTGACAAATGTATTGAGTCAATGAACCATCGTTTGGATTTAGTAATACGATCGAAAGGAGAAAGGATTAAGTAATAAACATTTTATAGAATTACAACTATATGGTGTTTAGTAAAGTCTATTAAAATTGTTTCGTGTGTTACCGCAGGCTATTTCGCACCTCCTGTCGTGTAGTATATAATGTACTGAAACACATTTTATTGAATTTAACAATTTCTAATGCTCGATATATTTTACTTCTTACATGAGGATTCAAAAAAATGGAATTACAAACATTTTGGACGATTAACCACGCGTTTTCGTTTGATTTTGACGGTTAACGGCTAAAACTCCAACTTCTATTTATAGATGAGAGGTCAATTATTGTTTTAAGACTAAGTTGGCCGTTAACCGTTAAAAATGCCAGTTAACCGTTGTATTATACCCCTAAGATTTATAACTTGAAAGGTTAATCGTTCTATAAAAAAATTCAGATGAAATAGTCCAAGTCTTAGTCTAGTATTAAACTGGCAAAACAACGAGGACATTACGTAATGTCTTTCTCTAAGTCGGATGGAATTTGATGGTTAAATTGGATTAATTTCCAAAGCACACGCGTTTTCGCTCATTCTAGTTGTTTTGCCATCCATGTCTTTTATTTCTGCATCAGACAACTCACTATCACTGTTATATTGTTTTAAAAACTCCATGTCAGCCAACAAAGCTCGAACTTGTTGGTATACCATTCACAAATAATTTGCTCTTTATACATTATCTGGTAACCTTGGGCTATTTTCCTTGACAACTTATGCAATTTCCTTAACCACTGTTAATAATCCTTTAATAAGTATGTAAATCAAAAGTAACCTGGAATAAGTCATTTATACTGGTTTTCACGCGTGAGCTTCATTCGCATACTCGCAGACAATCTTGGACAAAATTGTTGAGACACATGAGCGATCATATGTCATTTTCGGAAGGTCACGTATCATTCTATCTGCCCCCCCCCCCCCCCCACACCCCCCAATTCAATGTTGTTGATATGATACCTATGCTTCGGACATGCGGCTGTCGAATTATGTCAACATTGAACTGGGGGAGGGGGGGTTTACAACAAAAATTGTGAGCATTTAAATCAGTCGAGAAGGGCACGCGTATCTTGTCTTCAAAATTTCAATGTGTCTCAACAAGTTTTGTCCAAGATTGTCTGAAGGTCAAGACGGTCCACTTGCATGCGAAATGTTCATGAAAACTTTAGTTACCTAACAAAGACACATAGATTTGTGTTTTGACATTTAATCACCAAGTTGTTATTAATTTGTTTGATTTAAATATCTCGTGATTTTGATTTTTACCACACTATCGATATTGCGTGGAGAACAAACATGGTGTTTAGAGGCATAATAGACGTTGAGACTAGAGCTTATGTAAAGTATTGGACTAAACACGAACAGATATCAACTGGAGAGATCATTGAAAAGACAAGTGTTTCGCGTGCTACTATTTATCGAATTAAAAAGGAAAAAGCCGGTGGGATAAGTCTGTGAGTGAGAAACGCAGACGTAAAGGTGGTTGACCTACCAAATTAGATGCACGAGATGAAAGACAACTTTTGCGCTGATTTAAATTCTCAGAAAAGAAGAAGGACAGTTCTCGTCAAAGCGTCTAATGGAAAAGACAGGAATACAAGAAAGTCAAGCAAGCAATAGGACAGTTAGACGTTGCCTTAAACAACACGGTTACCATTTCTTGCAAGCCAGAAAAAAGGGATTAATGAGTTCAGCTGATCTGAAGAAAAGAGTACTATAAGAAAAGCCCAGCAAGTCAAGCGAGAGCCCCACGTGGAAGAATATGGCGTCAGAGGTCGGAGAGTTTAAAGCAAGGGTGCACTGCAAAAGGGAGCAAAGAAGGCAGTGGCGGTAAAGTACTCAAGCTTTTAGTTGCCATTACCCATGGAAAAGGCGTCACTGACTGCTACAGATACGAAAAAATGCATGGGCCTTTCTTTGCTTTATTTGTAAATAGTAGATTTAAAATACTGTTCGCAAAAGCAAGCAAGCGTGCATCGAACCTTTTTGTTCAAGATAACTGCCCAGTTCAGAATTCGAATATTGTAAAAGAAACATTGAAAGAGAATCAAATTGAGCAGTTGAAAATTCCTGCTAGGAGACCTGATCTCAATCCAATAGAGAATTTGTTTCATCGCGTGAAAAACAAGTTAAGACTAGACGCGTTAAATGATAATATAACTTGTGAAACTTTTGACGAGTTCCCAGTACGAGTTAAAGGAACTATGTATAATTTTTCTGTAGCTGAAATTGACAAATGTATTGAGTCAATGAACCATCGTTTGGATTTAGTAATACGATCGAAAGGAGAAAGGATTAAGTAATAAACATTTTATAGAATTACAACTATATGGTGTTTAGTAAAGTCTATTAAAATTGTTTCGTGTGTTACCGCAGGCTATTTCGCACCTCCTGTCGTGTAGTATATAATGTACTGAAACACATTTTATTGAATTTAACAATTTCTAATGCTCGATATATTTTACTTCTTACATGAGGATTCAAAAAAATGGAATTACAAACATTTTGGACGATTAACCACGCGTTTTCGTTTGATTTTGACGGTTAACGGCTAAAACTCCAACTTCTATTTATAGATGAGAGGTCAATTATTGTTTTAAGACTAAGTTGGCCGTTAACCGTTAAAAATGCCAGTTAACCGTTGTATTATACCCCTAAGATTTATAACTTGAAAGGTTAATCGTTCTATAAAAAAATTCAGATGAAATAGTCCAAGTCTTAGTCTAGTATTAAACTGGCAAAACAACGAGGACATTACGTAATGTCTTTCTCTAAGTCGGATGGAATTTGATGGTTAAATTGGATTAATTTCCAAAGCACACGCGTTTTCGCTCATTCTAGTTGTTTTGCCATCCATGTCTTTTATTTCTGCATCAGACAACTCACTATCACTGTTATATTGTTTTAAAAACTCCATGTCAGCCAACAAAGCTCGAACTTGTTGGTATACCATTCACAAATAATTTGCTCTTTATACATTATCTGGTAACCTTGGGCTATTTTCCTTGACAACTTATGCAATTTCCTTAACCACTGTTAATAATCCTTTAATAAGTATGTAAATCAAAAGTAACCTGGAATAAGTCATTTATACTGGTTTTCACGCGTGAGCTTCATTCGCATACTCGCAGACAATCTTGGACAAAATTGTTGAGACACATGAGCGATCATATGTCATTTTCGGAAGGTCACGTATCATTCTATCTGCCCCCCCCCCCACACCCCCCAATTCAATGTTGTTGATATGATACCTATGCTTCGGACATGCGGCTGTCGAATTATGTCAACATTGAACTGGGGGAGGGGGGGTTTACAACAAAAATTGTGAGCATTTAAATCAGTCGAGAAGGGCACGCGTATCTTGTCTTCAAAATTTCAATGTGTCTCAACAAGTTTTGTCCAAGATTGTAGCTTGTATATTTATAATAGTTCTTAACCCAGACAAAAGCCTATGGGGTTTGTGTTAAGGGCAAGATTTGACCAAGAACTCGTTGACTTGAGACATTTTTCATTGGCCACTAGACTACACGAATGCTATCACGCCCTTGCCACTTAAATTGTTTAAGCGGGGTTTACTCTAGCCTATAATTGTTCTAAAACATAAAAATAATTCCGAGCAAGGGAATTATCGTTCAGCTGCGTTGTTTATTTACTGCACCACTTTGCTTGATCACCAGACCGCGTTGGCTATTACACTCGCCCTATGTGGTTTAAATTATTTACCCGTTTTCAACTGAATGATCTTTAAAAAATAGTTGAACAATATAAACCACTAAAAATCGTAGATGTGTAGCCAGGATTAGACATAAATGAAAAGGGTGAGACGTTCTCTGACTAAAATATATTTATTTGTTTACGAGCTTTCGGCCACCAGTCTGTAGCCTTCGACGGGTATATTTATGATGATTTATAAACTGTGAAAGTGTGAAATGAAGCTAGATATGACGTGTATACATGTGCACTGTGAAATACGATAAGGTGATACTATGTTTTCTTTATTAAGATTGTACATTGTCGAGGAAGCGGTTTTGAGTTGTTATCAGCATTCCTGTCTTTGCCAGCTGTATGCCATGATTCTGGACTTCTAGTGTTAGGCGACTACGGAAATTCCGTGTGTCAATGATTTTCGCGTTGCATGTTTTTCGATGTTTGAACCATTATTATGTTCCTTAACGTTTCTGATGTGTTCAGCCTTTCTTGTTTTCAGAGATCTGCCTGTTTCCCCTAAGTACAGGCAGATATTTTAAAACAAGAAAAGCAAATGATCACGCATGGCAATAGTGCCTACCTGGTCGTAATTCAACCACAATTACTGCAACAGCAAAGCATGACGTATATATATACAAATCGGTGATACTATAGTGCCACCGATTTCTATATATGTAAGTCATGCTTTCCTGTTGCACTAATTGTGGTTGAATTACGACCAGGTAGGCACTATTGCCATGCGCACATGCATCTATATACAGGCTGCTGTTATTAACGTGCTGTATAAGTTTTATCATAAACATCAAAATATAATTTGCGTGGTCATTTATGCAATCAGCGAAACACATTTCCATTTATTTAATACTTATCGTCTCTGGATTGCCCCAGCAATAATGTTGCCTTCGAAATTAGATTTAAATAGTGATCTTCTTTGTTCAATGATATATATATATATATATATATATATTGGACACCTATAGCTAGGTCATTATGTTTCGAAAAGCCGGTATGTTTGATCAGAATTTACAAGATCTTCTCCGAGTATAAGAGAAGGCTGATTTCAACACACATTTATTTTTCAAATGTTTTATTACGTATATACTCACAAAAGTATAGGCTTTTAAAATTCGTAGAACCAGAAACCTACTGTATGCTCAAGTTGTGATCTTACCCATTTTTGTTACTTGTTATATTGCAAAAGACTCAATTGGATTTATTTAGAAATAAATTTTTACATAATTTAAAAATGTAATTACACTCAAAAGCAACTTCAGGGTCTTCCTCGACAGAGTATGATTAAATATTATTTGATGAAATGCGAACAAAAGCTCGCGAATGGGCTCGAATAACTTCGATTTAATCTAGCGTTTATATTTATGATAATTCTTCACCCTTTGAAAGTGGTAACTAACATGGAAAGTGGTAACTAACATAGTCTAGTGCCGTAAAGACCGGCAATATGTATCCATCAAAATCAATCACTGAGTCCGGGAACAATGCCTGCCTAGCTTTGCCAAAAATCGTTCTGGCTTTGGTCAGTTTTAAGAATTAAGCATAGGCTAAAACGTGTAGACAACTTAAACCCACCTGCCGGAGCCTCATAACCAACGTAATCCAGTGGTCAAGTAAAAATGACTCAACAAAAGTGGCTAGGATCAATTCCTGCCCATGCATTAAATAGTTTTCGTCAAGTGGAAGAATTATGACCCTTTCCAAAGTATCTTTTGGTCTATTTTAAAATTTTTTTTAGAAAAGAAGTCGTCAAAATTTCACAACTTCTTTGTATCATACAGTCTGATAAATGAAAATTTTTATTTCGTTCTTAACCGCACTGACAAAATTTCTGGTAAATGGAGAAAATAACAGTTTTAAAAAATCATCGAAAAAAATTCGACAAAACACCGTGCTCAAAATGCTATAGTTTTTCATAACGGTGGGAACCATCTTTTTTTTTTGCAAAAAAACCCCAAATAAATAATTGAAAAGAATTATGCTATACCCCTTACATTAAGGGCTATTGAAAAGCATCATAAGAGATTGCACACTAGCGTAACCAATTTAAATTAGAAAGTTCCAATAGGTGTCAGCTGAGAAATTCTGCTACCTTCGGAGGATTAGTCTAGGGATGGCGGTATAAAAGACAGCATGACGATAGTGAAAAGGACCGGGGTATTGTAATAAAAGTTTGCACACGGATGGCACTCGGATGGCTTCGCACAGTTGGCCTCGACAACCCACCAAATGCGGTTGCCTTTCGACAACGACATCGAATTGACTGCCTCAACCGTCTGTGTCATAACTCCACCACCTCTGGTTCGAAATGTAGGGGAGGGTAGAAGCGGCCCCCAGACCGTAAGTGCTAAAACCCTGTATCTTCGAATCAGACCATCAAGATATAGTAACACCGATTTGTATATATATACCTCATGCTCTGCTGTTGCAGTGATTGTGGTTGAATTACGACCGGGTAGACACTATTGCCATGCGCACATGCGTCCATGTATAGGATGCGGTTATTAACGTGCTGTATATAAGTTGTGTCATAAACATCAAAATATAATTTGCGTGATCATTTAAGGAATCAGCGAACAACATTTCCATTTATTAAATACTTATCGTCTCTGTAGTGCCTCAGAGTCAGCAATAATGTTGTTCTTCGACATTAGATTTAAATAGTGATCTGTTTAGTTCAATGATATATATTGAACGTCTAAAGCTGGGTCATTAAATTTGGAAATGTATGTTTGATCAGAATTTCAAGGTCTTCTCCGAGTATAAGGGAAGGCTGATTTCAACACACATTTATTTTTCACATGTTCTACTTACAAACATATGGGCTTTTAAAATTCGTAGCACCAGAAACCTACTGTATGCTCAAGTTGTGATCTTATCGATTTTTATTATTTGTGATATTGCAAAAGACTCAATTGGATTTATTTAGGAATAAATTTGTACATACATTTAAAAATGTAATTACACTCAAAGCAACTTCAAGATCTTCCTCGACAGAGTATGATTAAATATTATTCGATGAAATGCGAACAAAAGCTCGCGAATGGGTTCAAATAACTTTGAATTAATCTAGCTTGTATATTTATAATAGTTCTTAACCCAGACAAAAGCCTATGGGGTTTGTGTTAAGGGCAAGATTTGACCAAGAACTCGTTGACTTGAGACATTTTTCATTGGCCACTAGACTACACGAATGCTATCACGCCCTTGCCACTTAAATTGTTTAAGCGGGGTTTACTCTAGCCTATAATTGTTCTAAAACATAAAAATAATTCCGAGCAAGGGAATTATCGTTCAGCTGCGTTGTTTATTTACTGCACCACTTTGCTTGATCACCAGACCGCGTTGGCTATTACACTCGCCCTATGTGGTTTAAATTATTTACCCGTTTTCAACTGAATGATCTTTAAAAAATAGTTGAACAATATAAACCACTAAAAATCGTAGATGTGTAGCCAGGATTAGACATAAATGAAAAGGGTGAGACGTTCTCTGACTAAAATATATTTATTTGTTTACGAGCTTTCGGCCACCAGTCTGTAGCCTTCGACGGGTATATTTATGATGATTTATAAACTGTGAAAGTGTGAAATGAAGCTAGATATGACGTGTATACATGTGCACTGTGAAATACGATAAGGTGATACTATGTTTTCTGTATTAAGATTGTACATTGTCGAGGAAGCGGTTTTGAGTTGTTATCAGCATTCCTGTCTTTGCCAGCTGTATGCCATGATTCTGGACTTCTAGTGTTAGGCGACTACGGAAATTCCGTGTGTCAATGATTTTCGCGTTGCATGTTTTTCGATGTTTGAACCATTATTATGTTCCTTAACGTTTCTGATGTGTTCAGCCTTTCTTGTTTTCAGAGATCTGCCTGTTTCCCCTAAGTACAGGCAGATATTTTAAAACAAGAAAAGCAAATGATCACGCATGGCAATAGTGCCTACCTGGTCGTAATTCAACCACAATTACTGCAACCGCAAAGCATGACGTATATATATACAAATCGGTGATACTATAGTGCCACCGATTTCTATATATGTACGTCATGCTTTCCTGTTGCACTAATTGTGGTTGAATTACGACCAGGTAGGCACTATTGCCATGCGCACATGCATCTATATACAGGCTGCTGTTATTAACGTGCTGTATAAGTTTTATCATAAACATCAAAATATAATTTGCGTGGTCATTTATGCAATCAGCGAAACACATTTCCATTTATTTAATACTTATCGTCTCTGGATTGCCCCAGCAATAATGTTGCCTTCGAAATTAGATTTAAATAGTGATCTTCTTTGTTCAATGATATATATATATATATATATATATTGGACACCTATAGCTAGGTCATTATGTTTCGAAAAGCCGGTATGTTTGATCAGAATTTACAAGATCTTCTCCGAGTATAAGAGAAGGCTGATTTCAACACACATTTATTTTTCAAATGTTTTATTACGTATATACTCACAAAAGTATAGGCTTTTAAAATTCGTAGAACCACAAACCTACTGTATGCTCAAGTTGTGATCTTACCCATTTTTGTTACTTGTTATATTGGAAAAGACTCAATTGGATTTATTTAGAAATAAATTTTTACATAATTTAAAAATGTAATTACACTCAAAAGCAACTTCAGGGTCTTCCTCGACAGAGTATGATTAAATATTATTTGATGAAATGCGAACAAAAGCTCGCGAATGGGCTCGAATAACTTCGATTTAATCTAGCGTTTATATTTATGATAATTCTTCACCCTTTGAAAGTGGTAACTAACATGGAAAGTGGTAACTAACATAGTCTAGTGCCGTAAAGACCGGCAATATGTATCCATCAAAATCAATCACTGAGTCCGGGAACAATGCCTGCCTAGCTTTGCCAAAAATCGTTCTGGCTTTGGTCAGTTTTAAGAATTAAGCATAGGCTAAAACGTGTAGACAACTTAAACCCACCTGCCGGAGCCTCATAACCAACGTAATCCAGTGGTCAAGTAAAAATGACTCAACAAAAGTGGCTAGGATCAATTCCTGCCCATGCATTAAATAGTTTTCGTCAAGTGGAAGAATTATGACCCTTTCCAAAGTATCTTTTGGTCTATTTTAAAATTTTTTTTAGAAAAGAAGTCGTCAAAATTTCACAACTTCTTTGTATCATACAGTCTGATAAATGAAAATTTTTATTTCGTTCTTAACCGCACTGACAAAATTTCTGGTAAATGGAGAAAATAACAGTTTTAAAAAATCATCGAAAAAAATTCGACAAAACACCGTGCTCAAAATGCTATAGTTTTTCATAACGGTGGGAACCATCTTTTTTTTTTGCAAAAAAACCCCAAATAAATAATTGAAAAGAGTTATGCTATACCCCTTACATTAAGGGCTATTGAAAAGCATCATAAGAGATTGCACACTAGCGTAACCAATTTAAATTAGAAAGTTCCAATAGGTGTCAGCTGAGAAATTCTGCTACCTTCGGAGGATTAGTCTAGGGATGGCGGTATAAAAGACAGCATGACGATAATGAAAAGGACCGGGGTATTGTAATAAAAGTTTGCACACGGATGGCACTCGGATGGCTTCGCACAGTTGGCCTCGACAACCCACCAAATGCGGTTGCCTTTCGACAACGACATCGAATTGACTGCCTCAACCGTCTGTATCATAACTCCACCACCTCTGGTTCGAAATATAGGGGAGGGTAGAAGCGGCCCCCAGACCGTAAGTGCTAAAACCCTGTATCTTCGAATCAGACCATCAAGGTATAGTAACACCGATTTGTATATATATACCTCATGCTCTGCTGTTGCAGTGATTGTGGTTGAATTACGACCGGGTAGACACTATTGCCATGCGCACATGCGTCCATGTATAGGATGCGGTTATTAACGTGCTGTATATAAGTTGTGTCATAAACATCAAAATATAATTTGCGTGATCATTTAAGGAATCAGCGAACAACATTTCCATTTATTAAATACTTATCGTCTCTGTAGTGCCTCAGAGTCAGCAATAATGTTGTTCCTCGACATTAGATTTAAATAGTGATCTGTTTAGTTCAATGATATATATTGAACGTCTAAAGCTGGGTCATTAAATTTGGAAATGTATGTTTGATCAGAATTTCAAGGTCTTCTCCGAGTATAAGGGAAGGCTGATTTCAACACACATTTATTTTTCACATGTTCTACTTACAAACATATGGGCTTTTAAAATTCGTAGCACCAGAAACCTACTGTATGCTCAAGTTGTGATCTTATCGATTTTTATTATTTGTGATATTGCAAAAGACTCAATTGGATTTATTTAGGAATAAATTTGTACATACATTTAAAAATGTAATTACACTCAAAGCAACTTCAAGATCTTCCTCGACAGAGTATGATTAAATATTATTCGATGAAATGCGAACAAAAGCTCGCGAATGGGTTCAAATAACTTTGAATTAATCTAGCTTGTATATTTATAATAGTTCTTAACCCAGACAAAAGCCTATGGGGTTTGTGTTAAGGGCAAGATTTGACCAAGAACTCGTTGACTTGAGACATTTTTCATTTGCCACTAGACTACACGAATGCTATCACGCCCTTGCCACTTAAATTGTTTAAGCGGGGTTTACTCTAGCCTATAATTGTTCTAAAACATAAAAATAATTCCGAGCAAGGGAATTATCGTTCAGCTGCGTTGTTTATTTACTGCACCACTTTGCTTGATCACCAGACCGCGTTGGCTATTACACTCGCCCTATGTGGTTTAAATTATTTACCCGTTTTCAACTGAATGATCTTTAAAAAATAGTTGAACAATATAAACCACTAAAAATCGTAGATGTGTAGCCAGGATTAGACATAAATGAAAAGGGTGAGACGTTCTCTGACTAAAATATATTTATTTGTTTACGAGCTTTCGGCCACCAGTCTGTAGCCTTCGACGGGTATATTTATGATGATTTATAAACTGTGAAAGTGTGAAATGAAGCTAGATATGACGTGTATACATGTGCACTGTGAAATACGATAAGGTGATACTATGTTTTCTTTATTAAGATTGTACATTGTCGAGGAAGCGGTTTTGAGTTGTTATCAGCATTCCTGTCTTTGCCAGCTGTATGCCATGATTCTGGACTTCTAGTGTTAGGCGACTACGGAAATTCCGTGTGTCAATGATTTTCGCGTTGCATGTTTTTCGATGTTTGAACCATTATTATGTTCCTTAACGTTTCTGATGTGTTCAGCCTTTCTTGTTTTCAGAGATCTGCCTGTTTCCCCTAAGTACAGGCAGATATTTTAAAACAAGAAAAGCAAATGATCACGCATGGCAATAGTGCCTACCTGGTCGTAATTCAACCACAATTACTGCAACCGCAAAGCATGACGTATATATATACAAATCGGTGATACTATAGTGCCACCGATTTCTATATATGTACGTCATGCTTTCCTGTTGCACTAATTGTGGTTGAATTACGACCAGGTAGGCACTATTGCCATGCGCACATGCATCTATATACAGGCTGCTGTTATTAACGTGCTGTATAAGTTTTATCATAAACATCAAAATATAATTTGCGTGGTCATTTATGCAATCAGCGAAACACATTTCCATTTATTTAATACTTATCGTCTCTGGATTGCCCCAGCAATAATGTTGCCTTCGAAATTAGATTTAAATAGTGATCTTCTTTGTTCAATGATATATATATATATATATATATATATATATATATATATATATATATATATATATATTGGACACCTATAGCTAGGTCATTATGTTTCGAAAAGCCGGTATGTTTGATCAGAATTTACAAGATCTTCTCCGAGTATAAGAGAAGGCTGATTTCAACACACATTTATTTTTCAAATGTTTTATTACGTATATACTCACAAAAGTATAGGCTTTTAAAATTCGTAGAACCAGAAACCTACTGTATGCTCAAGTTGTGATCTTACCCATTTTTGTTACTTGTTATATTGCAAAAGACTCAATTGGATTTATTTAGAAATAAATTTTTACATAATTTAAAAATGTAATTACACTCAAAAGCAACTTCAGGGTCTTCCTCGACAGAGTATGATTAAATATTATTTGATGAAATGCGAACAAAAGCTCGCGAATGGGCTCGAATAACTTCGATTTAATCTAGCGTTTATATTTATGATAATTCTTCACCCTTTGAAAGTGGTAACTAACATGGAAAGTGGTAACTAACATAGTCTAGTGCCGTAAAGACCGGCAATATGTATCCATCAAAATCAATCACTGAGTCCGGGAACAATGCCTGCCTAGCTTTGCCAAAAATCGTTCTGGCTTTGGTCAGTTTTAAGAATTAAGCATAGGCTAAAACGTGTAGACAACTTAAACCCACCTGCCGGAGCCTCATAACCAACGTAATCCAGTGGTCAAGTAAAAATGACTCAACAAAAGTGGCTAGGATCAATTCCTGCCCATGCATTAAATAGTTTTCGTCAAGTGGAAGAATTATGACCCTTTCCAAAGTATCTTTTGGTCTATTTTAAAATTTTTTTTAGAAAAGAAGTCGTCAAAATTTCACAACTTCTTTGTATCATACAGTCTGATAAATGAAAATTTTTATTTCGTTCTTAACCGCACTGACAAAATTTCTGGTAAATGGAGAAAATAACAGTTTTAAAAAATCATCGAAAAAAATTCGACAAAACACCGTGCTCAAAATGCTATAGTTTTTCATAACGGTGGGAACCATCTTTTTTTTTTGCAAAAAAACCCCAAATAAATAATTGAAAAGAATTATGCTATACCCCTTACATTAAGGGCTATTGAAAAGCATCATAAGAGATTGCACACTAGCGTAACCAATTTAAATTAGAAAGTTCCAATAGGTGTCAGCTGAGAAATTCTGCTACCTTCGGAGGATTAGTCTAGGGATGGCGGTATAAAAGACAGCATGACGATAGTGAAAAGGACCGGGGTATTGTAATAAAAGTTTGCACACGGATGGCACTCGGATGGCTTCGCACAGTTGGCCTCGACAACCCACCAAATGCGGTTGCCTTTCGACAACGACATCGAATTGACTGCCTCAACCGTCTGTGTCATAACTCCACCACCTCTGGTTCGAAATGTAGGGGAGGGTAGAAGCGGCCCCCAGACCGTAAGTGCTAAAACCCTGTATCTTCGAATCAGACCATCAAGATATAGTAACACCGATTTGTATATATATACCTCATGCTCTGCTGTTGCAGTGATTGTGGTTGAATTACGACCGGGTAGACACTATTGCCATGCGCACATGCGTCCATGTATAGGATGCGGTTATTAACGTGCTGTATATAAGTTGTGTCATAAACATCAAAATATAATTTGCGTGATCATTTAAGGAATCAGCGAACAACATTTCCATTTATTAAATACTTATCGTCTCTGTAGTGCCTCAGAGTCAGCAATAATGTTGTTCTTCGACATTAGATTTAAATAGTGATCTGTTTAGTTCAATGATATATATTGAACGTCTAAAGCTGGGTCATTAAATTTGGAAATGTATGTTTGATCAGAATTTCAAGGTCTTCTCCGAGTATAAGGGAAGGCTGATTTCAACACACATTTATTTTTCACATGTTCTACTTACAAACATATGGGCTTTTAAAATTCGTAGCACCAGAAACCTACTGTATGCTCAAGTTGTGATCTTATCGATTTTTATTATTTGTGATATTGCAAAAGACTCAATTGGATTTATTTAGGAATAAATTTGTACATACATTTAAAAATGTAATTACACTCAAAGCAACTTCAAGATCTTCCTCGACAGAGTATGATTAAATATTATTCGATGAAATGCGAACAAAAGCTCGCGAATGGGTTCAAATAACTTTGAATTAATCTAGCTTGTATATTTATAATAGTTCTTACCCCAGACAAAAGCCTATGGGGTTTGTGTTAAGGGCAAGATTTGACCAAGAACTCGTTGACTTGAGACATTTTTCATTGGCCACTAGACTACACGAATGCTATCACGCCCTTGCCACTTAAATTGTTTAAGCGGGGTTTACTCTAGCCTATAATTGTTCTAAAACATAAAAATAATTCCGAGCAAGGGAATTATCGTTCAGCTGCGTTGTTTATTTACTGCACCACTTTGCTTGATCACCAGACCGCGTTGGCTATTACACTCGCCCTATGTGGTTTAAATTATTTACCCGTTTTCAACTGAATGATCTTTAAAAAATAGTTGAACAATATAAACCACTAAAAATCGTAGATGTGTAGCCAGGATTAGACATAAATGAAAAGGGTGAGACGTTCTCTGACTAAAATATATTTATTTGTTTACGAGCTTTCGGCCACCAGTCTGTAGCCTTCGACGGGTATATTTATGATGATTTATAAACTGTGAAAGTGTGAAATGAAGCTAGATATGACGTGTATACATGTGCACTGTGAAATACGATAAGGTGATACTATGTTTTCTGTATTAAGATTGTACATTGTCGAGGAAGCGGTTTTGAGTTGTTATCAGCATTCCTGTCTTTGCCAGCTGTATGCCATGATTCTGGACTTCTAGTGTTAGGCGACTACGGAAATTCCGTGTGTCAATGATTTTCGCGTTGCATGTTTTTCGATGTTTGAACCATTATTATGTTCCTTAACGTTTCTGATGTGTTCAGCCTTTCTTGTTTTCAGAGATCTGCCTGTTTCCCCTAAGTACAGGCAGATATTTTAAAACAAGAAAAGCAAATGATCACGCATGGCAATAGTGCCTACCTGGTCGTAATTCAACCACAATTACTGCAACAGCAAAGCATGACGTATATATATACAAATCGGTGATACTATAGTGCCACCGATTTCTATATATGTACGTCATGCTTTCCTGTTGCACTAATTGTGGTTGAATTACGACCAGGTAGGCACTATTGCCATGCGCACATGCATCTATATATAGGCTGCTGTTATTAACGTGCTGTATAAGTTTTATCATAAACATCAAAATATAATTTGCGTGGTCATTTATGCAATCAGCGAAACACATTTCCATTTATTTAGTACTTATCGTCTCTGGATTGCCCCAGCAATAATGTTGCCTTCGAAATTAGATTTAAATAGTGATCTTCTTTGTTCAATGATATATATATATATATATATTGGACACCTATAGCTAGGTCATTATGTTTCGAAAAGCCGGTATGTTTGATCAGAATTTACAAGATCTTCTCCGAGTATAAGAGAAGGCTGATTTCAACACACATTTATTTTTCAAATGTTTTATTACGTATATACTCACAAAAGTATAGGCTTTTAAAATTCGTAGAACCAGAAACCTACTGTATGCTCAAGTTGTGATCTTACCCATTTTTGTTACTTGTTATATTGGAAAAGACTCAATTGGATTTATTTAGAAATAAATTTTTACATAATTTAAAAATGTAATTACACTCAAAAGCAACTTCAGGGTCTTCCTCGACAGAGTATGATTATATATTATTTGATGAAATGCGAACAAAAGCTCGCGAATGGGCTCGAATAACTTCGATTTAATCTAGCGTTTATATTTATGATAATTCTTCACCCTTTGAAAGTGGTAACTAACATGGAAAGTGGTAACTAACATAGTCTAGTGCCGTAAAGACCGGCAATATGTATCCATCAAAATCAATCACTGAGTCCGGGAACAATGCCTGCCTAGCTTTGCCAAAAATCGTTCTGGCTTTGGTCAGTTTTAAGAATTAAGCATAGGCTAAAACGTGTAGACAACTTAAACCCACCTGCCGGAGCCTCATAACCAACGTAATCCAGTGGTCAAGTAAAAATGACTCAACAAAAGTGGCTAGGATCAATTCCTGCCCATGCATTAAATAGTTTTCGTCAAGTGGAAGAATTATGACCCTTTCCAAAGTATCTTTTGGTCTATTTTAAAATTTTTTTTAGAAAAGAAGTCGTCAAAATTTCACAACTTCTTTGTATCATACAGTCTGATAAATGAAAATTTTTATTTCGTTCTTAACCGCACTGACAAAATTTCTGGTAAATGGAGAAAATAACAGTTTTAAAAAATCATCGAAAAAAATTGGACAAAACACCGTGCTCAAAATGCTATAGTTTTTCATAACGGTGGGAACCATCTTTTTTTTTTGCAAAAAAACCCCAAATAAATAATTGAAAAGAATTATGCTATACCCCTTACATTAGGGGCTATTGAAAAGCATCATAAGAGATTGCACACTAGCGTAACCAATTTAAATTAGAAAGTTCCAATAGGTGTCAGCTGAGAAATTCTGCTACCTTCGCAGGATTAGTCTAGGGATGGCGGTATAAAAGACAGCATGACGATAATGAAAAGGACCGGGGTATTGTAATAAAAGTTTGCACACGGATGGCACTCGGATGGCTTCGCACAGTTGGCCTCGACAACCCACCAAATGCGGTTGCCTTTCGACAACGACATCGAATTGACTGCCTCAACCGTCTGTATCATAACTCCACCACCTCTGGTTCGAAATATAGGGGAGGGTAGAAGCGGCCCCCAGACCGTAAGTGCTAAAACCCTGTATCTTCGAATCAGACCATCAAGGTATAGTAACACCGATTTGTATATATATACCTCATGCTCTGCTGTTGCAGTGATTGTGGTTGAATTACGACCGGGTAGACACTATTGCCATGCGCACATGCGTCCATGTATAGGATGCGGTTATTAACGTGCTGTATATAAGTTGTGTCATAAACATCAAAATATAATTTGCGTGATCATTTAAGGAATCAGCGAACAACATTTCCATTTATTAAATACTTATCGTCTCTGTAGTGCCTCAGAGTCAGCAATAATGTTGTTCTTCGACATTAGATTTAAATAGTGATCTGTTTAGTTCAATGATATATATTGAACGCCTAAAGCTGGGTCATTAAATTTGGAAATGTATGTTTGATCAGAATTTCAAGGTCTTCTCCGAGTATAAAGGAAGGCTGATTTCAACACACATTTATTTTTCACATGTTCTACTTACAAACATATGGGCTTTTAAAATTCGTAGCACCAGAAACCTACTGTATGCTCAAGTTGTGATCTTATCGATTTTTATTATTTGTGATATTGCAAAAGACTCAATTGGATTTATTTAGGAATAAATTTGTACATACATTTAAAAATGTAATTACACTCAAAGCAACTTCAAGATCTTCCTCGACAGAGTATGATTAAATATTATTCGATGAAATGCGAACAAAAGCTCGCGAATGGGTTCAAATAACTTTGAATTAATCTAGCGTGTATATTTATAATAGTTCTTACCCCAGACAAAAGCCTATGGGGTTTGTGACAAGGGCAAGATTTGACCAAGAACTCGTTGACTTGAGACATTTTTCATTGGCCACTAGACTACACGAATGCTATCACGCCCTTGCCACTTAAATTGTTTAAGCGGGGTTTACTCTAGCCTATAATTGTTCTAAAACATAAAAATAATTCCGAGCAAGAAAATTATCGTTCAGCTGCGTTGTTTATTTACTGCACCACTTTGCTTGATCACCAGACCGCGTTGGCTATTACACTCGCCCTATGTGGTTTAAATTATTTACCCGTTTTCAACTGAATGATCTTTAAAAAATAGTTGAACAATATAAACCACTAAAAATCGTAGATGTGTAGCCAGGATTAGACATAAATGAAAAGGGTGAGACGTTCTCTGACTAAAATATATTTATTTGTTTACGAGCTTTCGGCCACCAGTCTGTAGCCTTCAACGGGTATATTTATAATGATTTATAAACTGTGAAAGTGTGAAATGAAGCTAGATATGACGTGTATACATGTGCACTGTGAAATACGATAAGGTGATACTATGTTTTCTTTATTAAGATTGTACATTGTCGAGGAAGCGGTTTTGAGTTGTTATCAGCATTCCTGTCTTTGCCAGCTGTATGCCATGATTCTGGACTTCTAGTGTTAGGCGACTACGGAAATTCCGTGTGTCAATGATTTTCGCGTTGCATGTTTTTCGATGTTTGAACCATTATTATGCTCCTTAACGTTTCTGATGTGTTCAGCCTTTCTTGTTTTCAGAGATCTGCCTGTTTCCCCTAAGTACAGGCAGATATTTTAAAACAAGAAAAGCAAATGATCACGCATGGCAATAGTGCCTACCTGGTCGTAATTCAACTACAATTACTGCAACAGCAAAGCATGACGTATATATATACAAATCGGTGATACTATAGTGCCACCGATTTCTATATATGTACGTCATGCTTTCCTGTTGCACTAATTGTGGTTGAATTACGACCAGGTAGGCACTGTTGCCATGCGCACATGCATCTATATATAGGCTGCTGTTATTAACGTCCTGCATAAGTTTTATCATAAACATCAAAATATAATTTGCGTGGTCATTTATGCAATCAGCGAAACACATTTCCATTTATTTAATACTTATCGTCTCTGGATTGCCCCAGCAATAATGTTGCCTTCGAAATTAGATTTAAATAGTGATCTTCTTTGTTCAATGATATATATATATATATATATATATATATATTGGACACCTATAGCTAGGTCATTATGTTTCGAAAAGCCGGTATGTTTGATCAGAATTTACAAGATCTTCTCCGAGTATAAGAGAAGGCTGATTTCAACACACATTTATTTTTCAAATGTTTTATTACGTATATACTCACAAAAGTATAGGCTTTTAAAATTCGTAGAACCAGAAACCTACTGTATGCTCAAGTTGTGATCTTACCCATTTTTGTTACTTGTTATATTGCAAAAGACTCAATTGGATTTATTTAGAAATAAATTTTTACATAATTTAAAAATGTAATTACACTCAAAAGCAACTTCAGGGTCTTCCTCGACAGAGTATGATTAAATATTATTTGATGAAATGCGAACAAAAGCTCGCGAATGCGCTCGAATAACTTCGATTTAATCTAGCGTTTATATTTATGATAATTCTTCACCCTTTGAAAGTGGTAACTAACATGGAAAGTGGTAACTAACATAGTCTAGTGCCGTAAAGACCGGCAATATGTATCCATCAAAATCAATCACTGAGTCCGGGAACAATGCCTGCCTAGCTTTGCCAAAAATCGTTCTGGCTTTGGTCAGTTTTAAGAATTAAGCATAGGCTAAAACGTTTAGACAACTTAAACCCACCTGCCGGAGCCTCATAACCAACGTAATCCAGTGGTCAAGTAAAAATGACTCAACAAAAGTGGCTAGGATCAATTCCTGCCCATGCATTAAATAGTTTTCGTCAAGTGGAAGAATTATGACCCTTTCCAAAGTATCTTTTGGTCTATTTTAAAATTTTTTTTAGAAAAGAAGTCGTCAAAATTTCACAACTTCTTTGTATCATACAGTCTGATAAATGAAAATTTTTATTTCGTTCTTAACCGCACTGACAAAATTTCTGGTAAATGGAGAAAATAACAGTTTTAAAAAATCATCGAAAAAAATTGGACAAAACACCGTGCTCAAAATGCTATAGTTTTTCATAACGGTGGGAACCATCTTTTTTTCTTGCAAAAAAACCCCAAATAAATAATTGAAAAGAATTATGCTATACCCCTTACATTAGGGGCTATTGAAAAGCATCATAAGAGATTGCACACTAGCGTAACCAATTTAAATTAGAAAGTTCCAATGGGTGTCAGCTGAGAAATTCTGCTACCTTCGGAGGATTAGTCTAGGGATGGCGGTATAAAAGACAGCATGACGATAGTGAAAAGGACCGGGGTATTGTAATAAAAGTTTGCACACGGATGGCACTCGGATGGCTTCGAACAGTTGGCCTCGACAACCCACCAAATGCGGTTGCCTTTCGACAACGACATCGAATTGACTGCCTCAACCGTCTGTGTCATAACTCCACCACCTCTGGTTCGAAATATAGGGGAGGGTAGAAGCGGCCCCCAGACCGTAAGTGCTAAAACCCTGTATCTTCGAATCAGACCATCAAGATATAGTAACACCGATTTGTATATATATACCTCATGCTCTGCTGTTGCAGTGATTGTGGTTGAATTACGACCGGGTAGACACTATTGCCATGCGCACATGCGTCCATGTATAGGATGCGGTTATTAACGTGCTGTATATAAGTTGTGTCATAAACATCAAAATATAATTTGCGTGATCATTTAAGGAATCAGCGAACAACATTTCCATTTATTAAATACTTATCGTCTCTGTAGTGCCTCAGAGTCAGCAATAATGTTGTTCTTCGACATTAGATTTAAATAGTGATCTGTTTAGTTCAATGATATATATTGAACGCCTAAAGCTGGGTCATTAAATTTGGAAATGTATGTTTGATCAGAATTTCAAGGTCTTCTCCGAGTATAAGGGAAGGCTGATTTCAACACACATTTATTTTTCACATGTTCTACTTACAAACATATGGGCTTTTAAAATTCGTAGCACCAGAAACCTACTGTATGCTCAAGTTGTGATCTTATCGATTTTTATTATTTGTGATATTGCAAAAGACTCAATTGGATTTATTTAGGAATAAATTTGTACATACATTTAAAAATGTAATTACACTCAAAGCAACTTCAAGATCTTCCTCGACAGAGTATGATTAAATATTATTCGATGAAATGCGAACAAAAGCTCGCGAATGGGTTCAAATAACTTTGAATTAATCTAGCGTGTATATTTATAATAGTTCTTACCCCAGACAAAAGCCTATGGGGTTTGTGACAAGGGCAAGATTTGACCAAGAACTCGTTGACTTGAGACATTTTTCATTGGCCACTAGACTACACGAATGCTATCACGCCCTTGCCACTTAAATTGTTTAAGCGGGGTTTACTCTAGCCTATAATTGTTCTAAAACATAAAGATAATTCCGAGCAAGGGAATTATCGTTCAGCTGCGTTGTTTATTTACTGCACCACTTTGCTTGATCACCAGACCGCGTTGGCTATTACACTCGCCCTATGTGGTTTAAATTATTTACCCGTTTTCAACTGAATGATCTTTAAAAAATAGTTGAACAATATAAACCACTAAAAATCGTAGATGTGTAGCCAGGATTAGACATAAATGAAAAGGGTGAGACGTTCTCTGACTAAAATATATTTATTTGTTTACGAGCTTTCGGCCACCAGTCTGTAGCCTTCAACGGGTATATTTATAATGATTTATAAACTGTGAAAGTGTGAAATGAAGCTAGATATGACGTGCATACATGTGCACTGTGAAATACGATAAGGTGATACTATGTTTTCTTTATTAAGATTGTACATTGTCGAGGAAGCGGTTTTGAGTTGTTATCAGCATTCCTGTCTTTGCCAGCTGTATGCCATGATTCTGGACTTCTAGTGTTAGGCGACTACGGAAATTCCGTGTGTCAATGATTTTCGCGTTGCATGTTTTTCGATGTTTGAACCATTATTATGCTCCTTAACGTTTCTGATGTGTTCAGCCTTTCTTGTTTTCAGAGATCTGCCTGTTTCCCCTAACTACAGGCAGATATTTTAAAACAAGAAAAGCAAATGATCACGCATGGCAATAGTGCCTACCTGGTCGTAATTCAACCACAATTACTGCAACAGCAAAGCATGACGTATATATATACAAATCGGTGATACTATAGTGCCACCGATTTCTATATATGTACGTCATGCTTTCCTGTTGCACTAATTGTGGTTGAATTACGACCAGGTAGGCACTATTGCCATGCGCACATGCATCTATATATAGGCTGCTGTTATTAACGTGCTGTATAAGTTTTATCATAAACATCAAAATATAATTTGCGTGGTCATTTATGCAATCAGCGAAACACATTTCCATTTATTTAATACTTATCGTCTCTGGATTGCCCCAGCAATAATGTTGCCTTCGAAATTAGATTTAAATAGTGATCTTCTTTGTTCAATGATATATATATATATATATATATATATATATATATATATATATATATATATATATATATATATATATATATATTGGACACCTATAGCTAGGTCATTATGTTTCGAAAAGCCGGTATGTTTGATCAGAATTTACAAGATCTTCTCCGAGTATAAGAGAAGGCTGATTTCAACACACATTTATTTTTCAAATGTTTTATTACGTATATACTCACAAAAGTATAGGCTTTTAAAATTCGTAGAACCAGAAACCTACTGTATGCTCAAGTTGTGATCTTACCCATTTTTGTTACTTGTTATATTGCAAAAGACTCAATTGGATTTATTTAGAAATAAATTTTTACATAATTTAAAAATGTAATTACACTCAAAAGCAACTTCAGGGTCTTCCTCGACAGAGTATGATTAAATATTATTTGATGAAATGCGAACAAAAGCTCGCGAATGCGCTCGAATAACTTCGATTTAATCTAGCGTTTATATTTATGATAATTCTTCACCCTTTGAAAGTGGTAACTAACATGGAAAGTGGTAACTAACATAGTCTAGTGCCGTAAAGACCGGCAATATGTATCCATCAAAATCAATCACTGAGTCCGGGAACAATGCCTGCCTAGCTTTGCCAAAAATCGTTCTGGCTTTGGTCAGTTTTAAGAATTAAGCATAGGCTAAAACGTTTAGACAACTTAAACCCACCTGCCGGAGCCTCATAACCAACGTAATCCAGTGGTCAAGTAAAAATGACTCAACAAAAGTGGCTAGGATCAATTCCTGCCCATGCATTAAATAGTTTTCGTCAAGTGGAAGAATTATGACCCTTTCCAAAGTATCTTTTGGTCTATTTTAAAATTTTTTTTAGAAAAGAAGTCGTCAAAATTTCACAACTTCTTTGTATCATACAGTCTGATAAATGAAAATTTTTATTTCGTTCTTAACCGCACTGACAAAATTTCTGGTAAATGGAGAAAATAACAGTTTTAAAAAATCATCGAAAAAAATTGGACAAAACACCGTGCTCAAAATGCTATAGTTTTTCATAACGGTGGGAACCATCTTTTTTTCTTGCAAAAAAACCCCAAATAAATAATTGAAAAGAATTATGCTATACCCCTTACATTAGGGGCTATTGAAAAGCATCATAAGAGATTGCACACTAGCGTAACCAATTTAAATTAGAAAGTTCCAATGGGTGTCAGCTGAGAAATTCTGCTACCTTCGGAGGATTAGTCTAGGGATGGCGGTATAAAAGACAGCATGACGATAATGAAAAGGATCGGGGTATTGTAATAAAAGTTTGCACACGGATGGCACTCGGATGGCTTCGCACAGTTGGCCTCGACAACCCACCAAATGCGGTTGCCTTTCGACAACGACATCGAATTGACTGCCTCAACCGTCTGTGTCATAACTCCACCACCTCTGGTTCGAAATATAGGGGAGGGTAGAAGCGGCCCCCAGACCGTAAGTGCTAAAACCCTGTATCTTCGAATCAGACCATCAAGATATAGTAACACCGATTTGTATATATATACCTCATGCTCTGCTGTTGCAGTGATTGTGGTTGAATTACGACCGGGTAGACACTATTGCCATGCGCACATGCGTCCATGTATAGGATGCGGTTATTAACGTGCTGTATATAAGTTGTGTCATAAACATCAAAATATAATTTGCGTGATCATTTAAGGAATCAGCGAACAACATTTCCATTTATTAAATACTTATCGTCTCTGTAGTGCCTCAGAGTCAGCAATAATGTTGTTCTTCGACATTAGATTTAAATAGTGATCTGTTTAGTTCAATGATATATATTGAACGCCTAAAGCTGGGTCATTAAATTTGGAAATGTATGTTTGATCAGAATTTCAAGGTCTTCTCCGAGTATAAGGGAAGGCTGATTTCAACACACATTTATTTTTCACATGTTCTACTTACAAACATATGGGCTTTTAAAATTCGTAGCACCAGAAACCTACTGTATGCTCAAGTTGTGATCTTATCGATTTTTATTATTTGTGATATTGCAAAAGACTCAATTGGATTTATTTAGGAATAAATTTGTACATACATTTAAAAATGTAATTACACTCAAAGCAACTTCAAGATCTTCCTCGACAGAGTATGATTAAATATTATTCGATGAAATGCGAACAAAAGCTCGCGAATGGGTTCAAATAACTTTGAATTAATCTAGCTTGTATATTTATAATAGTTCTTACCCCAGACAAAAGCCTATGGGGTTTGTGTTAAGGGCAAGATTTGACCAAGAACTCGTTGACTTGAGACATTTTTCATTTGCCACTAGACTACACGAATGCTATCACGCCCTTGCCACTTAAATTGTTTAAGCGGGGTTTACTCTAGCCTATAATTGTTCTAAAACATAAAAATAATTCCGAGCAAGGGAATTATCGTTCAGCTGCGTTGTTTATTTACTGCACCACTTTGCTTGATCACCAGACCGCGTTGGCTATTACACTCGCCCTATGTGGTTTAAATTATTTACCCGTTTTCAACTGAATGATCTTTAAAAAATAGTTGAACAATATAAACCACTAAAAATCGTAGATGTGTAGCCAGGATTAGACATAAATGAAAAGGGTGAGACGTTCTCTGACTAAAATATATTTATTTGTTTACGAGCTTTCGGCCACCAGTCTGTAGCCTTCAACGGGTATATTTATGATGATTTATAAACTGTGAAAGTGTGAAATGAAGCTAGATATGACGTGTATACATGTGCACTGTGAAATACGATAAGGTGATACTATGTTTTCTTTATTAAGATTGTACATTGTCGAGGAAGCGGTTTTGAGTTGTTATCAGCATTCCTGTCTTTGCCAGCTGTATGCCATGATTCTGGACTTCTAGTGTTAGGCGACTACGGAAATTCCGTGTGTCAATGATTTTCGCGTTGCATGTTTTTCGATGTTTGAACCATTATTATGTTCCTTAACGTTTCTGATGTGTTCAGCCTTTCTTGTTTTCTGAGATCTGCCTGTTTCCCCTAAGTACAGGCAGATATTTTAAAACAAGAAAAGCAAATGATCACGCATGGCAATAGTGCCTACCTGGTCGTAATTCAACCACAATTACTGCAACAGCAAAGCATGACGTATATATATACAAATCGGTGATACTATAGTGCCACCGATTTCTATATATGTACGTCATGCTTTCCTGTTGCACTAATTGTGGTTGAATTACAACCAGGTAGGCACTATTGCCATGCGCACATGCATCTATATATAGGCTGCTGTTATTAACGTCCTGCATAAGTTTTATCATAAACATCAAAATATAATTTGCGTGGTCATTTATGCAATCAGCGAAACACATTCCCATTTATTTAGTACTTATCGTCTCTGGATTGCCCCAGCAATAATGTTGCCTTCGAAATTAGATTTAAATAGTGATCTTCTTTGTTCAATGATATATATATATATATATATTGGACACCTATAGCTAGGTCATTATGTTTCGAAAAGCCGGTATGTTTGATCAGAATTTACAAGATCTTCTCCGAGTATAAGAGAAGGCTGATTTCAACACACATTTATTTTTCAAATGTTTTATCACGTATATACTCACAAAAGTATAGGCTTTTAAAATTCGTAGAACCAGAAACCTACTGTATGCTCAAGTTGTGATCTTACCCATTTTTGTTACTTGTTATATTGGAAAAGACTCAATTGGATTTATTTAGAAATAAATTTTTACATAATTTAAAAATGTAATTACACTCAAAAGCAACTTCAGGGTCTTCCTCGACAGAGTATGATTAAATATTATTTGATGAAATGCGAACAAAAGCTCGCGAATGGGCTCGAATAACTTCGATTTAATCTAGCGTTTATATTTATGATAATTCTTCACCCTTTGAAAGTGGTAACTAACATGGAAAGTGGTAACTAACATAGTCTAGTGCCGTAAAGACCGGCAATATGTATCCATCAAAATCAATCACTGAGTCCGGGAACAATGCCTGCCTAGCTTTGCCAAAAATCGTTCTGGCTTTGGTCAGTTTTAAGAATTAAGCATAGGCTAAAACGTGTAGACAACTTAAACCCACCTGCCGGAGCCTCATAACCAACGTAATCCAGTGGTCAAGTAAAAATGACTCAACAAAAGTGGCTAGGATCAATTCCTGCCCATGCATTAAATAGTTTTCGTCAAGTGGAAGAATTATGACCCTTTCCAAAGTATCTTTTGGTCTATTTTAAAATTTTTTTTAGAAAAGAAGTCGTCAAAATTTCACAACTTCTTTGTATCATACAGTCTGATAAATGAAAATTTTTATTTCGTTCTTAACCGCACTGACAAAATTTCTGGTAAATGGAGAAAATAACAGTTTTAAAAAATCATCGAAAAAAATTCGACAAAACACCGTGCTCAAAATGCTATAGTTTTTCATAACGGTGGGAACCATCTTTTTTTTTTGCAAAAAAACCCCAAATAAATAATTGAAAAGAATTATGCTATACCCCTTACATTAAGGGCTATTGAAAAGCATCATAAGAGATTGCACACTAGCGTAACCAATTTAAATTAGAAAGTTCCAATAGGTGTCAGCTGAGAAATTCTGCTACCTTCGGAGGATTAGTCTAGGGATGGCGGTATAAAAGACAGCATGACGATAATGAAAAGGACCGGGGTATTGTAATAAAAGTTTGCACACGGATGGCACTCGGATGGCTTCGCACAGTTGGCCTCGACAACCCACCAAATGCGGTTGCCTTTCGACGACGACATCGAATTGACTGCCTCAACCGTCTGTATCATAACTCCACCACCTCTGGTTCGAAATATAGGGGAGGGTAGAAGCGGCCCCCAGACCGTAAGTGCTAAAACCCTGTATCTTCGAATCAGACCATCAAGGTATAGTAACACCGATTTGTATATATATACCTCATGCTCTGCTGTTGCAGTGATTGTGGTTGAATTACGACCGGGTAGACACTATTGCCATGCGCACATGCGTCCATGTATAGGATGCGGTTATTAACGTGCTGTATATAAGTTGTGTCATAAACATCAAAATATAATTTGCGTGATCATTTAAGGAATCAGCGAACAACATTTCCATTTACTAAATACTTATCGTCTCTGTAGTGCCTCAGAGTCAGCAATAATGTTGTTCTTCGACATTAGATTTAAATAGTGATCTGTTTAGTTCAATGATATATATTGAACGCCTAAAGCTGGGTCATTAAATTTGGAAATGTATGTTTGATCAGAATTTCAAGGTCTTCTCCGAGTATAAGGGAAGGCTGATTTCAACACACATTTATTTTTCACATGTTCTACTTACAAACATATGGGCTTTTAAAATTCGTAGCACCAGAAACCTACTGTATGCTCAAGTTGTGATCTTATCGATTTTTATTATTTGTGATATTGCAAAAGACTCAATTGGATTTATTTAGGAATAAATTTGTACATACATTTAAAAATGTAATTACACTCAAAGCAACTTCAAGATCTTCCTCGACAGAGTATGATTAAATATTATTCGATGAAATGCGAACAAAAGCTCGCGAATGGGTTCAAATAACTTTGAATTAATCTAGCTTGTATATTTATAATAGTTCTTACCCCAGACAAAAGCCTATGGGGTTTGTGTTAAGGGCAAGATTTGACCAAGAACTCGTTGACTTGAGACATTTTTCATTGGCCACTAGACTACACGAATGCTATCACGCCCTTGCCACTTAAATTGTTTAAGCGGGGTTTACTCTAGCCTATAATTGTTCTAAAACATAAAAATAATTCCGAGCAAGGGAATTATCGTTCAGCTGCGTTGTTTATTTACTGCACCACTTTGCTTGATCACCAGACCGCGTTGGCTATTACACTCGCCCTATGTGGTTTAAATTATTTACCCGTTTTCAACTGAATGATCTTTAAAAAATAGTTGAACAATATAAACCACTAAAAATCGTAGATGTGTAGCCAGGATTAGACATAAATGAAAAGGGTGAGACGTTCTCTGACTAAAATATATTTATTTGTTTACGAGCTTTCGGCCACCAGTCTGTAGCCTTCAACGGGTATATTTATAATGATTTATAAACTGTGAAAGTGTGAAATGAAGCTAGATATGACGTGTATACATGTGCACTGTGAAATACGATAAGGTGATACTATGTTTTCTTTATTAAGATTGTACATTGTCGAGGAAGCGGTTTTGAGTTGTTATCAGCATTCCTGTCTTTGCCAGCTGTATGCCATGATTCTGGACTTCTAGTGTTAGGCGACTACGGAAATTCCGTGTGTCAATGATTTTCGCGTTGCATGTTTTTCGATGTTTGAACCATTATTATGTTCCTTAACGTTTCTGATGTGTTCAGCCTTTCTTGTTTTCAGAGATCTGCCTGTTTCCCCTAAGTACAGGCAGATATTTTAAAACAAGAAAAGCAAATGATCACGCATGGCAATAGTGCCTACCTGGTCCTAATTCAACCACAATTACTGCAACAGCAAAGCATGACGTATATATATACAAATCGGTGATACTATAGTGCCACCGATTTCTATATATGTACGTCATGCTTTCCTGTTGCACTAATTGTGGTTGAATTACGACCAGGTAGGCACTATTGCCATGCGCACATGCATCTATATATAGGCTGCTGTTATTAACGTGCTGTATAAGTTTTATCATAAACATCAAAATATAATTTGCGTGGTCATTTATGCAATCAGCGAAACACATTTCCATTTATTTAGTACTTATCGTCTCTGGATTGCCCCAGCAATAATGTTGCCTTCGAAATTAGATTTAAATAGTGATCTTCTTTGTTCAATGATATATATATATATATATATTGGACACCTATAGCTAGGTCATTATGTTTCGAAAAGCCGGTATGTTTGATCAGAATTTACAAGATCTTCTCCGAGTATAAGAGAAGGCTGATTTCAACACACATTTATTTTTCAAATGTTTTATTACGTATATACTCACAAAAGTATAGGCTTTTAAAATTCGTAGAACCACAAACCTACTGTATGCTCAAGTTGTGATCTTACCCATTTTTGTTACTTGTTATATTGCAAAAGACTCAATTGGATTTATTTAGAAATAAATTTTTACATAATTTAAAAATGTAATTACACTCAAAAGCAACTTCAGGGTCTTCCTCGACAGAGTATGATTAAATATTATTTGATGAAATGCGAACAAAAGCTCGCGAATGGGCTCGAATAACTTCGATTTAATCTAGCGTTTATATTTATGATAATTCTTCACCCTTTGAAAGTGGTAACTAACATGGAAAGTGGTAACTAACATAGTCTAGTGCCGTAAAGACCGGCAATATGTATCCATCAAAATCAATCACTGAGTCCGGGAACAATGCCTGCCTAGCTTTGCCAAAAATCGTTCTGGCTTTGGTCAGTTTTAAGAATTAAGCATAGGCTAAAACGTGTAGACAACTTAAACCCACCTGCCGGAGCCTCATAACCAACGTAATCCAGTGGTCAAGTAAAAATGACTCAACAAAAGTGGCTAGGATCAATTCCTGCCCATGCATTAAATAGTTTTCGTCAAGTGGAAGAATTATGACCCTTTCCAAAGTATCTTTTGGTCTATTTTAAAATTTTTTTTAGAAAAGAAGTCGTCAAAATTTCACAACTTCTTTGTATCATACAGTCTGATAAATGAAAATTTTTATTTCGTTCTTAACCGCACTGACAAAATTTCTGGTAAATGGAGAAAATAACAGTTTTAAAAAATCATCGAAAAAAATTGGACAAAACACCGTGCTCAAAATGCTATAGTTTTTCATAACGGTGGGAACCATCTTTTTTTCTTGCAAAAAACCCCAAATAAATAATTGAAAAGAATTATGCTATACCCCTTACATTAGGGGCTATTGAAAAGCATCATAAGAGATTGGACACTAGCGTAACCAATTTAAATTAGAAAGTTCCAATAGGTGTCAGCTGAGAAATTCTGCTACCTTCGGAGGATTAGTCTAGGGATGGCGGTATAAAAGACAGCAGGACGATAGTGAAAAGGACCGGGGTATTGTAATAAAAGTTTGCACACGGATGGCTCTCGGATGGCACTCGGATGGCTTCGCACAGTTGGCCTCGACAACCCACCAAATGCGGTTGCCTTTCGACAACGACATCGAATTGACTGCCTCAACCGTCTGTGTCATAACTCCACCACCTCTGGTTCGAAATATAGGGGAGGGTAGAAGCGGCCCCCAGACCGTAAGTGCTAAAACCCTGTATCTTCGAATCAGACCATCAAGATATACACTGTAAAAACAGATTGGTTAAAACGACCAAAAAAATTTGGTTGTTTGGATGCATCTGAGACAGCCAGTTTAAATTGGTTGCTTTAACCAAAAAAATAATTGGTCATTTTTACCAATTACATTTTTGGTTGTTTTAACCAAATTAGGTTTTGGTTAAAATGACCAATCTAAACTGGTTGTCTCAGATGCATCCAAACTACCAATTTTTTTTGGTCATTTTAACTAATTTAAAATGACCAAATTTAAATTGGTTAGCCATTTTAAAATGATTAAAATGACCGGCTACTTAACACAAAAATTTAATTTGTGTTACAAAAAGGTGAAATGACATTAAGTAACATGCTTATGATATTTGTACAGATTACCCCCAATGCATAAACATTTATTTAACTGTTGACTGGACAATGAATCATAAAGATATTTACAAAGATGACTCATTAAAAAGTGACCAAACTGTAACTGACAGCTGTTATACTGATTATCAGCTCTAACCTGAAAGCTATATTATTATGCATGGCCCATATATGTTGCAAAAATAAGTTGTACTGAACTGTAAATGGACATGCAGTAAATGATCAGATCTTGCCATTTCATTGAAGAACAGTAAAGTGTCAAATGTTCATATCTTATGGAATTAAACAAACTATACCAAACATCAGCATGCACTTAAGCTTTGAAGTTAGAGGATTTATCTAATATCCAAATAACAGCTATACAGCTACTTACAATGGAAAAAACTTTTTTGACTACAAGACAGCAGTACCAGCATTAAACATTAATGCATGCCAGCTGTCCCTCTCAATTTAATCATACCATACTTCTGTTCAATATTTTGGGGTTTGGCAGCTAAAACGCCTGGTTTTAGGCAACAAGGACATTCAATGTTTGTAACAAACCTAGTAAATTGATTACTTCTATAATATCCAAAACTGGAGTTGAAAATTGTGTTGGAACTTCCTGTCTTTCATAATCTGAATACTTTTGACAGCAATCAACAACTTGCAACCAATTGTTCGAGCCTTTTATTCAATGACGGAAGCATAACCAAAGATGTTTCCATGCATTTACATGTAACATATACTTGAAGCCTGCAATTTAATAAAATCTTATGTTAGAATAACCAAATAGCTATATAGCATATGACATAGCATATATAACAATAAGAAATAACTTAGTTATTCATTGCAACAATACAAACAAGAATCTAAAATCAACTTTCTAAATAAAATTTTCTGGTGTTTTGCCAAAATTAGAAGGGAAAATAATGCAATGTTGGTGACACTCCCTTGTTAAGTGCAATAATCTGACATTTAACAAAATATAGTAATAAAATGGTATGCTTTGGTCACATTGTTATTTATAAGCTTTAGAGAATTGCATTAACAGATTGTTTTGCTAAGTTTTGAGAAGTGCACATACTGTAGCACTTCTGTTGATGAATAGAATTGTATGGTCAGGTATACATACACAAATAAAACTAATCTGGCATAAGAGTTTGTCAAAAATACATATTCAAACAAGGAGTTCATTACTTCTTTTAAAACAAGAACTTGAAAGTCGGGCATGTAAGACGCTTTACATCCAATAGTATGATGGAACTTTTTGAATGAGGTTATTTTTTATATACATGTAAGCAGCAATTTTCTCTACCTTATGATTTTATGGTGTCTTCATTATGGCAGGCAATTTTATTACCAAAGGGAGAGCAAGACTTAACTAAATACTGTGCTAACACTTGATATCAAAATATAATAAGTGTCACATAACTAATACAGGGCAAATATCCCACAAAATTTGCTGAGAAAGAAATAGATAAAGTTGGTAGATTCAAACTGCATCACTGCATCTTTGACTGATTCAAAATGCATCACAAACCTTTGACTGATGCATAGTGTTAATTTACATCCTTATAAACTACCATCCTTACAGATATTTAAATAAACAGTAACGTATGTAAGTGGCACGCTTGAGTTATAGAACTATCTAATAATATGTATATGTATTGATTGCATAGTCTGATGGGCATTCAGACATGCATTCACAGACATTCAGTATGTGTCTGCATATAACCACATCTGGCTATCTACAGAATACAATTTTTACCGTTTGTAGTTCTTTCCATTCAAATAAAACCTTGTATCAAGGCAATCTGTTGATATCAACGTTTTATTTCAAATACTGTCGCGCGAAATTCAAATATATATAAACTGGAACACGTGTTTGAAATACATGACGGTGAAACGAAGTAAATATTACACGTCCAAAGGGCTTATCGACACAAAAAGTATAACAACCATCTCACCTGAGTATTACGCTGTCTTTCCTGATGTATGAGGAGTTATTTCATTCGTCATCACGGTTATTATTGCAATTTTGTTTGCTATAAAGCGACATCATAATTGAAAGAATGAAAAATATGGCTTCGAAGCATGTGAGACGCTTCCCGGTTTGCATTGCGCGCGGAGTACTGCCACTGATCTGTATAATTGACTGTACACCATCATTGTGTTTTTCCAACATGGAATAAACTGAGATATTTCCTCTGGTAAAAACATCCATTGCTAATGAATGCGCCTTATACTATAAATATAAATTCTTAGTTCAATGCTGCTATTATCAAGCCAAACGCAAGAGGTCTATTTTAGCACATGGGTCTTTTTGCGCTGCCTGTTTCCAACAGGTGTAAACCCAAAATTCTCACGAAAAGATCATAAACGATTTATAAATATGTTCCTGACGATTGTGACAAAGGCTCATATATAATTCGTTAGAGAATTCATAAAGTTGACCAATCAATAATTGGTTGCGGATTTGACCAATTTCTAATTTTGTTATAAATTTGACCAATTTATAATTGGTTGTGGATTTGACCAATTTTGAATTGGTTAATTATTTGACCAATTTAAGATGGTTATGTATTTGACCTATTTTAAATTGGTTATATATTTTACCAATTTTAAATTGGTTATGCATTTGACCAATTCAAAATTGGTTATACATATGACCAATTTCAAATTGGTTCAATTAACCAATTCAAATTGGTCAAAAATTGCAACCAATACAGAATTGGTCGAAACAACCAATATTTAATTGGTTATGTCGGACTAACCAACTCTTTAATTGGTTATAATTACCAATTTGAATTGGTTACAACCAATAAAAATTGGTCATTTTAACCAGTTTGTTTTTACAGTGTAGTAACACCGATTTGTATATATATACCTCATGCTCTGCTGTTGCAGTGATTGTGGTTGAATTACGACCGGGTAGACACTATTGCCATGCGCACATGCGTCCATGTATAGGATGCGGTTATTAACGTGCTGTATATAAGTTGTGTCATAAACATCAAAATATAATTTGCGTGATCATTTAAGGAATCAGCGAACAACATTTCCATTTATTAAATACTTATCGTCTCTGTAGTGCCTCAGAGTCAGCAATAATGTTGTTCTTCGACATTAGATTTAAATAGTGATCTGTTTAGTTCAATGATATATATTGAACGCCTAAAGCTGGGTCATTAAATTTGGAAATGTATGTTTGATCAGAATTTCAAGGTCTTCTCCGAGTATAAGGGAAGGCTGATTTCAACACACATTTATTTTTCACATGTTCTACTTACAAACATATGGGCTTTTAAAATTCGTAGCACCAGAAACCTACTGTATGCTCAAGTTGTGATCTTATCGATTTTTATTATTTGTGATATTGCAAAAGACTCAATTGGATTTATTTAGGAATAAATTTGTACATACATTTAAAAATGTAATTACACTCAAAGCAACTTCAAGATCTTCCTCGACAGAGTATGATTAAATATTATTCGATGAAATGCGAACAAAAGCTCGCGAATGGGTTCAAATAACTTTGAATTAATCTAGCGTGTATATTTATAATAGTTCTTACCCCAGACAAAAGCCTATGGGGTTTGTGACAAGGGCAAGATTTGACCAAGAACTCGTTGACTTGAGACATTTTTCATTTGCCACTAGACTACACAAATGCTATCACGCCCTTGCCACTTAAATTGTTTAAGCGGGGTTTACTCTAGCCTATAATTGTTCTAAAACATAAAAATAATTCCGAGCAAGGGAATTATCGTTCAGCTGCGTTGTTTATTTACTGCACCACTTTGCTTGATCACCAGACCGCGTTGGCTATTACACTCGCCCTATGTGGTTTAAATTATTTACCCGTTTTCAACTGAATGATCTTTAAAAAATAGTTGAACAATATAAACCACTAAAAATCGTAGATGTGTAGCCAGGATTAGACATAAATGAAAAGGGTGAGACGTTCTCTGACTAAAATATATTTATTTGTTTACGAGCTTTCGGCCACCAGTCTGTAGCCTTCAACGGGTATATTTATGATGATTTATAAACTGTGAAAGTGTGAAATGAAGCTAGATATGACGTGTATACATGTGCACTGTGAAATACGATAAGGTGATACTATGTTTTCTTTATTAAGATTGTACATTGTCGAGGAAGCGGTTTTGAGTTGTTATCAGCATTCCTGTCTTTGCCAGCTGTATGCCATGATTCTGGACTTCTAGTGTTAGGCGACTACGGAAATTCCGTGTGTCAATGATTTTCGCGTTGCATGTTTTTCGATGTTTGAACCATTATTATGCTCCTTAACGTTTCTGATGTGTTCAGCCTTTCTTGTTTTCAGAGATCTGCCTGTTTCCCCTAAGTACAGGCAGATATTTTAAAACAAGAAAAGCAAATGATCACGCATGGCAATAGTGCCTACCTGGTCGTAATTCAACCACAATTACTGCAACAGCAAAGCATGACGTATATATATACAAATCGGTGATACTATAGTGCCACCGATTTCTATATATGTACGTCATGCTTTCCTGTTGCACTAATTGTGGTTGAATTACGACCAGGTAGGCACTATTGCCATGCGCACATGCATCTATATATAGGCTGCTGTTATTAACGTCCTGCATAAGTTTTATCATAAACATCAAAATATAATTTGCGTGGTCATTTATGCAATCAGCGAAACACATTTCCATTTATTTAGTACTTATCGTCTCTGGATTGCCCCAGCAATAATGTTGCCTTCGAAATTAGATTTAAATAGTGATCTTCTTTGTTCAATGATATATATATATATATATATTGGACACCTATAGCTAGGTCATTATGTTTCGAAAAGCCGGTATGTTTGATCAGAATTTACAAGATCTTCTCCGAGTATAAGAGAAGGCTGATTTCAACACACATTTATTTTTCAAATGTTTTATCACGTATATACTCACAAAAGTATAGGCTTTTAAAATTCGTAGAACCAGAAACCTACTGTATGCTCAAGTTGTGATCTTACCCATTTTTGTTACTTGTTATATTGCAAAAGACTCAATTGGATTTATTTAGAAATAAATTTTTACATAATTTAAAAATGTAATTACACTCAAAAGCAACTTCAGGGTCTTCCTCGACAGAGTATGATTAAATATTATTTGATGAAATGCGAACAAAAGCTCGCGAATGGGCTCGAATAACTTCGATTTAATCTAGCGTTTATATTTATGATAATTCTTCACCCTTTGAAAGTGGTAACTAACATGGAAAGTGGTAACTAACATAGTCTAGTGCCGTAAAGACCGGCAATATGTATCCGTCAAAATCAATCACTGAGTCCGGGAACAATGCCTGCCTAGCTTTGCCAAAAATCGTTCTGGCTTTGGTCAGTTTTAAGAATTAAGCATAGGCTAAAACGTGTAGACAACTTAAACCCACCTGCCGGAGCCTCATAACCAACGTAATCCAGTGGTCAAGTAAAAATGACTCAACAAAAGTGGCTAGGATCAATTCCTGCCCATGCATTAAATAGTTTTCGTCAAGTGGAAGAATTATGACCCTTTCCAAAGTATCTTTTGGTCTATTTTAAAATTTTTTTTAGAAAAGAAGTCGTCAAAATTTCACAACTTCTTTGTATCATACAGTCTGATAAATGAAAATTTTTATTTCGTTCTTAACCGCACTGACAAAATTTCTGGTAAATGGAGAAAATAACAGTTTTAAAAAATCATCGAAAAAAATTCGACAAAACACCGTGCTCAAAATGCTATAGTTTTTCATAACGGTGGGAACCATCTTTTTTTTTTGCAAAAAAACCCCAAATAAATAATTGAAAAGAATTATGCTATACCCCTTACATTAGGGGCTATTGAAAAGCATCATAAGAGATTGCACACTAGCGTAACCAATTTAAATTAGAAAGTTCCAATAGGTGTCAGCTGAGAAATTCTGCTACGTTCGGAGGATTAGTCTAGGGATGGCGGTATAAAAGACAGCAGGACGATAGTGAAAAGGACCGGGGTATTGTAATAAAAGTTTGCACACGCATGGCACTCGGATGGCTTCGCACAGTTGGCCTCGACAACCCACCAAATGCGGTTGCCTTTCGACAACGACATCGAATTGACTGCCTCAACCGTCTGTGTCATAACTCCACCACCTCTGGTTCGAAATATAGGGGAGGGTAGAAGCGGCCCCCAGACCGTAAGTGCTAAAACCCTGTATCTTCGAATCAGACCATCAAGATATAGTAACACCGATTTGTATATATATACCTCATGCTCTGCTGTTGCAGTGATTGTGGTTGAATTACGACCGGGTAGACACTATTGCCATGCGCACATGCGTCCATGTATAGGATGCGGTTATTAACGTGCTGTATATAAGTTGTGTCATAAACATCAAAATATAATTTGCGTGATCATTTAAGGAATCAGCGAACAACATTTCCATTTATTAAATACTTATCGTCTCTGTAGTGCCTCAGAGTCAGCAATAATGTTGTTCTTCGACATTAGATTTAAATAGTGATCTGTTTAGTTCAATGATATATATTGAACGCCTAAAGCTGGGTCATTAAATTTGGAAATGTATGTTTGATCAGAATTTCAAGGTCTTCTCCGAGTATAAGGGAAGGCTGATTTCAACACACATTTATTTTTCACATGTTCTACTTACAAACATATGGGCTTTTAAAATTCGTAGCACCAGAAACCTACTGTATGCTCAAGTTGTGATCTTATCGATTTTTATTATTTGTGATATTGCAAAAGACTCAATTGGATTTATTTAGGAATAAATTTGTACATACATTTAAAAATGTAATTACACTCAAAGCAACTTCAAGATCTTCCTCGACAGAGTATGATTAAATATTATTCGATGAAATGCGAACAAAAGCTCGCGAATGGGTTCAAATAACTTTGAATTAATCTAGCGTGTATATTTATAATAGTTCTTACCCCAGACAAAAGCCTATGGGGTTTGTGACAAGGGCAAGATTTGACCAAGAACTCGTTGACTTGAGACATTTTTCATTTGCCACTAGACTACACAAATGCTATCACGCCCTTGCCACTTAAATTGTTTAAGCGGGGTTTACTCTAGCCTATAATTGTTCTAAAACATAAAAATAATTCCGAGCAAGGGAATTATCGTTCAGCTGCGTTGTTTATTTACTGCACCACTTTGCTTGATCACCAGACCGCGTTGGCTATTACACTCGCCCTATGTGGTTTAAATTATTTACCCGTTTTCAACTGAATGATCTTTAAAAAATAGTTGAACAATATAAACCACTAAAAATCGTAGATGTGTAGCCAGGATTAGACATAAATGAAAAGGGTGAGACGTTCTCTGACTAAAATATATTTATTTGTTTACGAGCTTTCGGCCACCAGTCTGTAGCCTTCAACGGGTATATTTATGATGATTTATAAACTGTGAAAGTGTGAAATGAAGCTAGATATGACGTGTATACATGTGCACTGTGAAATACGATAAGGTGATACTATATTTTCTTTATTAAGATTGTACATTGTCGAGGAAGCGGTTTTGAGTTGTTATCAGCATTCCTGTCTTTGCCAGCTGTATGCCATGATTCTGGACTTCTAGTGTTAGGCGACTACGGAAATTCCGTGTGTCAATGATTTTCGCGTTGCATGTTTTTCGATGTTTGAACCATTATTATGCTCCTTAACGTTTCTGATGTGTTCAGCCTTTCTTGTTTTCAGAGATCTGCCTGTTTCCCCTAAGTACAGGCAGATATTTTAAAACAAGAAAAGCAAATGATCACGCATGGCAATAGTGCCTACCTGGTCCTAATTCAACCACAATTACTGCAACAGCAAAGCATGACGTATATATATACAAATCGGTGATACTATAGTGCCACCGATTTCTATATATGTACGTCATGCTTTCCTGTTGCACTAATTGTGGTTGAATTACGACCAGGTAGGCACTATTGCCATGCGCACATGCATCTATATATAGGCTGCTGTTATTAACGTGCTGTATAAGTTTTATCATAAACATCAAAATATAATTTGCGTGGTCATTTATGCAATCAGCGAAACACATTTCCATTTATTTAGTACTTATCGTCTCTGGATTGCCCCAGCAATAATGTTGCCTTCGAAATTAGATTTAAATAGTGATCTTCTTTGTTCAATGATATATATATATATATATATATATATATATATATATATATATATATATATATATATATATATATATATATATTGAACACCTATAGCTAGGTCATTATGTTTCGAAAAGCCGGTATGTTTGATCAGAATTTACAAGATCTTCTCCGAGTATAAGAGAAGGCTGATTTCAACACACATTTATTTTTCAAATGTTTTATTACGTATATACTCACAAAAGTATAGGCTTTTAAAATTCGTAGAACCAGAAACCTACTGTATGCTCAAGTTGTGATCTTACCCATTTTTGTTACTTGTTATATTGCAAAAGACTCAATTGGATTTATTTAGAAATAAATTTTTACATAATTTAAAAATGTAATTACACTCAAAAGCAACTTCAGGGTCTTCCTCGACAGAGTATGATTAAATATTATTTGATGAAATGCGAACAAAAGCTCGCGAATGGGCTCGAATAACTTCGATTTAATCTAGCGTTTATATTTATGATAATTCTTCACCCTTTGAAAGTGGTAACTAACATGGAAAGTGGTAACTAACATAGTCTAGTGCCGTAAAGACCGGCAATATGTATCCGTCAAAATCAATCACTGAGTCCGGGAACAATGCCTGCCTAGCTTTGCCAAAAATCGTTCTGGCTTTGGTCAGTTTTAAGAATTAAGCATAGGCTAAAACGTGTAGACAACTTAAACCCACCTGCCGGAGCCTCATAACCAACGTAATCCAGTGGTCAAGTAAAAATGACTCAACAAAAGTGGCTAGGATCAATTCCTGCCCATGCATTAAATAGTTTTCGTCAAGTGGAAGAATTATGACCCTTTCCAAAGTATCTTTTGGTCTATTTTAAATTTTTTTTTAGAAAAGAAGTCGTCAAAATTTCACAACTTTTTTGTATCATACAGTTTTATAAATGAAAATTTTTATTTCGTTCTTAACCGCACTGACAAAATTTCTGGTAAATGGAGAAAATAACAGTTTTAAAAAATCATCGAAAAAAATTGGACAAAACACCGTGCTCAAAATGCTATAGTTTTTCATAACGGTGGGAACCATCTTTTTTTTTTGCAAAAAAACCCCAAATAAATAATTGAAAAGAATTATGCTATACCCCTTACATTAGGGGCTATTGAAAAGCATCATAAGAGATTGCACACTAGCGTAACCAATTTAAATTAGAAAGTTCCAATAGGTGTCAGCTGAGAAATTCTGCTACCTTCGGAGGATTAGTCTAGGGATGGCGGTATAAAAGACAGCATGACGATAGTGAAAAGGACCGGGGTATTGTAATAAAAGTTTGCACACGGATGGCACTCGGATGGCTTCGCACAGTTGGCCTCGACAACCCACCAAATGCGGTTGCCTTTCGACAACGACATCGAATTGACTGCCTCAACCGTCTGTGTCATAACTCCACCACCTCTGGTTCGAAATATAGGGGAGGGTAGAAGCGGCCCCCAGACCGTAAGTGCTAAAACCCTGTATCTTCGAATCAGACCATCAAGATATAGTAACACCGATTTGTATATATATACCTCATGCTCTGCTGTTGCAGTGATTGTGGTTGAATTACGACCGGGTAGACACTATTGCCATGCGCACATGCGTCCATGTATAGGATGCGGTTATTAACGTGCTGTATATAAGTTGTGTCATAAACATCAAAATATAATTTGCGTGATCATTTAAGGAATCAGCGAACTTCATTTCCATTTATTAAATACTTATCGTCTCTGTAGTGCCTCAGAGTCAGCAATAATGTTGTTCTTCGACATTAGATTTAAATAGTGATCTGTTTAGTTCAATGATATATATTGAACGCCTAAAGCTGGGTCATTAAATTTGGAAATGTATGTTTGATCAGAATTTCAAGGTCTTCTCCGAGTATAAGGGAAGGCTGATTTCAACACACATTTATTTTTCACATGTTCTACTTACAAACATATGGGCTTTTAAAATTCGTAGCACCAGAAACCTACTGTATGCTCAAGTTGTGATCTTATCGATTTTTATTATTTGTGATATTGCAAAAGACTCAATTGGATTTATTTAGGAATAAATTTGTACATACATTTAAAAATGTAATTACACTCAAAGCAACTTCAAGATCTTCCTCGACAGAGTATGATTAAATATTATTCGATGAAATGCGAACAAAAGCTCGCGAATGGGTTCAAATAACTTTGAATTAATCTAGCGTGTATATTTATAATAGTTCTTACCCCAGACAAAAGCCTATGGGGTTTGTGACAAGGGCAAGATTTGACCAAGAACTCGTTGACTTGAGACATTTTTCATTTGCCACTAGACTACACAAATGCTATCACGCCCTTGCCACTTAAATTGTTTAAGCGGGGTTTACTCTAGCCTATAATTGTTCTAAAACATAAAAATAATTCCGAGCAAGGGAATTATCGTTCAGCTGCGTTGTTTATTTACTGCACCACTTTGCTTGATCACCAGACCGCGTTGGCTATTACACTCGCCCTATGTGGTTTAAATTATTTACCCGTTTTCAACTGAATGATCTTTAAAAAATAGTTGAACAATATAAACCACTAAAAATCGTAGATGTGTAGCCAGGATTAGACATAAATGAAAAGGGTGAGACATTCTCTGACTAAAATATATTTATTTGTTTACGAGCTTTCGGCCACCAGTCTGTAGCCTTCAACGGGTATATTTATAATGATTTATAAACTGTGAAAGTGTGAAATGAAGCTAGATATGACGTGTATACATGTGCACTGTGAAATACGATAAGGTGATACTATGTTTTCTTTATTAAGATTGTACATTGTCGAGGAAGCGGTTTTGAGTTGTTATCAGCATTCCTGTCTTTGCCAGCTGTATGCCATGATTCTGGACTTCTAGTGTTAGGCGACTACGGAAATTCCGTGTGTCAATGATTTTCACGTTGCATGTTTTTCGATGTTTGAACCATTATTATGCTCCTTAACGTTTCTGATGTGTTCAGCCTTTCTTGTTTTCAGAGATCTGCCTGTTTCCCCTAAGTACAGGCAGATATTTTAAAACAAGAAAAGCAAATGATCACGCATGGCAATAGTGCCTACCTGGTCGTAATTCAACCACAATTACTGCAACAGCAAAGCATGACGTATATATATACAAATCGGTGATACTATAGTGCCACCGATTTCTATATATGTACGTCATGCTTTCCTGTTGCACTAATTGTGGTTGAATTACGACCAGGTAGGCACTATTGCCATGCGCACATGCATCTATATATAGGCTGCTGTTATTAACGTCCTGCATAAGTTTTATCATAAACATAAATATAATTTGCGTGGTCATTTATGCAATCAGCGAAACACATTTCCATTTATTTAGTACTTATCGTCTCTGGATTGCCCCAGCAATAATGTTGCCTTCGAAATTAGATTTAAATAGTGATCTTCTTTGTTCAATGATATATATATATATATATATATATATTGGACACCTATAGCTAGGTCATTATGTTTCGAAAAGCCGGTATGTTTGATCAGAATTTACAAGATCTTCTCCGAGTATAAGAGAAGGCTGATTTCAACACACATTTATTTTTCAAATGTTTTATTACGTATATACTCACAAAAGTATAGGCTTTTAAAATCCGTAGAACCAGAAACCTACTGTATGCTCAAGTTGTGATCTTACCCATTTTTGTTACTTGTTATATTGCAAAAGACTCAATTGGATTTATTTAGAAATAAATTTTTACATAATTTAAAAATGTAATTACACTCAAAAGCAACTTCAGGGTCTTCCTCGACAGAGTATGATTAAATATTATTTGATGAAATGCGAACAAAAGCTCGCGAATGGGCTCGAATAACTTCGATTTAATCTAGCGTTTATATTTATGATAATTCTTCACCCTTTGAAAGTGGTAACTAACATGGAAAGTGGTAACTAACATAGTCTAGTGCCGTAAAGACCGGCAATATGTATCCATCAAAATCAATCACTGAGTCCGGGAACAATGCCTGCCTAGCTTTGCCAAAAATCGTTCTGGCTTTGGTCAGTTTTAAGAATTAAGCATAGGCTAAAACGTGTAGACAACTTAAACCCACCTGCCGGAGCCTCATAACCAACGTAATCCAGTGGTCAAGTAAAAATGACTCAACAAAAGTGGCTAGGATCAATTCCTGCCCATGCATTAAATAGTTTTCGTCAAGTGGAAGAATTATGACCCTTTCCAAAGTATCTTTTGGTCTATTTTAAAATTTTTTTTAGAAAAGAAGTCGTCAAAATTTCACAACTTCTTTGTATCATACAGTCTGATAAATGAAAATTTTTATTTCGTTCTTAACCGCACTGACAAAATTTCTGGTAAATGGAGAAAATAACAGTTTTAAAAAATCATCGAAAAAAATTGGACAAAACACCGTGCTCAAAATGCTATAGTTTTTCATAACGGTGGGAACCATCTTTTTTTCTTGCAAAAAAACCCCAAATAAATAATTGAAAAGAATTATGCTATACCCCTTACATTAGGGGCTATTGAAAAGCATCATAAGAGATTGCACACTAGCGTAACCAATTTAAATTAGAAAGTTCCAATAGGTGTCAGCTGAGAAATTCTGCTACCTTCGGAGGATTAGTCTAGGGATGGCGGTATAAAAGACAGCATGACGATAGTGAAAAGGACCGGGGTATTGTAATAAAAGTTTGCACACGGATGGCACTAGGATGGCTTCGCACAGTTGGCCTCGACAACCCACCAAATGCGGTTGCCTTTCGACAACGACATCGAATTGACTGCCTCAACCGTCTGTGTCATAACTCCACCACCTCTGGTTCGAAATATAGGGGAGGGTAGAAGCGGCCCCCAGACCGTAAGTGCTAAAACCCTGTATCTTCGAATCAGACCATCAAGATATAGTAACACCGATTTGTATATATATACCTCATGCTCTGCTGTTGCAGTGATTGTGGTTGAATTACGACCGGGTAGACACTATTGCCATGCGCACATGCGTCCATGTATAGGATGCGGTTATTAACGTGCTGTATATAAGTTGTGTCATAAACATCAAAATATAATTTGCGTGATCATTTAAGGAATCAGCGAACAACATTTCCATTTATTAAATACTTATCGTCTCTGTAGTGCCTCAGAGTCAGCAATAATGTTGTTCTTCGACATTAGATTTAAATAGTGATCTGTTTAGTTCAATGATATATATTGAACGCCTAAAGCTGGGTCATTAAATTTGGAAATGTATGTTTGATCAGAATTTCAAGGTCTTCTCCGAGTATAAGGGAAGGCTGATTTCAACACACATTTATTTTTCACATGTTCTACTTACAAACATATGGGCTTTTAAAATTCGTAGCACCAGAAACCTACTGTATGCTCAAGTTGTGATCTTATCGATTTTTATTATTTGTGATATTGCAAAAGACTCAATTGGATTTATTTAGGAATAAATTTGTACATACATTTAAAAATGTAATTACACTCAAAGCAACTTCAAGATCTTCCTCGACAGAGTATGATTAAATATTATTCGATGAAATGCGAACAAAAGCTCGCGAATGGGTTCAAATAACTTTGAATTAATCTAGCGTGTATATTTATAATAGTTCTTACCCCAGACAAAAGCCTATGGGGTTTGTGACAAGGGCAAGATTTGACCAAGAACTCGTTGACTTGAGACATTTTTCATTGGCCACTAGACTACACGAATGCTATCACGCCCTTGCCACTTAAATTGTTTAAGCGGGGTTTACTCTAGCCTATAATTGTTCTAAAACATAAAAATAATTCCGAGCAAGGGAATTATCGTTCAGCTGCGTTGTTTATTTACTGCACCACTTTGCTTGATCACCAGACCGCGTTGGCTATTACACTCGCCCTATGTGGTTTAAATTATTTACCCGTTTTCAACTAAATGATCTTTAAAAAATAGTTGAACAATATAAACCACTAAAAATCGTAGATGTGTATCCAGGATTAGACATAAATGAAAAGGGTGAGACGTTCTCTGACTAAAATATATTTATTTGTTTACGAGCTTTCGGCCACCAGTCTGTAGCCTTCAACGGGTATATTTATAATGATTTATAAACTGTGAAAGTGTGAAATGAAGCTAGATATGACGTGTATACATGTGCACTGTGAAATACGATAAGGTGATACTATGTTTTCTTTATTAAGATTGTACATTGTCGAGGAAGCGGTTTTGAGTTGTTATCAGCATTCCTGTCTTTGCCAGCTGTATGCCATGATTCTGGACTTCTAGTGTTAGGCGACTACGGAAATTCCGTGTGTCAATGATTTTCGCGTTGCATGTTTTTCGATGTTTGAACCATTATTATGTTCCTTAACGTTTCTGATGTGTTCAGCCTTTCTTGTTTTCAGAGATCTGCCTGTTTCCCCTAAGTACAGGCAGATATTTTAAAACAAGAAAAGCAAATGATCACGCATGGCAATAGTGCCTACCTGGTCGTAATTCAACTACAATTACTGCAACAGCAAAGCATGACGTATATATATACAAATCGGTGATACTATAGTGCCACCGATTTCTATATATGTACGTCATGCTTTCCTGTTGCACTAATTGTGGTTGAATTACGACCAGGTAGGCACTATTGCCATGCGCACATGCATCTATATATAGGCTGCTGTTATTAACGTCCTGCATAAGTTTTATCATAAACATCAAAATATAATTTGCGTGGTCATTTATGCAATCAGCGAAACACATTTCCATTTATTTAGTACTTATCGTCTCTGGATTGCCCCAGCAATAATGTTGCCTTCGAAATTAGATTTAAATAGTGATCTTCTTTGTTCAATGATATATATATATATATATATATATTGGACACCTATAGCTAGGTCATTATGTTTCGAAAAGCCGGTATGTTTGATCAGAATTTACAAGATCTTCTCCGAGTATAAGAGAAGGCTGATTTCAACACACATTTATTTTTCAAATGTTTTATTACGTATATACTCACAAAAGTATAGGCTTTTAAAATCCGTAGAACCAGAAACCTACTGTATGCTCAAGTTGTGATCTTACCCATTTTTGTTACTTGTTATATTGCAAAAGACTCAATTGGATTTATTTAGAAATAAATTTTTACATAATTTAAAAATGTAATTACACTCAAAAGCAACTTCAGGGTCTTCCTCGACAGAGTATGATTAAATATTATTTGATGAAATGCGAACAAAAGCTCGCGAATGGGCTCGAATAACTTCGATTTAATCTAGCGTTTATATTTATGATAATTCTTCACCCTTTGAAAGTGGTAACTAACATGGAAAGTGGTAACTAACATAGTCTAGTGCCGTAAAGACCGGCAATATGTATCCATCAAAATCAATCACTGAGTCCGGGAACAATGCCTGCCTAGCTTTGCCAAAAATCGTTCTGGCTTTGGTCAGTTTTAAGAATTAAGCATAGGCTAAAACGTGTAGACAACTTAAACCCACCTGCCGGAGCCTCATAACCAACGTAATCCAGTGGTCAAGTAAAAATGACTCAACAAAAGTGGCTAGGATCAATTCCTGCCCATGCATTAAATAGTTTTCGTCAAGTGGAAGAATTATGACCCTTTCCAAAGTATCTTTTGGTCTATTTTAAAATTTTTTTTAGAAAAGAAGTCGTCAAAATTTCACAACTTCTTTGTATCATACAGTCTGATAAATGAAAATTTTTATTTCGTTCTTAACCGCACTGACAAAATTTCTGGTAAATGGAGAAAATAACAGTTTTAAAAAATCATCGAAAAAAATTCGACAAAACACCGTGCTCAAAATGCTATAGTTTTTCATAACGGTGGGAACCATCTTTTTTTTTTGCAAAAAAACCCCAAATAAATAATTGAAAAGAATTATGCTATACCCCTTACATTAAGGGCTATTGAAAAGCATCATAAGAGATTGCACACTAGCGTAACCAATTTAAATTAGAAAGTTCCAATAGGTGTCAGCTGAGAAATTCTGCTACCTTCGGAGGATTAGTCTAGGGATGGCGGTATAAAAGACAGCATGACGATAGTGAAAAGGACCGGGGTATTGTAATAAAAGTTTGCACACGGATGGCACTCGGATGGCTTCGCACAGTTGGCCTCGACAACCCACCAAATGCGGTTGCCTTTCGACAACGACATCGAATTGACTGCCTCAACCGTCTGTGTCATAACTCCACCACCTCTGGTTCGAAATATAGGGGAGGGTAGAAGCGGCCCCCAGACCGTAAGTGCTAAAACCCTGTATCTTCGAATCAGACCATCAAGATATAGTAACACCGATTTGTATATATATACCTCATGCTCTGCTGTTGCAGTGATTGTGGTTGAATTACGACCGGGTAGACACTATTGCCATGCGCACATGCGTCCATGTATAGGATGCGGTTATTAACGTGCTGTATATAAGTTGTGTCATAAACATCAAAATATAATTTGCGTGATCATTTAAGGAATCAGCGAACTTCATTTCCATTTATTAAATACTTATCGTCTCTGTAGTGCCTCAGAGTCAGCAATAATGTTGTTCTTCGACATTAGATTTAAATAGTGATCTGTTTAGTTCAATGATATATATTGAACGCCTAAAGCTGGGTCATTAAATTTGGAAATGTATGTTTGATCAGAATTTCAAGGTCTTCTCCGAGTATAAGGGAAGGCTGATTTCAACACACATTTATTTTTCACATGTTCTACTTACAAACATATGGGCTTTTAAAATTCGTAGCACCAGAAACCTACTGTATGCTCAAGTTGTGATCTTATCGATTTTTATTATTTGTGATATTGCAAAAGACTCAATTGGATTTATTTAGGAATAAATTTGTACATACATTTAAAAATGTAATTACACTCAAAGCAACTTCAAGATCTTCCTCGACAGAGTATGATTAAATATTATTCGATGAAATGCGAACAAAAGCTCGCGAATGGGTTCAAATAACTTTGAATTAATCTAGCGTGTATATTTATAATAGTTCTTACCCCAGACAAAAGCCTATGGGGTTTGTGACAAGGGCAAGATTTGACCAAGAACTCGTTGACTTGAGACATTTTTCATTTGCCACTAGACTACACAAATGCTATCACGCCCTTGCCACTTAAATTGTTTAAGCGGGGTTTACTCTAGCCTATAATTGTTCTAAAACATAAAAATAATTCCGAGCAAGGGAATTATCGTTCAGCTGCGTTGTTTATTTACTGCACCACTTTGCTTGATCACCAGACCGCGTTGGCTATTACACTCGCCCTATGTGGTTTAAATTATTTACCCGTTTTCAACTGAATGATCTTTAAAAAATAGTTGAACAATATAAACCACTAAAAATCGTAGATGTGTAGCCAGGATTAGACATAAATGAAAAGGGTGAGACATTCTCTGACTAAAATATATTTATTTGTTTACGAGCTTTCGGCCACCAGTCTGTAGCCTTCAACGGGTATATTTATAATGATTTATAAACTGTGAAAGTGTGAAATGAAGCTAGATATGACGTGTATACATGTGCACTGTGAAATACGATAAGGTGATACTATGTTTTCTTTATTAAGATTGTACATTGTCGAGGAAGCGGTTTTGAGTTGTTATCAGCATTCCTGTCTTTGCCAGCTGTATGCCATGATTCTGGACTTCTAGTGTTAGGCGACTACGGAAATTCCGTGTGTCAATGATTTTCACGTTGCATGTTTTTCGATGTTTGAACCATTATTATGCTCCTTAACGTTTCTGATGTGTTCAGCCTTTCTTGTTTTCAGAGATCTGCCTGTTTCCCCTAAGTACAGGCAGATATTTTAAAACAAGAAAAGCAAATGATCACGCATGGCAATAGTGCCTACCTGGTCGTAATTCAACCACAATTACTGCAACAGCAAAGCATGACGTATATATATACAAATCGGTGATACTATAGTGCCACCGATTTCTATATATGTACGTCATGCTTTCCTGTTGCACTAATTGTGGTTGAATTACGACCAGGTAGGCACTATTGCCATGCGCACATGCATCTATATATAGGCTGCTGTTATTAACGTCCTGCATAAGTTTTATCATAAACATCAAAATATAATTTGCGTGGTCATTTATGCAATCAGCGAAACACATTTCCATTTATTTAGTACTTATCGTCTCTGGATTGCCCCAGCAATAATGTTGCCTTCGAAATTAGATTTAAATAGTGATCTTCTTTGTTCAATGATATATATATATATATATATATATTGGACACCTATAGCTAGGTCATTATGTTTCGAAAAGCCGGTATGTTTGATCAGAATTTACAAGATCTTCTCCGAGTATAAGAGAAGGCTGATTTCAACACACATTTATTTTTCAAATGTTTTATTACGTATATACTCACAAAAGTATAGGCTTTTAAAATCCGTAGAACCAGAAACCTACTGTATGCTCAAGTTGTGATCTTACCCATTTTTGTTACTTGTTATATTGCAAAAGACTCAATTGGATTTATTTAGAAATAAATTTTTACATAATTTAAAAATGTAATTACACTCAAAAGCAACTTCAGGGTCTTCCTCGACAGAGTATGATTAAATATTATTTGATGAAATGCGAACAAAAGCTCGCGAATGGGCTCGAATAACTTCGATTTAATCTAGCGTTTATATTTATGATAATTCTTCACCCTTTGAAAGTGGTAACTAACATGGAAAGTGGTAACTAACATAGTCTAGTGCCGTAAAGACCGGCAATATGTATCCATCAAAATCAATCACTGAGTCCGGGAACAATGCCTGCCTAGCTTTGCCAAAAATCGTTCTGGCTTTGGTCAGTTTTAAGAATTAAGCATAGGCTAAAACGTGTAGACAACTTAAACCCACCTGCCGGAGCCTCATAACCAACGTAATCCAGTGGTCAAGTAAAAATGACTCAACAAAAGTGGCTAGGATCAATTCCTGCCCATGCATTAAATAGTTTTCGTCAAGTGGAAGAATTATGACCCTTTCCAAAGTATCTTTTGGTCTATTTTAAAATTTTTTTTAGAAAAGAAGTCGTCAAAATTTCACAACTTCTTTGTATCATACAGTCTGATAAATGAAAATTTTTATTTCGTTCTTAACCGCACTGACAAAATTTCTGGTAAATGGAGAAAATAACAGTTTTAAAAAATCATCGAAAAAAATTGGACAAAACACCGTGCTCAAAATGCTATAGTTTTTCATAACGGTGGGAACCATCTTTTTTTCTTGCAAAAAAACCCCAAATAAATAATTGAAAAGAATTATGCTATACCCCTTACATTAGGGGCTATTGAAAAGCATCATAAGAGATTGCACACTAGCGTAACCAATTTAAATTAGAAAGTTCCAATAGGTGTCAGCTGAGAAATTCTGCTACCTTCGGAGGATTAGTCTAGGGATGGCGGTATAAAAGACAGCATGACGATAGTGAAAAGGACCGGGGTATTGTAATAAAAGTTTGCACACGGATGGCACTAGGATGGCTTCGCACAGTTGGCCTCGACAACCCACCAAATGCGGTTGCCTTTCGACAACGACATCGAATTGACTGCCTCAACCGTCTGTGTCATAACTCCACCACCTCTGGTTCGAAATATAGGGGAGGGTAGAAGCGGCCCCCAGACCGTAAGTGCTAAAACCCTGTATCTTCGAATCAGACCATCAAGATATAGTAACACCGATTTGTATATATATACCTCATGCTCTGCTGTTGCAGTGATTGTGGTTGAATTACGACCGGGTAGACACTATTGCCATGCGCACATGCGTCCATGTATAGGATGCGGTTATTAACGTGCTGTATATAAGTTGTGTCATAAACATCAAAATATAATTTGCGTGATCATTTAAGGAATCAGCGAACAACATTTCCATTTATTAAATACTTATCGTCTCTGTAGTGCCTCAGAGTCAGCAATAATGTTGTTCTTCGACATTAGATTTAAATAGTGATCTGTTTAGTTCAATGATATATATTGAACGCCTAAAGCTGGGTCATTAAATTTGGAAATGTATGTTTGATCAGAATTTCAAGGTCTTCTCCGAGTATAAGGGAAGGCTGATTTCAACACACATTTATTTTTCACATGTTCTACTTACAAACATATGGGCTTTTAAAATTCGTAGCACCAGAAACCTACTGTATGCTCAAGTTGTGATCTTATCGATTTTTATTATTTGTGATATTGCAAAAGACTCAATTGGATTTATTTAGGAATAAATTTGTACATACATTTAAAAATGTAATTACACTCAAAGCAACTTCAAGATCTTCCTCGACAGAGTATGATTAAATATTATTCGATGAAATGCGAACAAAAGCTCGCGAATGGGTTCAAATAACTTTGAATTAATCTAGCGTGTATATTTATAATAGTTCTTACCCCAGACAAAAGCCTATGGGGTTTGTGACAAGGGCAAGATTTGACCAAGAACTCGTTGACTTGAGACATTTTTCATTGGCCACTAGACTACACGAATGCTATCACGCCCTTGCCACTTAAATTGTTTAAGCGGGGTTTACTCTAGCCTATAATTGTTCTAAAACATAAAAATAATTCCGAGCAAGGGAATTATCGTTCAGCTGCGTTGTTTATTTACTGCACCACTTTGCTTGATCACCAGACCGCGTTGGCTATTACACTCGCCCTATGTGGTTTAAATTATTTACCCGTTTTCAACTAAATGATCTTTAAAAAATAGTTGAACAATATAAACCACTAAAAATCGTAGATGTGTATCCAGGATTAGACATAAATGAAAAGGGTGAGACGTTCTCTGACTAAAATATATTTATTTGTTTACGAGCTTTCGGCCACCAGTCTGTAGCCTTCAACGGGTATATTTATAATGATTTATAAACTGTGAAAGTGTGAAATGAAGCTAGATATGACGTGTATACATGTGCACTGTGAAATACGATAAGGTGATACTATGTTTTCTTTATTAAGATTGTACATTGTCGAGGAAGCGGTTTTGAGTTGTTATCAGCATTCCTGTCTTTGCCAGCTGTATGCCATGATTCTGGACTTCTAGTGTTAGGCGACTACGGAAATTCCGTGTGTCAATGATTTTCGCGTTGCATGTTTTTCGATGTTTGAACCATTATTATGTTCCTTAACGTTTCTGATGTGTTCAGCCTTTCTTGTTTTCAGAGATCTGCCTGTTTCCCCTAAGTACAGGCAGATATTTTAAAACAAGAAAAGCAAATGATCACGCATGGCAATAGTGCCTACCTGGTCGTAATTCAACTACAATTACTGCAACAGCAAAGCATGACGTATATATATACAAATCGGTGATACTATAGTGCCACCGATTTCTATATATGTACGTCATGCTTTCCTGTTGCACTAATTGTGGTTGAATTACGACCAGGTAGGCACTATTGCCATGCGCACATGCATCTATATATAGGCTGCTGTTATTAACGTCCTGCATAAGTTTTATCATAAACATCAAAATATAATTTGCGTGGTCATTTATGCAATCAGCGAAACACATTTCCATTTATTTAGTACTTATCGTCTCTGGATTGCCCCAGCAATAATGTTGCCTTCGAAATTAGATTTAAATAGTGATCTTCTTTGTTCAATGATATATATATATATATATATATATTGGACACCTATAGCTAGGTCATTATGTTTCGAAAAGCCGGTATGTTTGATCAGAATTTACAAGATCTTCTCCGAGTATAAGAGAAGGCTGATTTCAACACACATTTATTTTTCAAATGTTTTATTACGTATATACTCACAAAAGTATAGGCTTTTAAAATCCGTAGAACCAGAAACCTACTGTATGCTCAAGTTGTGATCTTACCCATTTTTGTTACTTGTTATATTGCAAAAGACTCAATTGGATTTATTTAGAAATAAATTTTTACATAATTTAAAAATGTAATTACACTCAAAAGCAACTTCAGGGTCTTCCTCGACAGAGTATGATTAAATATTATTTGATGAAATGCGAACAAAAGCTCGCGAATGGGCTCGAATAACTTCGATTTAATCTAGCGTTTATATTTATGATAATTCTTCACCCTTTGAAAGTGGTAACTAACATGGAAAGTGGTAACTAACATAGTCTAGTGCCGTAAAGACCGGCAATATGTATCCATCAAAATCAATCACTGAGTCCGGGAACAATGCCTGCCTAGCTTTGCCAAAAATCGTTCTGGCTTTGGTCAGTTTTAAGAATTAAGCATAGGCTAAAACGTGTAGACAACTTAAACCCACCTGCCGGAGCCTCATAACCAACGTAATCCAGTGGTCAAGTAAAAATGACTCAACAAAAGTGGCTAGGATCAATTCCTGCCCATGCATTAAATAGTTTTCGTCAAGTGGAAGAATTATGACCCTTTCCAAAGTATCTTTTGGTCTATTTTAAAATTTTTTTTAGAAAAGAAGTCGTCAAAATTTCACAACTTCTTTGTATCATACAGTCTGATAAATGAAAATTTTTATTTCGTTCTTAACCGCACTGACAAAATTTCTGGTAAATGGAGAAAATAACAGTTTTAAAAAATCATCGAAAAAAATTCGACAAAACACCGTGCTCAAAATGCTATAGTTTTTCATAACGGTGGGAACCATCTTTTTTTTTTGCAAAAAAACCCCAAATAAATAATTGAAAAGAATTATGCTATACCCCTTACATTAAGGGCTATTGAAAAGCATCATAAGAGATTGCACACTAGCGTAACCAATTTAAATTAGAAAGTTCCAATAGGTGTCAGCTGAGAAATTCTGCTACCTTCGGAGGATTAGTCTAGGGATGGCGGTATAAAAGACAGCATGACGATAGTGAAAAGGACCGGGGTATTGTAATAAAAGTTTGCACACGGATGGCACTCGGATGGCTTCGCACAGTTGGCCTCGACAACCCACCAAATGCGGTTGCCTTTCGACAACGACATCGAATTGACTGCCTCAACCGTCTGTGTCATAACTCCACCACCTCTGGTTCGAAATATAGGGGAGGGTAGAAGCGGCCCCCAGACCGTAAGTGCTAAAACCCTGTATCTTCGAATCAGACCATCAAGATATAGTAACACCGATTTGTATATATATACCTCATGCTCTGCTGTTGCAGTGATTGTGGTTGAATTACGACCGGGTAGACACTATTGCCATGCGCACATGCGTCCATGTATAGGATGCGGTTATTAACGTGCTGTATATAAGTTGTGTCATAAACATCAAAATATAATTTGCGTGATCATTTAAGGAATCAGCGAACTTCATTTCCATTTATTAAATACTTATCGTCTCTGTAGTGCCTCAGAGTCAGCAATAATGTTGTTCTTCGACATTAGATTTAAATAGTGATCTGTTTAGTTCAATGATATATATTGAACGCCTAAAGCTGGGTCATTAAATTTGGAAATGTATGTTTGATCAGAATTTCAAGGTCTTCTCCGAGTATAAGGGAAGGCTGATTTCAACACACATTTATTTTTCACATGTTCTACTTACAAACATATGGGCTTTTAAAATTCGTAGCACCAGAAACCTACTGTATGCTCAAGTTGTGATCTTATCGATTTTTATTATTTGTGATATTGCAAAAGACTCAATTGGATTTATTTAGGAATAAATTTGTACATACATTTAAAAATGTAATTACACTCAAAGCAACTTCAAGATCTTCCTCGACAGAGTATGATTAAATATTATTCGATGAAATGCGAACAAAAGCTCGCGAATGGGTTCAAATAACTTTGAATTAATCTAGCGTGTATATTTATAATAGTTCTTACCCCAGACAAAAGCCTATGGGGTTTGTGACAAGGGCAAGATTTGACCAAGAACTCGTTGACTTGAGACATTTTTCATTTGCCACTAGACTACACAAATGCTATCACGCCCTTGCCACTTAAATTGTTTAAGCGGGGTTTACTCTAGCCTATAATTGTTCTAAAACATAAAAATAATTCCGAGCAAGGGAATTATCGTTCAGCTGCGTTGTTTATTTACTGCACCACTTTGCTTGATCACCAGACCGCGTTGGCTATTACACTCGCCCTATGTGGTTTAAATTATTTACCCGTTTTCAACTGAATGATCTTTAAAAAATAGTTGAACAATATAAACCACTAAAAATCGTAGATGTGTAGCCAGGATTAGACATAAATGAAAAGGGTGAGACATTCTCTGACTAAAATATATTTATTTGTTTACGAGCTTTCGGCCACCAGTCTGTAGCCTTCAACGGGTATATTTATAATGATTTATAAACTGTGAAAGTGTGAAATGAAGCTAGATATGACGTGTATACATGTGCACTGTGAAATACGATAAGGTGATACTATGTTTTCTTTATTAAGATTGTACATTGTCGAGGAAGCGGTTTTGAGTTGTTATCAGCATTCCTGTCTTTGCCAGCTGTATGCCATGATTCTGGACTTCTAGTGTTAGGCGACTACGGAAATTCCGTGTGTCAATGATTTTCACGTTGCATGTTTTTCGATGTTTGAACCATTATTATGCTCCTTAACGTTTCTGATGTGTTCAGCCTTTCTTGTTTTCAGAGATCTGCCTGTTTCCCCTAAGTACAGGCAGATATTTTAAAACAAGAAAAGCAAATGATCACGCATGGCAATAGTGCCTACCTGGTCGTAATTCAACCACAATTACTGCAACAGCAAAGCATGACGTATATATATACAAATCGGTGATACTATAGTGCCACCGATTTCTATATATGTACGTCATGCTTTCCTGTTGCACTAATTGTGGTTGAATTACGACCAGGTAGGCACTATTGCCATGCGCACATGCATCTATATATAGGCTGCTGTTATTAACGTCCTGCATAAGTTTTATCATAAACATCAAAATATAATTTGCGTGGTCATTTATGCAATCAGCGAAACACATTTCCATTTATTTAGTACTTATCGTCTCTGGATTGCCCCAGCAATAATGTTGCCTTCGAAATTAGATTTAAATAGTGATCTTCTTTGTTCAATGATATATATATATATATATATATATTGGACACCTATAGCTAGGTCATTATGTTTCGAAAAGCCGGTATGTTTGATCAGAATTTACAAGATCTTCTCCGAGTATAAGAGAAGGCTGATTTCAACACACATTTATTTTTCAAATGTTTTATTACGTATATACTCACAAAAGTATAGGCTTTTAAAATCCGTAGAACCAGAAACCTACTGTATGCTCAAGTTGTGATCTTACCCATTTTTGTTACTTGTTATATTGCAAAAGACTCAATTGGATTTATTTAGAAATAAATTTTTACATAATTTAAAAATGTAATTACACTCAAAAGCAACTTCAGGGTCTTCCTCGACAGAGTATGATTAAATATTATTTGATGAAATGCGAACAAAAGCTCGCGAATGGGCTCGAATAACTTCGATTTAATCTAGCGTTTATATTTATGATAATTCTTCACCCTTTGAAAGTGGTAACTAACATGGAAAGTGGTAACTAACATAGTCTAGTGCCGTAAAGACCGGCAATATGTATCCATCAAAATCAATCACTGAGTCCGGGAACAATGCCTGCCTAGCTTTGCCAAAAATCGTTCTGGCTTTGGTCAGTTTTAAGAATTAAGCATAGGCTAAAACGTGTAGACAACTTAAACCCACCTGCCGGAGCCTCATAACCAACGTAATCCAGTGGTCAAGTAAAAATGACTCAACAAAAGTGGCTAGGATCAATTCCTGCCCATGCATTAAATAGTTTTCGTCAAGTGGAAGAATTATGACCCTTTCCAAAGTATCTTTTGGTCTATTTTAAAATTTTTTTTAGAAAAGAAGTCGTCAAAATTTCACAACTTCTTTGTATCATACAGTCTGATAAATGAAAATTTTTATTTCGTTCTTAACCGCACTGACAAAATTTCTGGTAAATGGAGAAAATAACAGTTTTAAAAAATCATCGAAAAAAATTGGACAAAACACCGTGCTCAAAATGCTATAGTTTTTCATAACGGTGGGAACCATCTTTTTTTCTTGCAAAAAAACCCCAAATAAATAATTGAAAAGAATTATGCTATACCCCTTACATTAGGGGCTATTGAAAAGCATCATAAGAGATTGCACACTAGCGTAACCAATTTAAATTAGAAAGTTCCAATAGGTGTCAGCTGAGAAATTCTGCTACCTTCGGAGGATTAGTCTAGGGATGGCGGTATAAAAGACAGCATGACGATAGTGAAAAGGACCGGGGTATTGTAATAAAAGTTTGCACACGGATGGCACTAGGATGGCTTCGCACAGTTGGCCTCGACAACCCACCAAATGCGGTTGCCTTTCGACAACGACATCGAATTGACTGCCTCAACCGTCTGTGTCATAACTCCACCACCTCTGGTTCGAAATATAGGGGAGGGTAGAAGCGGCCCCCAGACCGTAAGTGCTAAAACCCTGTATCTTCGAATCAGACCATCAAGATATAGTAACACCGATTTGTATATATATACCTCATGCTCTGCTGTTGCAGTGATTGTGGTTGAATTACGACCGGGTAGACACTATTGCCATGCGCACATGCGTCCATGTATAGGATGCGGTTATTAACGTGCTGTATATAAGTTGTGTCATAAACATCAAAATATAATTTGCGTGATCATTTAAGGAATCAGCGAACAACATTTCCATTTATTAAATACTTATCGTCTCTGTAGTGCCTCAGAGTCAGCAATAATGTTGTTCTTCGACATTAGATTTAAATAGTGATCTGTTTAGTTCAATGATATATATTGAACGCCTAAAGCTGGGTCATTAAATTTGGAAATGTATGTTTGATCAGAATTTCAAGGTCTTCTCCGAGTATAAGGGAAGGCTGATTTCAACACACATTTATTTTTCACATGTTCTACTTACAAACATATGGGCTTTTAAAATTCGTAGCACCAGAAACCTACTGTATGCTCAAGTTGTGATCTTATCGATTTTTATTATTTGTGATATTGCAAAAGACTCAATTGGATTTATTTAGGAATAAATTTGTACATACATTTAAAAATGTAATTACACTCAAAGCAACTTCAAGATCTTCCTCGACAGAGTATGATTAAATATTATTCGATGAAATGCGAACAAAAGCTCGCGAATGGGTTCAAATAACTTTGAATTAATCTAGCGTGTATATTTATAATAGTTCTTACCCCAGACAAAAGCCTATGGGGTTTGTGACAAGGGCAAGATTTGACCAAGAACTCGTTGACTTGAGACATTTTTCATTGGCCACTAGACTACACGAATGCTATCACGCCCTTGCCACTTAAATTGTTTAAGCGGGGTTTACTCTAGCCTATAATTGTTCTAAAACATAAAAATAATTCCGAGCAAGGGAATTATCGTTCAGCTGCGTTGTTTATTTACTGCACCACTTTGCTTGATCACCAGACCGCGTTGGCTATTACACTCGCCCTATGTGGTTTAAATTATTTACCCGTTTTCAACTAAATGATCTTTAAAAAATAGTTGAACAATATAAACCACTAAAAATCGTAGATGTGTATCCAGGATTAGACATAAATGAAAAGGGTGAGACGTTCTCTGACTAAAATATATTTATTTGTTTACGAGCTTTCGGCCACCAGTCTGTAGCCTTCAACGGGTATATTTATAATGATTTATAAACTGTGAAAGTGTGAAATGAAGCTAGATATGACGTGTATACATGTGCACTGTGAAATACGATAAGGTGATACTATGTTTTCTTTATTAAGATTGTACATTGTCGAGGAAGCGGTTTTGAGTTGTTATCAGCATTCCTGTCTTTGCCAGCTGTATGCCATGATTCTGGACTTCTAGTGTTAGGCGACTACGGAAATTCCGTGTGTCAATGATTTTCGCGTTGCATGTTTTTCGATGTTTGAACCATTATTATGTTCCTTAACGTTTCTGATGTGTTCAGCCTTTCTTGTTTTCAGAGATCTGCCTGTTTCCCCTAAGTACAGGCAGATATTTTAAAACAAGAAAAGCAAATGATCACGCATGGCAATAGTGCCTACCTGGTCGTAATTCAACTACAATTACTGCAACAGCAAAGCATGACGTATATATATACAAATCGGTGATACTATAGTGCCACCGATTTCTATATATGTACGTCATGCTTTCCTGTTGCACTAATTGTGGTTGAATTACGACCAGGTAGGCACTATTGCCATGCGCACATGCATCTATATATAGGCTGCTGTTATTAACGTCCTGCATAAGTTTTATCATAAACATCAAAATATAATTTGCGTGGTCATTTATGCAATCAGCGAAACACATTTCCATTTATTTAGTACTTATCGTCTCTGGATTGCCCCAGCAATAATGTTGCCTTCGAAATTAGATTTAAATAGTGATCTTCTTTGTTCAATGATATATATATATATATATATATATATTGGACACCTATAGCTAGGTCATTATGTTTCGAAAAGCCGGTATGTTTGATCAGAATTTACAAGATCTTCTCCGAGTATAAGAGAAGGCTGATTTCAACACACATTTATTTTTCAAATGTTTTATTACGTATATACTCACAAAAGTATAGGCTTTTAAAATCCGTAGAACCAGAAACCTACTGTATGCTCAAGTTGTGATCTTACCCATTTTTGTTACTTGTTATATTGCAAAAGACTCAATTGGATTTATTTAGAAATAAATTTTTACATAATTTAAAAATGTAATTACACTCAAAAGCAACTTCAGGGTCTTCCTCGACAGAGTATGATTAAATATTATTTGATGAAATGCGAACAAAAGCTCGCGAATGGGCTCGAATAACTTCGATTTAATCTAGCGTTTATATTTATGATAATTCTTCACCCTTTGAAAGTGGTAACTAACATGGAAAGTGGTAACTAACATAGTCTAGTGCCGTAAAGACCGGCAATATGTATCCATCAAAATCAATCACTGAGTCCGGGAACAATGCCTGCCTAGCTTTGCCAAAAATCGTTCTGGCTTTGGTCAGTTTTAAGAATTAAGCATAGGCTAAAACGTGTAGACAACTTAAACCCACCTGCCGGAGCCTCATAACCAACGTAATCCAGTGGTCAAGTAAAAATGACTCAACAAAAGTGGCTAGGATCAATTCCTGCCCATGCATTAAATAGTTTTCGTCAAGTGGAAGAATTATGACCCTTTCCAAAGTATCTTTTGGTCTATTTTAAAATTTTTTTTAGAAAAGAAGTCGTCAAAATTTCACAACTTCTTTGTATCATACAGTCTGATAAATGAAAATTTTTATTTCGTTCTTAACCGCACTGACAAAATTTCTGGTAAATGGAGAAAATAACAGTTTTAAAAAATCATCGAAAAAAATTCGACAAAACACCGTGCTCAAAATGCTATAGTTTTTCATAACGGTGGGAACCATCTTTTTTTTTTGCAAAAAAACCCCAAATAAATAATTGAAAAGAATTATGCTATACCCCTTACATTAAGGGCTATTGAAAAGCATCATAAGAGATTGCACACTAGCGTAACCAATTTAAATTAGAAAGTTCCAATAGGTGTCAGCTGAGAAATTCTGCTACCTTCGGAGGATTAGTCTAGGGATGGCGGTATAAAAGACAGCATGACGATAGTGAAAAGGACCGGGGTATTGTAATAAAAGTTTGCACACGGATGGCACTCGGATGGCTTCGCACAGTTGGCCTCGACAACCCACCAAATGCGGTTGCCTTTCGACAACGACATCGAATTGACTGCCTCAACCGTCTGTGTCATAACTCCACCACCTCTGGTTCGAAATGTAGGGGAGGGTAGAAGCGGCCCCCAGACCGTAAGTGCTAAAACCCTGTATCTTCGAATCAGACCATCAAGATATAGTAACACCGATTTGTATATATATACCTCATGCTCTGCTGTTGCAGTGATTGTGGTTGAATTACGACCGGGTAGACACTATTGCCATGCGCACATGCGTCCATGTATAGGATGCGGTTATTAACGTGCTGTATATAAGTTGTGTCATAAACATCAAAATATAATTTGCGTGATCATTTAAGGAATCAGCGAACAACATTTCCATTTATTAAATACTTATCGTCTCTGTAGTGCCTCAGAGTCAGCAATAATGTTGTTCTTCGACATTAGATTTAAATAGTGATCTGTTTAGTTCAATGATATATATTGAACGTCTAAAGCTGGGTCATTAAATTTGGAAATGTATGTTTGATCAGAATTTCAAGGTCTTCTCCGAGTATAAGGGAAGGCTGATTTCAACACACATTTATTTTTCACATGTTCTACTTACAAACATATGGGCTTTTAAAATTCGTAGCACCAGAAACCTACTGTATGCTCAAGTTGTGATCTTATCGATTTTTATTATTTGTGATATTGCAAAAGACTCAATTGGATTTATTTAGGAATAAATTTGTACATACATTTAAAAATGTAATTACACTCAAAGCAACTTCAAGATCTTCCTCGACAGAGTATGATTAAATATTATTCGATGAAATGCGAACAAAAGCTCGCGAATGGGTTCAAATAACTTTGAATTAATCTAGCTTGTATATTTATAATAGTTCTTAACCCAGACAAAAGCCTATGGGGTTTGTGTTAAGGGCAAGATTTGACCAAGAACTCGTTGACTTGAGACATTTTTCATTGGCCACTAGACTACACGAATGCTATCACGCCCTTGCCACTTAAATTGTTTAAGCGGGGTTTACTCTAGCCTATAATTGTTCTAAAACATAAAAATAATTCCGAGCAAGGGAATTATCGTTCAGCTGCGTTGTTTATTTACTGCACCACTTTGCTTGATCACCAGACCGCGTTGGCTATTACACTCGCCCTATGTGGTTTAAATTATTTACCCGTTTTCAACTGAATGATCTTTAAAAAATAGTTGAACAATATAAACCACTAAAAATCGTAGATGTGTAGCCAGGATTAGACATAAATGAAAAGGGTGAGACGTTCTCTGACTAAAATATATTTATTTGTTTACGAGCTTTCGGCCACCAGTCTGTAGCCTTCAACGGGTATATTTATGATGATTTATAAACTGTGAAAGTGTGAAATGAAGCTAGATATGACGTGTATACATGTGCACTGTGAAATACGATAAGGTGATACTATGTTTTCTGTATTAAGATTGTACATTGTCGAGGAAGCGGTTTTGAGTTGTTATCAGCATTCCTGTCTTTGCCAGCTGTATGCCATGATTCTGGACTTCTAGTGTTAGGCGACTACGGAAATTCCGTGTGTCAATGATTTTCGCGTTGCATGTTTTTCGATGTTTGAACCATTATTATGTTCCTTAACGTTTCTGATGTGTTCAGCCTTTCTTGTTTTCAGAGATCTGCCTGTTTCCCCTAAGTACAGGCAGATATTTTAAAACAAGAAAAGCAAATGATCACGCATGGCAATAGTGCCTACCTGGTCGTAATTCAACCACAATTACTGCAACAGCAAAGCATGACGTATATATATACAAATCGGTGATACTATAGTGCCACCGATTTCTATATATGTACGTCATGCTTTCCTGTTGCACTAATTGTGGTTGAATTACGACCAGGTAGGCACTATTGCCATGCGCACATGCATCTATATACAGGCTGCTGTTATTAACGTGCTGTATAAGTTTTATCATAAACATCAAAATATAATTTGCGTGGTCATTTATGCAATCAGCGAAACACATTTCCATTTATTTAATACTTATCGTCTCTGGATTGCCCCAGCAATAATGTTGCCTTCGAAATTAGATTTAAATAGTGATCTTCTTTGTTCAATGATATATATATATATATATATATATTGGACACCTATAGCTAGGTCATTATGTTTCGAAAAGCCGGTATGTTTGATCAGAATTTACAAGATCTTCTCCGAGTATAAGAGAAGGCTGATTTCAACACACATTTATTTTTCAAATGTTTTATTACGTATATACTCACAAAAGTATAGGCTTTTAAAATTCGTAGAACCACAAACCTACTGTATGCTCAAGTTGTGATCTTACCCATTTTTGTTACTTGTTATATTGCAAAAGACTCAATTGGATTTATTTAGAAATAAATTTTTACATAATTTAAAAATGTAATTACACTCAAAAGCAACTTCAGGGTCTTCCTCGACAGAGTATGATTAAATATTATTTGATGAAATGCGAACAAAAGCTCGCGAATGGGCTCGAATAACTTCGATTTAATCTAGCGTTTATATTTATGATAATTCTTCACCCTTTGAAAGTGGTAACTAACATGGAAAGTGGTAACTAACATAGTCTAGTGCCGTAAAGACCGGCAATATGTATCCATCAAAATCAATCACTGAGTCCGGGAACAATGCCTGCCTAGCTTTGCCAAAAATCGTTCTGGCTTTGGTCAGTTTTAAGAATTAAGCATAGGCTAAAACGTGTAGACAACTTAAACCCACCTGCCGGAGCCTCATAACCAACGTAATCCAGTGGTCAAGTAAAAATGACTCAACAAAAGTGGCTAGGATCAATTCCTGCCCATGCATTAAATAGTTTTCGTCAAGTGGAAGAATTATGACCCTTTCCAAAGTATCTTTTGGTCTATTTTAAAATTTTTTTTAGAAAAGAAGTCGTCAAAATTTCACAACTTCTTTGTATCATACAGTCTGATAAATGAAAATTTTTATTTCGTTCTTAACCGCACTGACAAAATTTCTGGTAAATGGAGAAAATAACAGTTTTAAAAAATCATCGAAAAAAATTCGACAAAACACCGTGCTCAAAATGCTATAGTTTTTCATAACGGTGGGAACCATCTTTTTTTTTTGCAAAAAAACCCCAAATAAATAATTGAAAAGAATTATGCTATACCCCTTACATTAAGGGCTATTGAAAAGCATCATAAGAGATTGAACACTAGCGTAACCAATTTAAATTAGAAAGTTCCAATAGGTGTCAGCTGAGAAATTCTGCTACCTTCGGAGGATTAGTCTAGGGATGGCGGTATAAAAGACAGCATGACGATAATGAAAAGGACCGGGGTATTGTAATAAAAGTTTGCACACGGATGGCACTCGGATGGCTTCGCACAGTTGGCCTCGACAACCCACCAAATGCGGTTGCCTTTCGACAACGACATCGAATTGACTGCCTCAACCGTCTGTATCATAACTCCACCACCTCTGGTTCGAAATATAGGGGAGGGTAGAAGCGGCCCCCAGACCGTAAGTGCTAAAACCCTGTATCTTCGAATCAGACCATCAAGGTATAGTAACACCGATTTGTATATATATACCTCATGCTCTGCTGTTGCAGTGATTGTGGTTGAATTACGACCGGGTAGACACTATTGCCATGCGCACATGCGTCCATGTATAGGATGCGGTTATTAACGTGCTGTATATAAGTTGTGTCATAAACATCAAAATATAATTTGCGTGATCATTTAAGGAATCAGCGAACAACATTTCCATTTACTAAATACTTATCGTCTCTGTAGTGCCTCAGAGTCAGCAATAATGTTGTTCTTCGACATTAGATTTAAATAGTGATCTGTTTAGTTCAATGATATATATTGAACGCCTAAAGCTGGGTCATTAAATTTGGAAATGTATGTTTGATCAGAATTTCAAGGTCTTCTCCGAGTATAAGGGAAGGCTGATTTCAACACACATTTATTTTTCACATGTTCTACTTACAAACATATGGGCTTTTAAAATTCGTAGCACCAGAAACCTACTGTATGCTCAAGTTGTGATCTTATCGATTTTTATTATTTGTGATATTGCAAAAGACTCAATTGGATTTATTTAGGAATAAATTTGTACATACATTTAAAAATGTAATTACACTCAAAGCAACTTCAAGATCTTCCTCGACAGAGTATGATTAAATATTATTCGATGAAATGCGAACAAAAGCTCGCGAATGGGTTCAAATAACTTTGAATTAATCTAGCTTGTATATTTATAATAGTTCTTACCCCAGACAAAAGCCTATGGGGTTTGTGTTAAGGGCAAGATTTGACCAAGAACTCGTTGACTTGAGACATTTTTCATTGGCCACTAGACTACACGAATGCTATCACGCCCTTGCCACTTAAATTGTTTAAGCGGGGTTTACTCTAGCCTATAATTGTTCTAAAACATAAAAATAATTCCGAGCAAGGGAATTATCGTTCAGCTGCGTTGTTTATTTACTGCACCACTTTGCTTGATCACCAGACCGCGTTGGCTATTACACTCGCCCTATGTGGTTTAAATTATTTACCCGTTTTCAACTGAATGATCTTTAAAAAATAGTTGAACAATATAAACCACTAAAAATCGTAGATGTGTAGCCAGGATTAGACATAAATGAAAAGGGTGAGACGTTCTCTGACTAAAATATATTTATTTGTTTACGAGCTTTCGGCCACCAGTGTGTAGCCTTCAACGGGTATATTTATAATGATTTATAAACTGTGAAAGTGTGAAATGAAGCTAGATATGACGTGTATACATGTGCACTGTGAAATACGATAAGGTGATACTATGTTTTCTTTATTAAGATTGTACATTGTCGAGGAAGCGGTTTTGAGTTGTTATCAGCATTCCTGTCTTTGCCAGCTGTATGCCATGATTCTGGACTTCTAGTGTTAGGCGACTACGGAAATTCCGTGTGTCAATGATTTTCGCGTTGCATGTTTTTCGATGTTTGAACCATTATTATGTTCCTTAACGTTTCTGATGTGTTCAGCCTTTCTTGTTTTCAGAGATCTGCCTGTTTCCCCTAAGTACAGGCAGATATTTTAAAACAAGAAAAGCAAATGATCACGCATGGCAATAGTGCCTACCTGGTCGTAATTCAACCACAATTACTGCAACAGCAAAGCATGACGTATATATATACAAATCGGTGATACTATAGTGCCACCGATTTCTATATATGTACGTCATGCTTTCCTGTTGCACTAATTGTGGTTGAATTACGACCAGGTAGGCACTATTGCCATGCGCACATGCATCTATATATAGGCTGCTGTTATTAACGTGCTGTATAAGTTTTATCATAAACATCAAAATATAATTTGCGTGGTCATTTATGCAATCAGCGAAACACATTTCCATTTATTTAGTACTTATCGTCTCTGGATTGCCCCAGCAATAATGTTGCCTTCGAAATTAGATTTAAATAGTGATCTTCTTTGTTCAATGATATATATATATATATATATATTGGACACCTATAGCTAGGTCATTATGTTTCGAAAAGCCGGTATGTTTGATCAGAATTTACAAGATCTTCTCCGAGTATAAGAGAAGGCTGATTTCAACACACATTTATTTTTCAAATGTTTTATCACGTATATACTCACAAAAGTATAGGCTTTTAAAATTCGTAGAACCAGAAACCTACTGTATGCTCAAGTTGTGATCTTACCCATTTTTGTTACTTGTTATATTGGAAAAGACTCAATTGGATTTATTTAGAAATAAATTTTTACATAATTTAAAAATGTAATTACACTCAAAAGCAACTTCAGGGTCTTCCTCGACAGAGTATGATTAAATATTATTTGATGAAATGCGAACAAAAGCTCGCGAATGGGCTCGAATAACTTCGATTTAATCTAGCGTTTATATTTATGATAATTCTTCACCCTTTGAAAGTGGTAACTAACATGGAAAGTGGTAACTAACATAGTCTAGTGCCGTAAAGACCGGCAATATGTATCCATCAAAATCAATCACTGAGTCCGGGAACAATGCCTGCCTAGCTTTGCCAAAAATCGTTCTGGCTTTGGTCAGTTTTAAGAATTAAGCATAGGCTAAAACGTGTAGACAACTTAAACCCACCTGCCGGAGCCTCATAACCAACGTAATCCAGTGGTCAAGTAAAAATGACTCAACAAAAGTGGCTAGGATCAATTCCTGCCCATGCATTAAATAGTTTTCGTCAAGTGGAAGAATTATGACCCTTTCCAAAGTATCTTTTGGTCTATTTTAAAATTTTTTTTAGAAAAGAAGTCGTCAAAATTTCACAACTTCTTTGTATCATACAGTCTGATAAATGAAAATTTTTATTTCGTTCTTAACCGCACTGACAAAATTTCTGGTAAATGGAGAAAATAACAGTTTTAAAAAATCATCGAAAAAAATTGGACAAAACACCGTGCTCAAAATGCTATAGTTTTTCATAACGGTGGGAACCATCTTTTTTTTTTGCAAAAAAACCCCAAATAAATAATTGAAAAGAATTATGCTATACCCCTTACATTAGGGGCTATTGAAAAGCATCATAAGAGATTGCACACTAGCGTAACCAATTTAAATTAGAAAGTTCCAATAGGTGTCAGCTGAGAAATTCTGCTACCTTCGGAGGATTAGTCTAGGGATGGCGGTATAAAAGACAGCATGACGATAATGAAAAGGACCGGGGTATTGTAATAAAAGTTTGCACACGGATGGCACTCGGATGGCTTCGCACAGTTGGCCTCGACAACCCACCAAATGCGGTTGCCTTTCGACAACGACATCGAATTGACTGCCTCAACCGTCTGTATCATAACTCCACCACCTCTGGTTCGAAATATAGGGGAGGGTAGAAGCGGCCCCCAGACCGTAAGTGCTAAAACCCTGTATCTTCGAATCAGACCATCAAGGTATAGTAACACTGATTTGTATATATATACCTCATGCTCTGCTGTTGCAGTGATTGTGGTTGAATTACGACCGGGTAGACACTATTGCCATGCGCACATGCGTCCATGTATAGGATGCGGTTATTAACGTGCTGTATATAAGTTGTGTCATAAACATCAAAATATAATTTGCGTGATCATTTAAGGAATCAGCGAACAACATTTCCATTTATTAAATACTTATCGTCTCTGTAGTGCCTCAGAGTCAGCAATAATGTTGTTCTTCGACATTAGATTTAAATAGTGATCTGTTTAGTTCAATGATATATATTGAACGCCTAAAGCTGGGTCATTAAATTTGGAAATGTATGTTTGATCAGAATTTCAAGGTCTTCTCCGAGTATAAGGGAAGGCTGATTTCAACACACATTTATTTTTCACATGTTCTACTTACAAACATATGGGCTTTTAAAATTCGTAGCACCAGAAACCTACTGTATGCTCAAGTTGTGATCTTATCGATTTTTATTATTTGTGATATTGCAAAAGACTCAATTGGATTTATTTAGGAATAAATTTGTACATACATTTAAAAATGTAATTACACTCAAAGCAACTTCAAGATCTTCCTCGACAGAGTATGATTAAATATTATTCGATGAAATGCGAACAAAAGCTCGCGAATGGGTTCAAATAACTTTGAATTAATCTAGCGTGTATATTTATAATAGTTCTTACCCCAGACAAAAGCCTATGGGGTTTGTGTTAAGGGCAAGATTTGACCAAGAACTCGTTGACTTGAGACATTTTTCATTGGCCACTAGACTACACGAATGCTATCACGCCCTTGCCACTTAAATTGTTTAAGCGGGGTTTACTCTAGCCTATAATTGTTCTAAAACATAAAAATAACTCCGAGCAAGGGAATTATCGTTCAGCTGCGTTGTTTATTTACTGCACCACTTTGCTTGATCACCAGACCGCGTTGGCTATTACACTCGCCCTATGTGGTTTAAATTATTTACCCGTTTTCAACTGAATGATCTTTAAAAAATAGTTGAACAATATAAACCACTAAAAATCGTAGATGTGTAGCCAGGATTAGACATAAATGAAAAGGGTGAGACGTTCTCTGACTAAAATATATTTATTTGTTTACGAGCTTTCGGCCACCAGTCTGTAGCCTTCAACGGGTATATTTATAATGATTTATAAACTGTGAAAGTGTGAAATGAAGCTAGATATGACGTGTATACATGTGCACTGTGAAATACGATAAGGTGATACTATGTTTTCTTTATTAAGATTGTACATTGTCGAGGAAGCGGTTTTGAGTTGTTATCAGCATTCCTGTCTTTGCCAGCTGTATGCCATGATTCTGGACTTCTAGTGTTAGGCGACTACGGAAATTCCGTGTGTCAATGATTTTCGCGTTGCATGTTTTTCGATGTTTGAACCATTATTATGCTCCTTAACGTTTCTGATGTGTTCAGCCTTTCTTGTTTTCAGAGATCTGCCTGTTTCCCCTAAGTACAGGCAGATATTTTAAAACAAGAAAAGCAAATGATCACGCATGGCAATAGTGCCTACCTGGTCGTAATTCAACCACAATTACTGCAACAGCAAAGCATGACGTATATATATACAAATCGGTGATACTATAGTGCCACCGATTTCTATATATGTACGTCATGCTTTCCTGTTGCACTAATTGTGGTTGAATTACGACCAGGTAGGCACTATTGCCATGCGCACATGCATCTATATATAGGCTGCTGTTATTAACGTGCTGTATAAGTTTTATCATAAACATCAAAATATAATTTGCGTGGTCATTTATGCAATCAGCGAAACACATTTCCATTTATTTAATACTTATCGTCTCTGGATTGCCCCAGCAATAATGTTGCCTTCGAAATTAGATTTAAATAGTGATCTTCTTTGTTCAATGATATATATATATATATATATATATATATATATATATATATATATATATATATATATATATATATATATATATATATTGGACACCTATAGCTAGGTCATTATGTTTCGAAAAGCCGGTATGTTTGATCAGAATTTACAAGATCTTCTCCGAGTATAAGAGAAGGCTGATTTCAACACACATTTATTTTTCAAATGTTTTATTACGTATATACTCACAAAAGTATAGGCTTTTAAAATTCGTAGAACCAGAAACCTACTGTATGCTCAAGTTGTGATCTTACCCATTTTTGTTACTTGTTATATTGCAAAAGACTCAATTGGATTTATTTAGAAATAAATTTTTACATAATTTAAAAATGTAATTACACTCAAAAGCAACTTCAGGGTCTTCCTCGACAGAGTATGATTAAATATTATTTGATGAAATGCGAACAAAAGCTCGCGAATGCGCTCGAATAACTTCGATTTAATCTAGCGTTTATATTTATGATAATTCTTCACCCTTTGAAAGTGGTAACTAACATGGAAAGTGGTAACTAACATAGTCTAGTGCCGTAAAGACCGGCAATATGTATCCATCAAAATCAATCACTGAGTCCGGGAACAATGCCTGCCTAGCTTTGCCAAAAATCGTTCTGGCTTTGGTCAGTTTTAAGAATTAAGCATAGGCTAAAACGTTTAGACAACTTAAACCCACCTGCCGGAGCCTCATAACCAACGTAATCCAGTGGTCAAGTAAAAATGACTCAACAAAAGTGGCTAGGATCAATTCCTGCCCATGCATTAAATAGTTTTCGTCAAGTGGAAGAATTATGACCCTTTCCAAAGTATCTTTTGGTCTATTTTAAAATTTTTTTTAGAAAAGAAGTCGTCAAAATTTCACAACTTCTTTGTATCATACAGTCTGATAAATGAAAATTTTTATTTCGTTCTTAACCGCACTGACAAAATTTCTGGTAAATGGAGAAAATAACAGTTTTAAAAAATCATCGAAAAAAATTGGACAAAACACCGTGCTCAAAATGCTATAGTTTTTCATAACGGTGGGAACCATCTTTTTTTCTTGCAAAAAACCCCCAAATAAATAATTGAAAAGAATTATGCTATACCCCTTACATTAGGGGCTATTGAAAAGCATCATAAGAGATTGCACACTAGCGTAGCCAATTTAAATTAGAAAGTTCCAATGGGTGTCAGCTGAGAAATTCTGCTACCTTCGGAGGATTAGTCTAGGGATGGCGGTATAAAAGACAGCATGACGATAGTGAAAAGGACCGGGGTATTGTAATAAAAGTTTGCACACGGATGGCACTCGGATGGCTTCGAACAGTTGGCCTCGACAACCCACCAAATGCGGTTGCCTTTCGACAACGACATCGAATTGACTGCCTCAACCGTCTGTGTCATAACTCCACCACCTCTGGTTCGAAATGTAGGGGAGGGTAGAAGCGGCCCCCAGACCGTAAGTGCTAAAACCCTGTATCTTCGAATCAGACCATCAAGATATAGTAACACCGATTTGTATATATATACCTCATGCTCTGCTGTTGCAGTGATTGTGGTTGAATTACGACCGGGTAGACACTATTGCCATGCGCACATGCGTCCATGTATAGGATGCGGTTATTAACGTGCTTTATATAAGTTGTGTCATAAACATCAAAATATAATTTGCGTGATCATTTAAGGAATCAGCGAACAACATTTCCATTTATTAAATACTTATCGTCTCTGTAGTGCCTCAGAGTCAGCAATAATGTTGTTCTTCGACATTAGATTTAAATAGTGATCTGTTTAGTTCAATGATATATATTGAACGCCTAAAGCTGGGTCATTAAATTTGGAAATGTATGTTTGATCAGAATTTCAAGGTCTTCTCCGAGTATAAGGGAAGGCTGATTTCAACACACATTTATTTTTCACATGTTCTACTTACAAACATATGGGCTTTTAAAATTCGTAGCACCAGAAACCTACTGTATGCTCAAGTTGTGATCTTATCGATTTTTATTATTTGTGATATTGCAAAAGACTCAATTGGATTTATTTAGGAATAAATTTGTACATACATTTAAAAATGTAATTACACTCAAAGCAACTTCAAGATCTTCCTCGACAGAGTATGATTAAATATTATTCGATGAAATGCGAACAAAAGCTCGCGAATGGGTTCAAATAACTTTGAATTAATCTAGCGTGTATATTTATAATAGTTCTTACCCCAGACAAAAGCCTATGGGGTTTGTGACAAGGGCAAGATTTGACCAAGAACTCGTTGACTTGAGACATTTTTCATTGGCCACTAGACTACACGAATGCTATCACGCCCTTGCCACTTAAATTGTTTAAGCGGGGTTTACTCTAGCCTATAATTGTTCTAAAACATAAAAATAATTCCGAGCAAGGGAATTATCGTTCAGCTGCGTTGTTTATTTACTGCACCACTTTGCTTGATCACCAGACCGCGTTGGCTATTACACTCGCCCTATGTGGTTTAAATTATTTACCCGTTTTCAACTGAATGATCTTTAAAAAATAGTTGAACAATATAAACCACTAAAAATCGTAGATGTGTAGCCAGGATTAGACATAAATGAAAAGGGTGAGACGTTCTCTGACTAAAATATATTTATTTGTTTACGAGCTTTCGGCCACCAGTGTGTAGCCTTCAACGGGTATATTTATAATGATTTATAAACTGTGAAAGTGTGAAATGAAGCTAGATATGACGTGTATACATGTGCACTGTGAAATACGATAAGGTGATACTATGTTTTCTTTATTAAGATTGTACATTGTCGAGGAAGCGGTTTTGAGTTGTTATCAGCATTCCTGTCTTTGCCAGCTGTATGCCATGATTCTGGACTTCTAGTGTTAGGCGACTACGGAAATTCCGTGTGTCAATGATTTTCGCGTTGCATGTTTTTCGATGTTTGAACCATTATTATGCTCCTTAACGTTTCTGATGTGTTCAGCCTTTCTTGTTTTCAGAGATCTGCCTGTTTCCCCTAAGTACAGGCAGATATTTTAAAACAAGAAAAGCAAATGATCACGCATGGCAATAGTGCCTACCTGGTCGTAATTCAACCACAATTACTGCAACAGCAAAGCATGACGTATATATATACAAATCGGTGATACTATAGTGCCACCGATTTCTATATATGTACGTCATGCTTTCCTGTTGCACTAATTGTGGTTGAATTACGACCAGGTAGGCACTAATGCCATGCGCACATGCATCTATATATAGGCTGCTGTTATTAACGTCCTGCATAAGTTTTATCATAAACATCAAAATATAATTTGCGTGGTCATTTATGAAATCAGCGAAACACATTTCCATTTATTTAATACTTATCGTCTCTGGATTGCCCCAGCAATAATGTTGCCTTCGAAATTAGATTTAAATAGTGATCTTCTTTGTTCAATGATATATATATATATATATATATATATATATATTGGACACCTATAGCTAGGTCATTATGTTTCGAAAAGCCGGTATGTTTGATCAGAATTTACAAGATCTTCTCCGAGTATAAGAGAAGGCTGATTTCAACACACATTTATTTTTCAAATGTTTTATTACGTATATACTCACAAAAGTATAGGCTTTTAAAATTCGTAGAACCAGAAACCTACTGTATGCTCAAGTTGTGATCTTACCCATTTTTGTTACTTGTTATATTGCAAAAGACTCAATTGGATTTATTTAGAAATAAATTTTTACATAATTTAAAAATGTAATTACACTCAAAAGCAACTTCAGGGTCTTCCTCGACAGAGTATGATTAAATATTATTTGATGAAATGCGAACAAAAGCTCGCGAATGCGCTCGAATAACTTCGATTTAATCTAGCGCCACACATGGTGTCGTTATTTATATTAGTAGAACGCGTGACTTCCGCAAGTTTACTTCCGCTTGTTTTCGCGCATATAATATTGTGCATTGTTATTGTTCAGGGATTACAATATATTACATTATTGACTGTACTTGTGTTTATCGAGTGAGTTTACTTGTTAACTGGCGTGGTGGCAGCGTCATTTATTCAACTCTGATTTAATAAACAGTTACGACAAGGTGTAACTTTGCTACACAGTCAGATCGACAACAATTCGCTCGGACTAAAGGAGTCAAAACACGACAGCTTGTATCACGCTGTAAAAAGTCAGTCGCTAAGTCATCAGAATGGCCAGTAATCGTGCTCCTAAACAGTGGAGTTTATCCAAAGATGAAACAATCACTTCATTCGAAGCGTGGCGTCAGAACCTTCTATATATCTTGTCCTTGGATCCGAATTTTGCTCACTTTTTGCTCGAAGAAACAACATGGCAACGCAAGACTAGCAATCAGCCAACTCGAGGCTTCGCTGATGATGGCGAGGACGTACCACAAGCAAACCGACGGACCGCCGCTCAAAAGGTAACTCACCTAGAATTAATGTTGGGTCAGATTGCTAACTTTTGTCCGGTAGTTGCTCGCAACACTATTGTTAAAAATTCCACATCCATGCAATCAATTTGGCAGGCTATTCGAGCTCACTTTGGGTTCCAGGCTACCGGTGCCAGGTTCTTAGATTTTAATAACCTACACTTAGAACCCGGGGAACGACCCGAGGACCTCTATCAACGTCTATTGGGCTTTATGGACGATAATTTGCTAAAGGTGAATGGCAGTATCCGCCACCACGGGGAAAATGTGACTAACGATGAAGAGCTTACTCCCACCCTTGAAAATGTTATCGTTATTACATGGTTACGTCTAGTTCACCCCGACTTACCAGCACTCATTAAGCAGCGCTACGGAACTGAGCTAAGGTCCCAAACATTAGCCAGCCTAAAGCCTGAAATATCCCAGGCCCTCGAGTCCCTGCTGGAAGAAATTCAGAGCACAAATGAGTCAAAAGTCCTACGTACTGCATTTCAACAGTCTAGCTCTCAACGTAATACACACCCACAGGCACCTTCCAACACCAGGGTCCCAAGTACAAGACGGAAAATATGCCCTCTGTGTCAACAAGCAAACCGATCACAGTTTTACCATTACCTTAGCAAGTGTCCCCTCCTTCCAACTCCTGATCGCCAATACTTGACCCGTGCACGACAAGTGATGTCCGAAAGCTTCGATATCGAAACTGCATCTGATTACATTGAAACCCCTCCTGGCCACATAGCAACTCCTCCTGAAAGCATTATGGAAGGTAGCTCCCATAACTACCGCGTTACGCCTACAACGCGACGGGTCTGTACCAAGCGCTCTCCTCACCTTAAGGTTTTTTACCACCATCATGCTCTGCAGCTTACCCTCGACACAGGTGCCGAGATAAGTATGATCAAAGCGTCAGTGGCTAGACAAGTTGGGGCCATTATCCATAAGACCACACAAACTGCCCTCCAGGCTGACGGCATAACCCCCCTTACCGTAGTTGGGGAAGTCCACTTCAATGTCAATCGCGATCATGTTGACCTTCATCTTGATGCCCTCGCAGTCGAGGAACTCGATGTTGATATCTTAGCTGGAACGCCCTTTATGGCACTCAATGACATCTCGGTTAGACCATCCCTCCAACAGATATCCATCCAAGGCTCCCACATCTTGTATTATGGAGCTGAAGGCCCTGACCCTCCACAGAACCATGTACGGCGCACCCAGTCCCATGTCTTACGTGCTTCACCATCATCTACAGTCATTTGGCCAGGAGAGTATATAGACATTCAGTTACCTCCCCAAGTCCACCCTGATTCTATCCTTGCACTGGAACCTCGCCCAGATTGCGCCAGATCGACTCGTAATTGGCCTCATCCCAACATCGTTGAAGCTGTTGCTGGTCACGTTCGTATTCTGAATGACACGACTGAACCTCAACATCTTGCTCGCCATGAACACTTTTGCCAGGTCCTACCCACCTTAACCTCAGACGTGTCTATTGTCGATAACACACTACCTCCTGCCCCCCCCCCCCACCCTCCACACCAGCAGAACCCATTCCCCTCCACTCCTCTGCAGTCCAACTAGACCCTGACCATATCCTACCTGAAACCAGTCGTGCCGCTTTCCAAAAGTTACTGCACAGTTACGACTCTGTATTTGACCCCTCCATTTCCGGATACAATGGCGCCGTGGGTCCTTTCGAAGCCATCGTCAACATGGGCCCAGTGCAACCGCCCCAACGAAAGGGTCGTCTCCCCCAGTATTCTCGCAACAAGTTAGTTCAGCTGCAGGCAAAGTTTGATGAGCTGGAGCGTCAGGGAGTATTTCAACGTCCAGAGGACATTGGCATAACGATAGAATATCTCAACCCATCCTTTCTAGTCACAAAACCATCTGGTGGACACCGACTAGTCACTGCCTTTGCTGACGTGGCCAGATACAGTAAGCCTCAACCATCTTTAATGCCCGACGTGGAGACCACCTTGCGCACAATCGCAAGGTGGAAGTACCTGATCGTAACTGATCTCACTAGCGCATTCTATCAGATACCCCTAGCAAAGGAATCTATGAAGTATTGCGGCGTTGCAACACCTTTCCGGGGCGTCCGTGCCTACACACGTTGTGCAATGGGAATGCCAGGTTCCGAAACTGCCCTAGAAGAACTCATGTGTCGGGTTCTCGGAGATTGTTTACAGGATGGAATCGCGGCAAAACTGGCAGATGATCTTTATTGTGGTGCAGACACACCCGAAGAGCTGTTACAGAACTGGCAACGAGTTCTAGATGCCCTCCAGCGGTGCAATCTTCACCTGTCTGCATCTAAAACCACAATCTGTCCCCAATCCACCACCATCCTTGGATGGGTCTGGACACTAGGTCAGTTGTCCGCCAGCCAACATCGCGTTGCTACTCTTTCTTCGTGTCCACCGCCAGACACTGTCCGTGGATTACGCTCATTTATTGGCGCATACAAAGCCCTTAGCCGTGTCCTTCCAAGCTGCTCCCAACTCCTCGCACCACTTGATCAGTTCATATCAGGCAAAGAATCCCGTGACGCTATACCGTGGACAGATACTTCACTTGTACACTTCCATGCTGCCCAAAATGCTCTCAAGGAACACAAGTCCATTACGCTCCCACGACCATCCGACCAGCTCTGGATTGTGACCGATGGTTCAGTGGCTAAAAGCGGTATCGGTGCAACGTTGTATGTAAACAGGGATAGCAAAGTACAACTTGCAGGCTTTTTCAGCGCCAAATTGCGCAAACACCAGGTCACCTGGCTTCCGTGCGAGATCGAGGCCCTAAGCATTGCAGCGTCCATCAAACATTTCAGTCCATACATAATACAATCAGTCCAGCCCACGTGCCTACTTACGGACAGCAAGCCATGTGTACAGGCAGTTCAAAAATTGTGTCGTGGAGAATTTTCTGCCAGCCCTCGAGTAACATCCTTTCTTTCCATCGTCAGTCGTTATGCCGTTCACGTTCAACACCTTGCTGGGTCGTCTAATATCCCTTCAGATTTTTCAAGCCGCAATGCTGCCGAATGTTCCGAGCCACATTGCCAAGTCTGCACATTCATCGCGGCGACTGAAGATTCCGTCGTTCGGGCAGCGTCTGTTCAAGATATTCGAAACCTTTCACATCTGCCATTTACAACGAGATCCGCGTGGTATGAGGTTCAGGCTGAGTGTTCCGACCTTCGTCGCACCCATGCCCACTTGAAACAAGGCACACGACCCTCCAAAAAAGCCACCAACATCAATGATGTGAAGCGATATCTTAACGTCGCATCCATTGCTAAAGATGGCCTCTTGGTCGTTCCACGTACAGACCCTCTTTCCCCCATTACGGAATTGATTGTTGTTCCACGCAGTGCCCTCGATAGTCTTATAACAGCTCTCCACGTCAGACTGGACCATCCCACTGCGCATCAATTGAATCTTGCTATGAAACGCCATTTTTATGCTCTCGATATGACGAAAGCCATTGATCGTGTTCGCGACACGTGCCACACCTGCGCCTCTCTCCGCAATCTGCCACAACCTCTACTAAACCAGACCTCAAACGATCCACCTGCTGTAGTTGGCATCTCCTTTGCTGCAGATGTTCTTCGAAGAAGCAAACAGTTTATTCTTGTTCTTCGAGATACCTCGACATCTTTTACCTCTGCCTGTATCATTTCGGACGAAAAGACTGCCACCCTTCGCGACAATCTATCCACTTTATTCGTCGCACTCCACTCTCCCGACGGTCCCCCTGCTACAATTCGAGTAGATCCTGCCCCTGGTTTCCGAGCGTTAAAAAATGATCCCGCACTTCTGACCCTAGGCATCACGTTGGAGATTGGTAGAGCCAAAAACATCAACAAGAATCCGGTTGCAGAGAAGGCCGTTGCTGAAGTCGAGGAAGAACTCCGCCGACAAGCACCAAATGGGGAACCTATTACTCACCTTGGATTAAGTATTGCTATATCCAGGCTAAACTCCCGCCTTCGTCGACAGGGACTCTCTGCATACGAATTATGGACACACAGGGACCAATACTCTAACACTCAACTCCCGATAGACGACATCAACACAATCAGAACCCAGCGTCAACAGCGCTTAAAGAATCACCCCTATAGCGAACGCTCCAAATATCCTAAAGAAACTCGTGTGCACACTTCAATCCACAAAATAGCAGTTGGTGATCTCGTTTACCTGCGTACCGAACGAGATAAAACAAAAGTCCGCAACAGATACCTGGTGGTATCAATTGACCACCCATGGTGCTTTATCAAGAAGTTTACTAATTCACAGATTCGAGCAGTCTCTTATAAAGTCCGCCTTGACGAATGTTATCGTGTTCCCAGTGAAGTGAGTCAGGCCACAGGCAACCATTTCGCCGAATCAGATAGTGAGGACGAAACGCAGTGTATGGTTGAGTCAGCCCCCGTGGAACCCCGGCCTTCTCCATCGGTGCCTGACGTTTTGCAGCTTCACCCATCTTCTCCGACCACCGCCCAAATACCCACACGGCCTCAGCGCATACGAAAGCCACCCAACTACTTGGAGTATGAACATTAATATTGTAAATACTTGCGTTAGTTTATATAGAGTAACTGTAGCTGAAGTATGGAACAGCCTCACCATCTTAGGAAGAAAAAAAAAAAAACAAACAGAAACTGCGCCACACATGGTGTCGTTATTTATATTAGTAGAACGCGTGACTTCCGCAAGTTTACTTCCGCTTGTTTTCGCGCATATAATATTGTGCATTGTTATTGTTCAGGGATTACAATATATTACATTATTGACTGTACTTGTGTTTATCGAGTGAGTTTACTTGTTAACTGGCGTAGCGTTTATATTTATGATAATTCTTCACCCTTTGAAAGTGGTAACTAACATGGAAAGTGGTAACTAACATAGTCTAGTGCCGTAAAGACCGGCAATATGTATCCATCAAAATCAATCACTGAGTCCGGGAACAATGCCTGCCTAGCTTTGCCAAAAATCGTTCTGGCTTTGGTCAGTTTTAAGAATTAAGCATAGGCTAAAACGTTTAGACAACTTAAACCCACCTGCCGGAGCCTCATAACCAACGTAATCCAGTGGTCAAGTAAAAATGACTCAACAAAAGTGGCTAGGATCAATTCCTGCCCATGCATTAAATAGTTTTCGTCAAGTGGAAGAATTATGACCCTTTCCAAAGTATCTTTTGGTCTATTTTAAAATTTTTTTTAGAAAAGAAGTCGTCAAAATTTCACAACTTCTTTGTATCATACAGTCTGATAAATGAAAATTTTTATTTCGTTCTTAACCGCACTGACAAAATTTCTGGTAAATGGAGAAAATAACAGTTTTAAAAAATCATCGAAAAAAATTCGACAAAACACCGTGCTCAAAATGCTATAGTTTTTCATAACGGTGGGAACCATCTTTTTTTCTTGCAAAAAAACCCCAAATAAATAATTGAAAAGAATTATGCTATACCCCTTACATTAGGGGCTATTGAAAAGCATCATAAGAGATTGCACACTAGCGTAGCCAATTTAAATTAGAAAGTTCCAATGGGTGTCAGCTGAGAAATTCTGCTACCTTCGGAGGATTAGTCTAGGGATGGCGGTATAAAAGACAGCATGACGATAGTGAAAAGGACCGGGGTATTGTAATAAAAGTTTGCACACGGATGGCACTCGGATGGCTTCGAACAGTTGGCCTCGACAACCCACCAAATGCGGTTGCCTTTCGACAACGACATCGAATTGACTGCCTCAACCGTCTGTGTCATAACTCCACCACCTCTGGTTCGAAATATAGGGGAGGGTAGAAGCGGCCCCCAGACCGTAAGTGCTAAAACCCTGTATCTTCGAATCAGACCATCAAGATATAGTAACACCGATTTGTATATATATACCTCATGCTCTGCTGTTGCAGTGATTGTGGTTGAATTACGACCGGGTAGACACTATTGCCATGCGCACATGCGTCCATGTATAGGATGCGGTTATTAACGTGCTTTATATAAGTTGTGTCATAAACATCAAAATATAATTTGCGTGATCATTTAAGGAATCAGCGAACAACATTTCCATTTATTAAATACTTATCGTCTCTGTAGTGCCTCAGAGTCAGCAATAATGTTGTTCTTCGACATTAGATTTAAATAGTGATCTGTTTAGTTCAATGATATATATTGAACGCCTAAAGCTGGGTCATTAAATTTGGAAATGTATGTTTGATCAGAATTTCAAGGTCTTCTCCGAGTATAAGGGAAGGCTGATTTCAACACACATTTATTTTTCACATGTTCTACTTACAAACATATGGGCTTTTAAAATTCGTAGCACCAGAAACCTACTGTATGCTCAAGTTGTGATCTTATCGATTTTTATTATTTGTGATATTGCAAAAGACTGAATTGGATTTATTTAGGAATAAATTTGTACATACATTTAAAAATGTAATTACACTCAAAGCAACTTCAAGATCTTCCTCGACAGAGTATGATTAAATATTATTCGATGAAATGCGAACAAAAGCTCGCGAATGGGTTCAAATAACTTTGAATTAATCTAGCGTGTATATTTATAATAGTTCTTACCCCAGACAAAAGCCTATGGGGTTTGTGACAAGGGCAAGATTTGACCAAGAACTCGTTGACTTGAGACATTTTTCATTGGCCACTAGACTACACGAATGCTATCACGCCCTTGCCACTTAAATTGTTTAAGCGGGGTTTACTCTAGCCTATAATTGTTCTAAAACATAAAAATAATTCCGAGCAAGGGAATTATCGTTCAGCTGCGTTGTTTATTTACTGCACCACTTTGCTTGATCACCAGACCGCGTTGGCTATTACACTCGCCCTATGTGGTTTAAATTATTTACCCGTTTTCAACTGAATGATCTTTAAAAAATAGTTGAACAATATAAACCACTAAAAATCGTAGATGTGTAGCCAGGATTAGACATAAATGAAAAGGGTGAGACGTTCTCTGACTAAAATATATTTATTTGTTTACGAGCTTTCGGCCACCAGTCTGTAGCCTTCAACGGGTATATTTATAATGATTTATAAACTGTGAAAGTGTGAAATGAAGCTAGATATGACGTGTATACATGTGCACTGTGAAATACGATAAGGTGATACTATGTTTTCTTTATTAAGATTGTACATTGTCGAGGAAGCGGTTTTGAGTTGTTATCAGCATTCCTGTCTTTGCCAGCTGTATGCCATGATTCTGGACTTCTAGTGTTAGGCGACTACGGAAATTCCGTGTGTCAATGATTTTCGCGTTGCATGTTTTTCGATGTTTGAACCATTATTATGCTCCTTAACGTTTCTGATGTGTTCAGCCTTTCTTGTTTTCAGAGATCTGCCTGTTTCCCCTAAGTACAGGCAGATATTTTAAAACAAGAAAAGCAAATGATCACGCATGGCAATAGTGCCTACCTGGTCGTAATTCAACTACAATTACTGCAACAGCAAAGCATGACGTATATATATACAAATCGGTGATACTATAGTGCCACCGATTTCTATATATGTACGTCATGCTTTCCTGTTGCACTAATTGTGGTTGAATTACGACCAGGTAGGCACTATTGCCATGCGCACATGCATCTATATATAGGCTGCTGTTATTAACGTCCTGCATAAGTTTTATCATAAACATCAAAATATAATTTGCGTGGTCATTTATGCAATCAGCGAAACACATTTCCATTTATTTAATACTTATCGTCTCTGGATTGCCCCAGCAATAATGTTGCCTTCGAAATTAGATTTAAATAGTGATCTTCTTTGTTCAATGATATATATATATATATATATATATATATATTGGACACCTATAGCTAGGTCATTATGTTTCGAAAAGCCGGTATGTTTGATCAGAATTTACAAGATCTTCTCCGAGTATAAGAGAAGGCTGATTTCAACACACATTTATTTTTCAAATGTTTTATTACGTATATACTCACAAAAGTATAGGCTTTTAAAATTCGTAGAACCACAAACCTACTGTATGCTCAAGTTGTGATCTTACCCATTTTTGTTACTTGTTATATTGCAAAAGACTCAATTGGATTTATTTAGAAATAAATTTTTACATAATTTAAAAATGTAATTACACTCAAAAGCAACTTCAGGGTCTTCCTCGACAGAGTATGATTAAATATTATTTGATGAAATGCGAACAAAAGCTCGCGAATGGGCTCGAATAACTTCGATTTAATCTAGCGTTTATATTTATGATAATTCTTCACCCTTTGAAAGTGGTAACTAACATGGAAAGTGGTAACTAACATAGTCTAGTGCCGTAAAGACCGGCAATATGTATCCATCAAAATCAATCACTGAGTCCGGGAACAATGCCTGCCTAGCTTTGCCAAAAATCGTTCTGGCTTTGGTCAGTTTTAAGAATTAAGCATAGGCTAAAACGTGTAGACAACTTAAACCCACCTGCCGGAGCCTCATAACCAACGTAATCCAGTGGTCCAGTAAAAATGACTCAACAAAAGTGGCTAGGATCAATTCCTGCCCATGCATTAAATAGTTTTCGTCAAGTGGAAGAATTATGACCCTTTCCAAAGTATCTTTTGGTCTATTTTAAAATTTTTTTTAGAAAAGAAGTCGTCAAAATTTCACAACTTCTTTGTATCATACAGTCTGATAAATGAAAATTTTTATTTCGTTCTTAACCGCACTGACAAAATTTCTGGTAAATGGAGAAAATAACAGTTTTAAAAAATCATCGAAAAAAATTGGACAAAACACCGTGCTCAAAATGCTATAGTTTTTCATAACGGTGGGAACCATCTTTTTTTCTTGCAAGAAAACCCCAAATAAATAATTGAAAAGAATTATGCTATACCCCTTACATTAGGGGCTATTGAAAAGCATCATAAGAGATTGCACACTAGCGTAACCAATTTAAATTAGAAAGTTCCAATAGGTGTCAGCTGAGAAATTCTGCTACCTTCGGAGGATTAGTCTAGGGATGGCGGTATAAAAGACAGCATGACGATAGTGAAAAGGACCGGGGTATTGTAATAAAAGTTTGCACACGGATGGCACTCGGATGGCTTCGCACAGTTGGCCTCGACAACCCACCAAATGCGGTTGCCTTTCGACAACGACATCGAATTGACTGCCTCAACCGTCTGTGTCATAACTCCACCACCTCTGGTTCGAAATATAGGGGAGGGTAGAAGCGGCCCCCAGACCGTAAGTGCTAAAACCCTGTATCTTCGAATCAGACCATCAAGATATAGTAACACCGATTTGTATATATATACCTCATGCTCTGCTGTTGCAGTGATTGTGGTTGAATTACGACCGGGTAGACACTATTGCCATGCGCACATGCGTCCATGTATAGGATGCGGTTATTAACGTGCTGTATATAAGTTGTGTCATAAACATCAAAATATAATTTGCGTGATCATTTAAGGAATCAGCGAACAACATTTCCATTTATTAAATACTTATCGTCTCTGTAGTGCCTCAGAGTCAGCAATAATGTTGTTCTTCGACATTAGATTTAAATAGTGATCTGTTTAGTTCAATGATATATATTGAACGCCTAAAGCTGGGTCATTAAATTTGGAAATGTATGTTTGATCAGAATTTCAAGGTCTTCTCCGAGTACAAGGGAAGGCTGATTTCAACACACATTTATTTTTCACATGTTCTACTTACAAACATATGGGCTTTTAAAATTCGTAGCACCAGAAACCTACTGTATGCTCAAGTTGTGATCTTATCGATTTTTATTATTTGTGATATTGCAAAAGACTCAATTGGATTTATTTAGGAATAAATTTGTACATACATTTAAAAATGTAATTACACTCAAAGCAACTTCAAGATCTTCCTCGACAGAGTATGATTAAATATTATTCGATGAAATGCGAACAAAAGCTCGCGAATGGGTTCAAATAACTTTGAATTAATCTAGCGTGTATATTTATAATAGTTCTTACCCCAGACAAAAGCCTATGGGGTTTGTGACAAGGGCAAGATTTGACCAAGAACTCGTTGACTTGAGACATTTTTCATTGGCCACTAGACTACACGAATGCTATCACGCCCTTGCCACTTAAATTGTTTAAGCGGGGTTTACTCTAGCCTATAATTGTTCTAAAACATAAAAATAATTCCGAGCAAGGGAATTATCGTTCAGCTGCGTTGTTTATTTACTGCACCACTTTGCTTGATCACCAGACCGCGTTGGCTATTACACTCGCCCTATGTGGTTTAAATTATTTACCCGTTTTCAACTGAATGATCTTTAAAAAATAGTTGAACAATATAAACCACTAAAAATCGTAGATGTGTAGCCAGGATTAGACATAAATGAAAAGCGTGAGACGTTCTCTGACTAAAATATATTTATTTGTTTACGAGCTTTCGGCCACCAGTCTGTAGCCTTCAACGGGTATATTTATGATGATTTATAAACTGTGAAAGTGTGAAATGAAGCTAGATATGACGTGTATACATGTGCACTGTGAAATACGATAAGGTGATACTATGTTTTCTTTATTAAGATTGTACATTGTCGAGGAAGCGGTTTTGAGTTGTTATCAGCATTCCTGTCTTTGCCAGCTGTATGCCATGATTCTGGACTTCTAGTGTTAGGCGACTACGGAAATTCCGTGTGTCAATGATTTTCGCGTTGCATGTTTTTCGATGTTTGAACCATTATTATGTTCCTTAACGTTTCTGATGTGTTCAGCCTTTCTTGTTTTCAGAGATCTGCCTGTTTCCTTTAAGTACAGGCAGATATTTTAAAACAAGAAAAGCAAATGATCACGCATGGCAATAGTGCCTACCTGGTCGTAATTCAACCACAATTACTGCAACAGCAAAGCATGACGTATATATATACAAATCGGTGTTACTATAGTGCCACCGATTTCTATATATGTACGTCATGCTTTCCTGTTGCACTAATTGTGGTTGAATTACGACCAGGTAGGCACTATTGCCATGCGCACATGCATCTATATATAGGCTGCTGTTATTAACGTGCTGTATAAGTTTTATCATAAACATCAAAATATAATTTGCGTGGTCATTTATGCAATCAGCGAAACACATTTCCATTTATTTAGTACTTATCGTCTCTGGATTGCCCCAGCAATAATGTTGCCTTCGAAGTTAGATTTAAATAGTGATCTTCTTTGTTCAATGATATATATATATATATATATATATATTGGACACCTATAGCTAGGTCATTATGTTTCGAAAAGCCGGTATGTTTGATCAGAATTTACAAGATCTTCTCCGAGTATAAGAGAAGGCTGATTTCAACACACATTTATTTTTCAAATGTTTTATTACGTATATACTCACAAAAGTATAGGCTTTTAAAATTCGTAGAACCAGAAACCTACTGTATGCTCAAGTTGTGATCTTACCCATTTTTGTTACTTGTTATATTGGAAAAGACTCAATTGGATTTATTTAGAAATAAATTTTTACATAATTTAAAAATGTAATTACACTCAAAAGCAACTTCAGGGTCTTCCTCGACAGAGTATGATTAAATATTATTTGATGAAATGCGAACAAAAGCTCGCGAATGGGCTCGAATAACTTCGATTTAATCTAGCGTTTATATTTATGATAATTCTTCACCCTTTGAAAGTGGTAACTAACATGGAAAGTGGTAACTAACATAGTCTAGTGCCGTAAAGACCGGCAATATGTATCCATCAAAATCAATCACTGAGTCCGGGAACAATGCCTGCCTAGCTTTGCCAAAAATCGTTCTGGCTTTGGTCAGTTTTAAGAATTAAGCATAGGCTAAAACGTGTAGACAACTTAAACCCACCTGCCGGAGCCTCATAACCAACGTAATCCAGTGGTCAAGTAAAAATGACTCAACAAAAGTGGCTAGGATCAATTCCTGCCCATGCATTAAATAGTTTTCGTCAAGTGGAAGAATTATGACCCTTTCCAAAGTATCTTTTGGTCTATTTTAAAATTTTTTTTAGAAAAGAAGTCGTCAAAATTTCACAACTTCTTTGTATCATACAGTCTGATAAATGAAAATTTTTATTTCGTTCTTAACCGCACTGACAAAATTTCTGGTAAATGGAGAAAATAACAGTTTTAAAAAATCATCGAAAAAAATTGGACAAAACACCGTGCTCAAAATGCTATAGTTTTTCATAACGGTGGGAACCATCTTTTTTTTTTGCAAAAAAACCCCAAATAAATAATTGAAAAGAATTATGCTATACCCCTTACATTAGGGGCTATTGAAAAGCATCATAAGAGATTGCACACTAGCGTAACCAATTTAAATTAGAAAGTTCCAATAGGTGTCAGCTGAGAAATTCTGCTACCTTCGGAGGATTAGTCTAGGGATGGCGGTATAAAAGACAGCATGACGATAATGAAAAGGACCGGGGTATTGTAATAAAAGTTTGCACACGGATGGCACTCGGATGGCTTCGCACAGTTGGCCTCGACAACCCACCAAATGCGGTTGCCTTTCGACAACGACATCGAATTGACTGCCTCAACCGTCTGTATCATAACTCCACCACCTCTGGTTCGAAATATAGGGGAGGGTAGAAGCGGCCCCCAGACCGTAAGTGCTAAAACCCTGTATCTTCGAATCAGACCATCAAGGTATAGTAACACCGATTTGTATATATATACCTCATGCTCTGCTGTTGCAGTGATTGTGGTTGAATTACGACCGGGTAGACACTATTGCCATGCGCACATGCGTCCATGTATAGGATGCGGTTATTAACGTGCTGTATATAAGTTGTGTCATAAACATCAAAATATAATTTGCGTGATCATTTAAGGAATCAGCGAACAACATTTCCATTTATTAAATACTTATCGTCTCTGTAGTGCCTCAGAGTCAGCAATAATGTTGTTCTTCGACATTAGATTTAAATAGTGATCTGTTTAGTTCAATGATATATATTGAACGCCTAAAGCTGGGTCATTAAATTTGGAAATGTATGTTTGATCAGAATTTCAAGGTCTTCTCCGAGTATAAGGGAAGGCTGATTTCAACACACATTTATTTTTCACATGTTCTACTTACAAACATATGGGCTTTTAAAATTCGTAGCACCAGAAACCTACTGTATGCTCAAGTTGTGATCTTATCGATTTTTATTATTTGTGATATTGCAAAAGACTCAATTGGATTTATTTAGGAATAAATTTGTACATACATTTAAAAATGTAATTACACTCAAAGCAACTTCAAGATCTTCCTCGACAGAGTATGATTAAATATTATTCGATGAAATGCGAACAAAAGCTCGCGAATGGGTTCAAATAACTTTGAATTAATCTAGCGTGTATATTTATAATAGTTCTTACCCCAGACAAAAGCCTATGGGGTTTGTGACAAGGGCAAGATTTGACCAAGAACTCGTTGACTTGAGACATTTTTCATTGGCCACTAGACTACACGAATGCTATCACGCCCTTGCCACTTAAATTGTTTAAGCGGGGTTTACTCTAGCCTATAATTGTTCTAAAACATAAAAATAATCCCGAGCAAGGGAATTATCGTTCAGCTGCGTTGTTTATTTACTGCACCACTTTGCTTGATCACCAGACCGCGTTGGCTATTACACTCGCCCTATGTGGTTTAAATTATTTACCCGTTTTCAACTGAATGATCTTTAAAAAATAGTTGAACAATATAAACCACTAAAAATCGTAGATGTGTAGCCAGGATTAGACATAAATGAAAAGGGTGAGACGTTCTCTGACTAAAATATATTTATTTGTTTACGAGCTTTCGGCCACCAGTCTGTAGCCTTCAACGGGTATATTTATAATGATTTATAAACTGTGAAAGTGTGAAATGAAGCTAGATATGACGTGTATACATGTGCACTGTGAAATACGATAAGGTGATACTATGTTTTCTTTATTAAGATTGTACATTATCGAGGAAGCGGTTTTGAGTTGTTATCAGCATTCCTGTCTTTGCCAGCTGTATGCCATGATTCTGGACTTCTAGTGTTAGGCGACTACGGAAATTCCGTGTGTCAATGATTTTCGCGTTGCATGTTTTTCGATGTTTGAACCATTATTATGCTCCTTAACGTTTCTGATGTGTTCAGCCTTTCTTGTTTTCAGAGATCTGCCTGTTTCCCCTAAGTACAGGCAGATATTTTAAAACAAGAAAAGCAAATGATCACTCATGGCAATAGTGCCTACCTGGTCGTAATTCAACCACAATTACTGCAACAGCAAAGCATGACGTACATATATACAAATCGGTGATACTATAGTGCCACCGATTTCTATATATGTACGTCATGCTTTCCTGTTGCACTAATTGTGGTTGAATTACGACCAGGTAGGCACTATTGCCATGCGCACATGCATCTATATATAGGCTGCTGTTATTAACGTCCTGCATAAGTTTTATCATAAACATCAAAATATAATTTGCGTGGTCATTTATGCAATCAGCGAAACACATTTCCATTTATTTAATACTTATCGTCTCTGGATTGCCCCAGCAATAATGTTGCCTTCGAAATTAGATTTAGATAGTGATCTTCTTTGTTTAATGATATATATATATATATATATATATATATATATATATTGGACACCTATAGCTAGGTCATTATGTTTCGAAAAGCCGGTATGTTTGATCAGAATTTACAAGATCTTCTCCGAGTATAAGAGAAGACTGATTTCAACACACATTTATTTTTCAAATGTTTTATTACGTATATACTCACAAAAGTATAGGCTTTTAAAATTCGTAGAACCAGAAACCTACTGTATGCTCAAGTTGTGATCTTACCCATTTTTGTTACTTGTTATATTGCAAAAGACTCAATTGGATTTATTTAGAAATAAATTTTTACATAATTTAAAAATGTAATTACACTCAAAAGCAACTTCAGGGTCTTCCTCGACAGAGTATGATTAAATATTATTTGATGAAATGCGAACAAAAGCTCGCGAATGGGCTCGAATAACTTCGATTTAATCTAGCGTTTATATTTATGATAATTCTTCACCCTTTGAAAGTGGTAACTAACATGGAAAGTGGTAACTAACATAGTCTAGTGCCGTAAAGACCGGCAATATGTATCCATCAAAATCAATCACTGAGTCCGGGAACAATGCCTGCCTAGCTTTGCCAAAAATCGTTCTGGCTTTGGTCAGTTTTAAGAATTAAGCATAGGCTAAAACGTGTAGACAACTTAAACCCACCTGCCGGAGCCTCATAACCAACGTAATCCAGTGGTCAAGTAAAAATGACTCAACAAAAGTGGCTAGGATCAATTCCTGCCCATGCATTAAATAGTTTTCGTCAAGTGGAAGAATTATGACCCTTTCCAAAGTATCTTTTGGTCTATTTTAAAATTTTTTTTAGAAAAGAAGTCGTCAAAATTTCACAACTTCTTTGTATCATACAGTCTGATAAATGAAAATTTTTATTTCGTTCTTAACCGCACTGACAAAATTTCTGGTAAATGGAGAAAATAACAGTTTTAAAAAATCATCGAAAAAAATTGGACAAAACACCGTGCTCAAAATGCTATAGTTTTTCATAACGGTGGGAACCATCTTTTTTTTTTGCAAAAAAACCCCAAATAAATAATTGAAAAGAATTATGCTATACCCCTTACATTAGGGGCTATTGAAAAGCATCATAAGAGATTGCACACTAGCGTAACCAATTTAAATTAGAAAGTTCCAATAGGTGTCAGCTGAGAAATTCTGCTACCTTCGGAGGATTAGTCTAGGGATGGCGGTATAAAAGACAGCATGACGATAATGAAAAGGACCGGGGTATTGTAATAAAAGTTTGCACACGGATGGCACTCGGATGGCTTCGCACAGTTGGCCTCGACAACCCACCAAATGCGGTTGCCTTTCGACAACGACATCGAATTGACTGCCTCAACCGTCTGTATCATAACTCCACCACCTCTGGTTCGAAATATAGGGGAGGGTAGAAGCGGCCCCCAGACCGTGAGTGCTAAAACCCTGTATCTTCGAATCAGACCATCAAGGTATAGTAACACCGATTTGTATATATATACCTCATGCTCTGCTGTTGCAGTGATTGTGGTTGAATTACGACCGGGTAGACACTATTGCCATGCGCACATGCGTCCATGTATAGGATGCGGTTATTAACGTGCTGTATATAAGTTGTGTCATAAACATCAAAATATAATTTGCGTGATCATTTAAGGAATCAGCGAACAACATTTCCATTTATTAAATACTTATCGTCTCTGTAGTGCCTCAGAGTCAGCAATAATGTTGTTCTTCGACATTAGATTTAAATAGTGATCTGTTTAGTTCAATGATATATATTGAACGCCTAAAGCTGGGTCATTAAATTTGGAAATGTATGTTTGATCAGAATTTCAAGGTCTTCTCCGAGTATAAGGGAAGGCTGATTTCAACACACATTTATTTTTCACATGTTCTACTTACAAACATATGGGCTTTTAAAATTCGTAGCACCAGAAACCTACTGTATGCTCAAGTTGTGATCTTATCGATTTTTATTATTTGTGATATTGCAAAAGACTCAATTGGATTTATTTAGGAATAAATTTGTACATACATTTAAAAATGTAATTACACTCAAAGCAACTTCAAGATCTTCCTCGACAGAGTATGATTAAATATTATTCGATGAAATGCGAACAAAAGCTCGCGAATGGGTTCAAATAACTTTGAATTAATCTAGCGTGTATATTTATAATAGTTCTTAAACCAGACAAAAGCCTATGGGGTTTGTGACAAGGGCAAGATTTGACCAAGAACTCGTTGACTTGAGACATTTTTCATTGGCCACTAGACTACACGAATGCTATCACGCCCTTGCCACTTAAATTGTTTAAGCGGGGTTTACTCTAGCCTATAATTGTTCTAAAACATAAAAATAATTCCGAGCAAGGGAATTATCGTTCAGCTGCGTTGTTTATTTACTGCACCACTTTGCTTGATCACCAGACCGCGTTGGCTATTACACTCGCCCTATGTGGTTTAAATTATTTACCCGTTTTCAACTGAATGATCTTTAAAAAATAGTTGAACAATATAAACCACTAAAAATCGTAGATGTGTAGCCAGGATTAGACATAAATGAAAAGGGTGAGACGTTCTCTGACTAAAATATATTTATTTGTTTACGAGCTTTCGGCCACCAGTCTGTAGCCTTCAACGGGTATATTTATAATGATTTATAAACTGTGAAAGTGTGAAATGAAGCTAGATATGACGTGTATACATGTGCACTGTGAAATACGATAAGGTGATACTATGTTTTCTTTATTAAGATTGTACATTGTCGAGGAAGCGGTTTTGAGTTGTTATCAGCATTCCTGTCTTTGCCAGCTGTATGCCATGATTCTGGACTTCTAGTGTTAGGCGACTACGGAAATTCCGTGTGTCAATGATTTTCGCGTTGCATGTTTTTCGATGTTTGAACCATTATTATGTTCCTTAACGTTTCTGATGTGTTCAGCCTTTCTTGTTTTCAGAGATCTGCCTGTTTCCTTTAAGTACAGGCAGATATTTTAAAACAAGAAAAGCAAATGATCACGCATGGCAATAGTGCCTACCTGGTCGTAATTCAACCACAATTACTGCAACAGCAAAGCATGACGTATATATATACAAATCGGTGATACTATAGTGCCACCGATTTCTATATATGTACGTCATGCTTTCCTGTTGCACTAATTGTGGTTGAATTACGACCAGGTAGGCACTATTGCCATGCGCACATGCATCTATATACAGGCTGCTGTTATTAACGTGCTGTATAAGTTTTATCATAAACATCAAAATATAATTTGCGTGGTCATTTATGCAATCAGCGAAACACATTTCCATTTATTTAATACTTATCGTCTCTGGATTGCCCCAGCAATAATGTTGCCTTCGAAATTAGATTTAAATAGTGATCTTCTTTGTTCAATGATATATATATATATATATATATTGGACACCTATAGCTAGGTCATTATGTTTCGAAAAGCCGGTATGTTTGATCAGAATTTACAAGATCTTCTCCGAGTATAAGAGAAGGCTGATTTCAACACACATTTATTTTTCAAATGTTTTATTACGTATATACTCACAAAAGTATAGGCTTTTAAAATTCGTAGAACCACAAACCTACTGTATGCTCAAGTTGTGATCTTACCCATTTTTGTTACTTGTTATATTGAAAAAGACTCAATTGGATTTATTTAGAAATAAATTTTTACATAATTTAAAAATGTAATTACACTCAAAAGCAACTTCAGGGTCTTCCTCGACAGAGTATGATTAAATATTATTTGATGAAATGCGAACAAAAGCTCGCGAATGGGCTCGAATAACTTCGATTTAATCTAGCGTTTATATTTATGATAATTCTTCACCCTTTGAAAGTGGTAACTAACATGGAAAGTGGTAACTAACATAGTCTAGTGCCGTAAAGACCGGCAATATGTATCCATCAAAATCAATCACTGAGTCCGGGAACAATGCCTGCCTAGCTTTGCCAAAAATCGTTCTGGCTTTGGTCAGTTTTAAGAATTAAGCATAGGCTAAAACGTGTAGACAACTTAAACCCACCTGCCGGAGCCTCATAACCAACGTAATCCAGTGGTCAAGTAAAAATGACTCAACAAAAGTGGCTAGGATCAATTCCTGCCCATGCATTAAATAGTTTTCGTCAAGTGGAAGAATTATGACCCTTTCCAAAGTATCTTTTGGTCTATTTTAAAATTTTTTTTAGAAAAGAAGTCGTCAAAATTTCACAACTTCTTTGTATCATACAGTCTGATAAATGAAAATTTTTATTTCGTTCTTAACCGCACTGACAAAATTTCTGGTAAATGGAGAAAATAACAGTTTTAAAAAATCATCGAAAAAAATTGGACAAAACACCGTGCTCAAAATGCTATAGTTTTTCATAACGGTGGGAACCATCTTTTTTTTTTGCAAAAAAACCCCAAATAAATAATTGAAAAGAATTATGCTATACCCCTACATTAGGGGCTATTGAAAAGCATCATAAGAGATTGCACACTAGCGTAACCAATTTAAATTAGAAAGTTCCAATAGGTGTCAGCTGAGAAATTCTGCTACCTTCGGAGGATTAGTCTAGGGATGGCGGTATAAAAGACAGCATGACGATAGTGAAAAGGACCGGGGTATTGTAATAAAAGTTTGCACACGGATGGCACTCGGATGGCTTCGCACAGTTGGCCTCGACAACCCACCAAATGCGGTTGCCTTTCGACAACGACATCGAATTGACTGCCTCAACCGTCTGTATCATAACTCCACCACCTCTGGTTCGAAATATAGGGGAGGGTAGAAGCGGCCCCCAGACCGTAAGTGCTAAAACCCTGTATCTTCGAATCAGACCATCAAGGTATAGTAACACCGATTTGTATATATATACCTCATGCTCTGCTGTTGCAGTGATTGTGGTTGAATTACGACCGGGTAGACACTATTGCCATGCGCACATGCGTCCATGTATAGGATGCGGTTATTAACGTGCTGTATATAAGTTGTGTCATAAACATCAAAATATAATTTGCGTGATCATTTAAGGAATCAGCGAACAACATTTCCATTTATTAAATACTTATCGTCTCTGTAGTGCCTCAGAGTCAGCAATAATGTTGTTCTTCGACATTAGATTTAAATAGTGATCTGTTTAGTTCAATGATATATATTGAACGCCTAAAGCTGGGTCATTAAATTTGGAAATGTATGTTTGATCAGAATTTCAAGGTCTTCTCCGAGTATAAGGGAAGGCTGATTTCAACACACATTTATTTTTCACATGTTCTACTTACAAACATATGGGCTTTTAAAATTCGTAGCACCAGAAACCTACTGTATGCTCAAGTTGTGATCTTATCGATTTTTATTATTTGTGATATTGCAAAAGACTCAATTGGATTTATTTAGGAATAAATTTGTACATACATTTAAAAATGTAATTACACTCAAAGCAACTTCAAGATCTTCCTCGACAGAGTATGATTAAATATTATTCGATGAAATGCGAACAAAAGCTCGCGAATGGGTTCAAATAACTTTGAATTAATCTAGCGTGTATATTTATAATAGTTCTTACCCCAGACAAAAGCCTATGGGGTTTGTGACAAGGGCAAGATTTGACCAAGAACTCGTTGACTTGAGACATTTTTCATTGGCCACTAGACTACACGAATGCTATCACGCCCTTGCCACTTAAATTGTTTAAGCGGGGTTTACTCTAGCCTATAATTGTTCTAAAACATAAAAATAATTCCGAGCAAGGGAATTATCGTTCAGCTGCGTTGTTTATTTACTGCACCACTTTGCTTGATCACCAGACCGCGTTGGCTATTACACTCGCCCTATGTGGTTTAAATTATTTACCCGTTTTCAACTGAATGATCTTTAAAAAATAGTTGAACAATATAAACCACTAAAAATCGTAGATGTGTAGCCAGGATTAGACATAAATGAAAAGGGTGAGACGTTCTCTGACTAAAATATATTTATTTGTTTACGAGCTTTCGGCCACCAGTCTGTAGCCTTCAACGGGTATATTTATAATGATTTATAAACTGTGAAAGTGTGAAATGAAGCTAGATATGACGTGTATACATGTGCACTGTGAAATACGATAAGGTGATACTATGTTTTCTTTATTAAGATTGTACATTGTCGAGGAAGCGGTTTTGAGTTGTTATCAGCATTCCTGTCTTTGCCAGCTGTATGCCATGATTCTGGACTTCTAGTGTTAGGCGACTACGGAAATTCCGTGTGTCAATGATTTTCGCGTTGCATGTTTTTCGATGTTTGAACCATTATTATGCTCCTTAACGTTTCTGATGTGTTCAGCCTTTCTTGTTTTCAGAGATCTGCCTGTTTCCCCTAAGTACAGGCAGATATTTTAAAACAAGAAAAGCAAATGATCACTCATGGCAATAGTGCCTACCTGGTCGTAATTCAACCACAATTACTGCAACAGCAAAGCATGACGTACATATATACAAATCGGTGATACTATAGTGCCACCGATTTCTATATATGTACGTCATGCTTTCCTGTTGCACTAATTGTGGTTGAATTACGACCAGGTAGGCACTATTGCCATGCGCACATGCATCTATATATAGGCTGCTGTTATTAACGTCCTGCATAAGTTTTATCATAAACATCAAAATATAATTTGCGTGGTCATTTATGCAATCAGCGAAACACATTTCCATTTATTTAATACTTATCGTCTCTGGATTGCCCCAGCAATAATGTTGCCTTCGAAATTAGATTTAGATAGTGATCTTCTTTGTTTAATGATATATATATATATATATATATATATATATATATATATATATATATATATATATATATATTGCATGGACACCTATAGCTAGGTCATTATGTTTCGAAAAGCCGGTATGTTTGATCAGAATTTACAAGATCTTCTCCGAGTATAAGAGAAGACTGATTTCAACACACATTTATTTTTCAAATGTTTTATTACGTATATACTCACAAAAGTATAGGCTTTTAAAATTCGTAGAACCAGAAACCTACTGTATGCTCAAGTTGTGATCTTACCCATTTTTGTTACTTGTTATATTGCAAAAGACTCAATTGGATTTATTTAGAAATAAATTTTTACATAATTTAAAAATGTAATTACACTCAAAAGCAACTTCAGGGTCTTCCTCGACAGAGTATGATTAAATATTATTTGATGAAATGCGAACAAAAGCTCGCGAATGGGCTCGAATAACTTCGATTTAATCTAGCGTTTATATTTATGATAATTCTTCACCCTTTGAAAGTGGTAACTAACATGGAAAGTGGTAACTAACATAGTCTAGTGCCGTAAAGACCGGCAATATGTATCCATCAAAATCAATCACTGAGTCCGGGAACAATGCCTGCCTAGCTTTGCCAAAAATCGTTCTGGCTTTGGTCAGTTTTAAGAATTAAGCATAGGCTAAAACGTGTAGACAACTTAAACCCACCTGCCGGAGCCTCATAACCAACGTAATCCAGTGGTCAAGTAAAAATGACTCAACAAAAGTGGCTAGGATCAATTCCTGCCCATGCATTAAATAGTTTTCGTCAAGTGGAAGAATTATGACCCTTTCCAAAGTATCTTTTGGTCTATTTTAAAATTTTTTTTAGAAAAGAAGTCGTCAAAATTTCACAACTTTTTTGTATCATACAGTCTGATAAATGAAAATTTTTATTTCGTTCTTAACCGCACTGACAAAATTTCTGGTAAATGGAGAAAATAACAGTTTTAAAAAATCATCGAAAAAAATTGGACAAAACACCGTGCTCAAAATGCTATAGTTTTTCATAACGGTGGGAACCATCTTTTTTTTTTGCAAAAAAACCCCAAATAAATAATTGAAAAGAATTATGCTATACCCCTTACATTAGGGGCTATTGAAAAGCATCATAAGAGATTGCACACTAGCGTAACCAATTTAAATTAGAAAGTTCCAATAGGTGTCAGCTGAGAAATTCTGCTACCTTCGGAGGATTAGTCTAGGGATGGCGGTATAAAAGACAGCATGACGATAATGAAAAGGACCGGGGTATTGTAATAAAAGTTTGCACACGGATGGCACTCGGATGGCTTCGCACAGTTGGCCTCGACAACCCACCAAATGCGGTTGCCTTTCGACAACGACATCGAATTGACTGCCTCAACCGTCTGTATCATAACTCCACCACCTCTGGTTCGAAATATAGGGGAGGGTAGAAGCGGCCCCCAGACCGTGAGTGCTAAAACCCTGTATCTTCGAATCAGACCATCAAGGTATAGTAACACCGATTTGTATATATATACCTCATGCTCTGCTGTTGCAGTGATTGTGGTTGAATTACGACCGGGTAGACACTATTGCCATGCGCACATGCGTCCATGTATAGGATGCGGTTATTAACGTGCTGTATATAAGTTGTGTCATAAACATCAAAATATAATTTGCGTGATCATTTAAGGAATCAGCGAACAACATTTCCATTTATTAAATACTTATCGTCTCTGTAGTGCCTCAGAGTCAGCAATAATGTTGTTCTTCGACATTAGATTTAAATAGTGATCTGTTTAGTTCAATGATATATATTGAACGCCTAAAGCTGGGTCATTAAATTTGGAAATGTATGTTTGATCAGAATTTCAAGGTCTTCTCCGAGTATAAGGGAAGGCTGATTTCAACACACATTTATTTTTCACATGTTCTACTTACAAACATATGGGCTTTTAAAATTCGTAGCACCAGAAACCTACTGTATGCTCAAGTTGTGATCTTATCGATTTTTATTATTTGTGATATTGCAAAAGACTCAATTGGATTTATTTAGGAATAAATTTGTACATACATTTAAAAATGTAATTACACTCAAAGCAACTTCAAGATCTTCCTCGACAGAGTATGATTAAATATTATTCGATGAAATGCGAACAAAAGCTCGCGAATGGGTTCAAATAACTTTGAATTAATCTAGCGTGTATATTTATAATAGTTCTTACCCCAGACAAAAGCCTATGGGGTTTGTGTTAAGGGCAAGATTTGACCAAGAACTCGTTGACTTGAGACATTTTTCATTGGCCACTAGACTACACGAATGCTATCACGCCCTTGCCACTTAAATTGTTTAAGCGGGGTTTACTCTAGCCTATAATTGTTCTAAAACATAAAAATAATTCCGAGCAAGGGAATTATCGTTCAGCTGCGTTGTTTATTTACTGCACCACTTTGCTTGATCACCAGACCGCGTTGGCTATTACACTCGCCCTATGTGGTTTAAATTATTTACCCGTTTTCAACTGAATGATCTTTAAAAAATAGTTGAACAATATAAACCACTAAAAATCGTAGATGTGTAGCCAGGATTAGACATAAATGAAAAGGGTGAGACGTTCTCTGACTAAAATATATTTATTTGTTTACGAGCTTTCGGCCACCAGTCTGTAGCCTTCAACGGGTATATTTATAATGATTTATAAACTGTGAAAGTGTGAAATGAAGCTAGATATGACGTGTATACATGTGCACTGTGAAATACGATAAGGTGATACTATGTTTTCTTTATTAAGATTGTACATTGTCGAGGAAGCGGTTTTGAGTTGTTATCAGCATTCCTGTCTTTGCCAGCTGTATGCCATGATTCTGGACTTCTAGTGTTAGGCGACTACGGAAATTCCGTGTGTCAATGATTTTCGCGTTGCATGTTTTTCGATGTTTGAACCATTATTATGTTCCTTAACGTTTCTGATGTGTTCAGCCTTTCTTGTTTTCAGAGATCTGCCTGTTTCCTTTAAGTACAGGCAGATATTTTAAAACAAGAAAAGCAAATGATCACGCATGGCAATAGTGCCTACCTGGTCGTAATTCAACCACAATTACTGCAACAGCAAAGCATGACGTATATATATACAAATCGGTGATACTATAGTGCCACCGATTTCTATATATGTACGTCATGCTTTCCTGTTGCACTAATTGTGGTTGAATTACGACCAGGTAGGCACTATTGCCATGCGCACATGCATCTATATACAGGCTGCTGTTATTAACGTGCTGTATAAGTTTTATCATAAACATCAAAATATAATTTGCGTGGTCATTTATGCAATCAGCGAAACACATTTCCATTTATTTAATACTTATCGTCTCTGGATTGCCCCAGCAATAATGTTGCCTTCGAAATTAGATTTAAATAGTGATCTTCTTTGTTCAATGATATATATATATATATATATATTGGACACCTATAGCTAGGTCATTATGTTTCGAAAAGCCGGTATGTTTGATCAGAATTTACAAGATCTTCTCCGAGTATAAGAGAAGGCTGATTTCAACACACATTTATTTTTCAAATGTTTTATTACGTATATACTCACAAAAGTATAGGCTTTTAAAATTCGTAGAACCACAAACCTACTGTATGCTCAAGTTGTGATCTTACCCATTTTTGTTACTTGTTATATTGGAAAAGACTCAATTGGATTTATTTAGAAATAAATTTTTACATAATTTAAAAATGTAATTACACTCAAAAGCAACTTCAGGGTCTTCCTCGACAGAGTATGATTAAATATTATTTGATGAAATGCGAACAAAAGCTCGCGAATGGGCTCGAATAACTTCGATTTAATCTAGCGTTTATATTTATGATAATTCTTCACCCTTTGAAAGTGGTAACTAACATGGAAAGTGGTAACTAACATAGTCTAGTGCCGTAAAGACCGGCAATATGTATCCATCAAAATCAATCACTGAGTCCGGGAACAATGCCTGCCTAGCTTTGCCAAAAATCGTTCTGGCTTTGGTCAGTTTTAAGAATTAAGCATAGGCTAAAACGTGTAGACAACTTAAACCCACCTGCCGGAGCCTCATAACCAACGTAATCCAGTGGTCAAGTAAAAATGACTCAACAAAAGTGGCTAGGATCAATTCCTGCCCATGCATTAAATAGTTTTCGTCAAGTGGAAGAATTATGACCCTTTCCAAAGTATCTTTTGGTCTATTTTAAAATTTTTTTTAGAAAAGAAGTCGTCAAAATTTCACAACTTCTTTGTATCATACAGTCTGATAAATGAAAATTTTTATTTCGTTCTTAACCGCACTGACAAAATTTCTGGTAAATGGAGAAAATAACAGTTTTAAAAAATCATCGAAAAAAATTGGACAAAACACCGTGCTCAAAATGCTATAGTTTTTCATAACGGTGGGAACCATCTTTTTTTTTTGCAAAAAAACCCCAAATAAATAATTGAAAAGAATTATGCTATACCCCTTACATTAGGGGCTATTGAAAAGCATCATAAGAGATTGCACACTAGCGTAACCAATTTAAATTAGAAAGTTCCAATAGGTGTCAGCTGAGAAATTCTGCTACCTTCGGAGGATTAGTCTAGGGATGGCGGTATAAAAGACAGCATGACGATAGTGAAAAGGACCGGGGTATTGTAATAAAAGTTTGCACACGGATGGCACTCGGATGGCTTCGCACAGTTGGCCTCGACAACCCACCAAATGCGGTTGCCTTTCGACAACGACATCGAATTGACTGCCTCAACCGTCTGTATCATAACTCCACCACCTCTGGTTCGAAATATAGGGGAGGGTAGAAGCGGCCCCCAGACCGTAAGTGCTAAAACCCTGTATCTTCGAATCAGACCATCAAGGTATAGTAACACCGATTTGTATATATATACCTCATGCTCTGCTGTTGCAGTGATTGTGGTTGAATTACGACCGGGTAGACACTATTGCCATGCGCACATGCGTCCATGTATAGGATGCGGTTATTAACGTGCTGTATATAAGTTGTGTCATAAACATCAAAATATAATTTGCGTGATCATTTAAGGAATCAGCGAACAACATTTCCATTTATTAAATACTTATCGTCTCTGTAGTGCCTCAGAGTCAGCAATAATGTTGTTCTTCGACATTAGATTTAAATAGTGATCTGTTTAGTTCAATGATATATATTGAACGCCTAAAGCTGGGTCATTAAATTTGGAAATGTATGTTTGATCAGAATTTCAAGGTCTTCTCCGAGTATAAGGGAAGGCTGATTTCAACACACATTTATTTTTCACATGTTCTACTTACAAACATATGGGCTTTTAAAATTCGTAGCACCAGAAACCTACTGTATGCTCAAGTTGTGATCTTATCGATTTTTATTATTTGTGATATTGCAAAAGACTCAATTGGATTTATTTAGGAATAAATTTGTACATACATTTAAAAATGTAATTACACTCAAAGCAACTTCAAGATCTTCCTCGACAGAGTATGATTAAATATTATTCGATGAAATGCGAACAAAAGCTCGCGAATGGGTTCAAATAACTTTGAATTAATCTAGCGTGTATATTTATAATAGTTCTTACCCCAGACAAAAGCCTATGGGGTTTGTGACAAGGGCAAGATTTGACCAAGAACTCGTTGACTTGAGACATTTTTCATTGGCCACTAGACTACACGAATGCTATCACGCCCTTGCCACTTAAATTGTTTAAGCGGGGTTTACTCTAGCCTATAATTGTTCTAAAACATAAAAATAATTCCGAGCAAGGGAATTATCGTTCAGCTGCGTTGTTTATTTACTGCACCACTTTGCTTGATCACCAGACCGCGTTGGCTATTACACTCGCCCTATGTGGTTTAAATTATTTACCCGTTTTCAACTGAATGATCTTTAAAAAATAGTTGAACAATATAAACCACTAAAAATCGTAGATGTGTAGCCAGGATTAGACATAAATGAAAAGGGTGAGACGTTCTCTGACTAAAATATATTTATTTGTTTACGAGCTTTCGGCCACCAGTCTGTAGCCTTCAACGGGTATATTTATAATGATTTATAAACTGTGAAAGTGTGAAATGAAGCTAGATATGACGTGTATACATGTGCACTGTGAAATACGATAAGGTGATACTATGTTTTCTTTATTAAGATTGTACATTGTCGAGGAAGCGGTTTTGAGTTGTTATCAGCATTCCTGTCTTTGCCAGCTGTATGCCATGATTCTGGACTTCTAGTGTTAGGCGACTACGGAAATTCCGTGTGTCAATGATTTTCGCGTTGCATGTTTTTCGATGTTTGAACCATTATTATGCTCCTTAACGTTTCTGATGTGTTCAGCCTTTCTTGTTTTCAGAGATCTGCCTGTTTCCCCTAAGAACAGGAAGATATTTTAAAACAAGAAAAGCAAATGATCACGCATGGCAATAGTGCCTACCTGGTCGTAATTCAACCACAATTACTGCAACAGCAAAGCATGACGTATATATATACAAATCGGTGATACTATAGTGCCACCGATTTCTATATATGTACGTCATGCTTTCCTGTTGCACTAATTGTGGTTGAATTACGACCACGTAGGCACTATTGCCATGCGCACATGCATCTATATATAGGCTGCTGTTATTAACGTGCTGTATAAGTTTTATCATAAACATCAAAATATAATTTGCGTGGTTATTTATGCAATCAGCGAAACACATTTCCATTTATTTAATACTTATCGTCTCTGGATTGCCCCAGCAAGAATATTGCCTTCGAAATTAGATTTAAATAGTGATCTTCTTTGTTCAATGTTATATATATATATATATATATATATATTGGACACCTATAGCTAGGTCATTATGTTTCGAAAAGCCGGTATGTTTGATCAGAATTTACAAGATCTTCTCCGAGTATAAGAGAAGGCTGATTTCAACACACATTTATTTTTCAAATGTTTTATTACGTATATACTCACAAAAGTATAGGCTTTTAAAATTCGTAGAACCACAAACCTACTGTATGCTCAAGTTGTGATCTTACCCATTTTTGTTACTTGTTATATTGCAAAAGACTCAATTGGATTTATTTAGAAATAAATTTTTACATAATTTAAAAATGTAATTACACTCAAAAGCAACTTCAGGGTCTTCCTCGACAGAGTATGATTAAATATTATTTGATGAAATGCGAACAAAAGCTCGCGAATGGGCTCGAATATAACTTCGATTTAATCTAGCGTTTATATTTATGATAATTCTTCACCCTTTGAAAGTGGTAACTAACATGGAAAGTGGTAACTAACATAGTCTAGTGCCGTAAAGACCGGCAATATGTATCCATCAAAATCAATCACTGAGTCCGGGAACAATGCCTGCCTAGCTTTGCCAAAAATCGTTCTGGCTTTGGTCAGTTTTAAGAATTAAGCATAGGCTAAAACGTGTAGACAACTTAAACCCACCTGCCGGAGCCTCATAACCAACGTAATCCAGTGGTCAAGTAAAAATGACTCAACAAAAGTGGCTAGGATCAATTCCTGCCCATGCATTAAATAGTTTTCGTCAAGTGGAAGAATTATGACCCTTTCCAAAGTATCTTTTGGTCTATTTTAAAATTTTTTTTAGAAAAGAAGTCGTCAAAATTTCACAACTTCTTTGTATCATACAGTCTGATAAATGAAAATTTTTATTTCGTTCTTAACCGCACTGACAAAATTTCTGGTAAATGGAGAAAATAACAGTTTTAAAAAATCATCGAAAAAAATTGGACAAAACACCGTGCTCAAAATGCTATAGTTTTTCATAACGGTGGGAACCATCTTTTTTTCTTGCAAAAAAACCCCAAATAAATAATTGAAAAGAATTATGCTATACCCCTACATTAGGGGCTATTGAAAAGCATCATAAGAGATTGCACACTAGCGTAACCAATTTAAATTAGAAAGTTCCAATAGGTGTCAGCTGAGAAATTCTGCTACCTTCGGAGGATTAGTCTATGGATGGCGGTATAAAAGACAGCATGACGATAGTGAAAAGGACCGGGGTATTGTAATAAAAGTTTGCACACGGATGGCACTCGGATGGCTTCGCACAGTTGGCCTCGACAACCCACCAAATGCGGTTGCCTTTCGACAACGACATCGAATTGACTGCCTCAACCGTCTGTGTCATAACTCCACCACCTCTGGTTCGAAATATAGGGGAGGGTAGAAGCGGCCCCCAGACCGTAAGTGCTAAAACCCTGTATCTTCGAATCAGACCATCAAGGTATAGTAACACCGATTTGTATATATATACCTCATGCTCTGCTGTTGCAGTGATTGTGGTTGAATTACGACCGGGTAGACACTATTAACGTGCTGTATATAAGTTGTGTCATAAACATCAAAATATAATTTGCGTGATCATTTAAGGAATCAGCGAACAACATTTCCATTTATTAAATACTTATCGTCTCTGTAGTGCCTCAGAGTCAGCAATAATGTTGTTCTTCGACATTAGATTTAAATAGTGATCTGTTTAGTTCAATGATATATATTGAACGCCTAAAGCTGGGTCATTAAATTTGGAAATGTATGTTTGATCAGAATTTCAAGGTCTTCTCCGAGTATAAGGGAAGGCTGATTTCAACACACATTTATTTTTCACATGTTCTACTTACAAACATATGGGCTTTTAAAATTCGTAGCACCAGAAACCTACTGTATGCTCAAGTTGTGATCTTATCGATTTTTATTATTTGTGATATTGCAAAAGACTCAATTGGATTTATTTAGGAATAAATTTGTACATACATTTAAAAATGTAATTACACTCAAAGCAACTTCAAGATCTTCCTCGACAGAGTATGATTAAATATTATTCGATGAAATGCGAACAAAAGCTCGCGAATGGGTTCAAATAACTTTGAATTAATCTAGCGTGTATATTTATAATAGTTCTTACCCCAGACAAAAGCCTATGGGGTTTGTGTTAAGGGCAAGATTTGACCAAGAACTCGTTGACTTGAGACATTTTTCATTGGCCACTAGACTACACGAATGCTATCACGCCCTTGCCACTTAAATTGTTTAAGCGGGGTTTACTCTAGCCTATAATTGTTCTAAAACATAAAAATAATTCCGAGCAAGGGAATTATCGTTCAGCTGCGTTGTTTATTTACTGCACCACTTTGCTTGATCACCAGACCGCGTTGGCTATTACACTCGCCCTATGTGGTTTAAATTATTTACCCGTTTTCAACTGAATGATCTTTAAAAAATAGTTGAACAATATAAACCACTAAAAATCGTAGATGTGTAGCCAGGATTAGACATAAATGAAAAGGGTGAGACGTTCTCTGACTAAAATATATTTATTTGTTTACGAGCTTTCGGGCACCAGTCTGTAGCCTTCAACGGGTATATTTATAATGATTTATAAACTGTGAAAGTGTGAAATGAAGCTAGATATGACGTGTATACATGTGCACTGTGAAATACGATAAGGTGATACTATGTTTTCTTTATTAAGATTGTACATTGTCGAGGAAGCGGTTTTGAGTTGTTATCAGCATTCCTGTCTTTGCCAGCTGTATGCCATGATTCTGGACTTCTAGTGTTAGGCGACTACGGAAATTCCGTGTGTCAATGATTTTCGCGTTGCATGTTTTTCGATGTTTGAACCATTATTATGCTCCTTAACGTTTCTGATGTGTTCAGCCTTTCTTGTTTTCAGAGATCTGCCTGTTTCCCCTAAGTACAGGCAGATATTTTAAAACAAGAAAAGCAAATGATCACGCATGGCAATAGTGCCTACCTGGTCGTAATTCAACCACAATTACTGCAACAGCAAAGCATGACGTATATATATACAAATCGGTGATACTATAGTGCCACCGATTTCTATATATGTACGTCATGCTTTCCTGTTGCACTAATTGTGGTTGAATTACGACCAGGTAGGCACTAATGCCATGCGCACATGCATCTATATATAGGCTGCTGTTATTAACGTGCTGTATAAGTTTTATCATAAACATCAAAATATAATTTGCGTGGTCATTTATGCAATCAGCGAAACACATTTCCATTTATTTAATACTTATCGTCTCTGGATTGCCCCAGCAATAATGTTGCCTTCGAAATTAGATTTAAATAGTGATCTTCTTTGTTCAATGATATATATATATATATATATATTGGACACCTATAGCTAGGTCATTATGTTTCGAAAAGCCGGTATGTTTGATCAGAATTTACAAGATCTTCTCCGAGTATAAGAGAAGGCTGATTTCAACACACATTTATTTTTCAAATGTTTTATTACGTATATACTCACAAAAGTATAGGCTTTTAAAATTCGTAGAACCAGAAACCTACTGTATGCTCAAGTTGTGATCTTACCCATTTTTGTTACTTGTTATATTGCAAAAGACTCAATTGGATTTATTTAGAAATAAATTTTTACATAATTTAAAAATGTAATTACACTCAAAAGCAACTTCAGGGTCTTCCTCGACAGAGTATGATTAAATATTATTTGATGAAATGCGAACAAAAGCTCGCGAATGGGCTCGAATAACTTCGATTTAATCTAGCGTTTATATTTATGATAATTCTTCACCCTTTGAAAGTGGTAACTAACATGGAAAGTGGTAACTAACATAGTCTAGTGCCGTAAAGACCGGCAATATGTATCCATCAAAATCAATCACTGAGTCCGGGAACAATGCCTGCCTAGCTTTGCCAAAAATCGTTCTGGCTTTGGTCAGTTTTAAGAATTAAGCATAGGCTAAAACGTGTAGACAACTTAAACCCACCTGCCGGAGCCTCATAACCAACGTAATCCAGTGGTCAAGTAAAAATGACTCAACAAAAGTGGCTAGGATCAATTCCTGCCCATGCATTAAATAGTTTTCGTCAAGTGGAAGAATTATGACCCTTTCCAAAGTATCTTTTGGTCTATTTTAAAATTTTTTTTAGAAAAGAAGTCGTCAAAATTTCACAACTTCTTTGTATCATACAGTCTGATAAATGAAAATTTTTATTTCGTTCTTAACCGCACTGACAAAATTTCTGGTAAATGGAGAAAATAACAGTTTTAAAAAATCATCGAAAAAAAATGGACAAAACACCGTCCTCAAAATGCTATAGTTTTTCATAACGGTGGGAACCATCTTTTTTTCTTGCAAAAAAACCCCAAATAAATAATTGAAAAGAATTATGCTATACCCCTACATTAGGGGCTATTGAAAAGCATCATAAGAGATTGCACACTAGCGTAACCAATTTAAATTAGAAAGTTCCAATAGGTGTCAGCTGAGAAATTCTGCTACCTTCGGAGGATTAGTCTAGGGATGGCGGTATAAAAGACAGCATGACGATAGTGAAAAGGACCGGGGTATTGTAATAAAAGTTTGCACACGGATGGCACTCGGATGGCTTCGCACAGTTGGCCTCGACAACCCACCAAATGCGGTTGCCTTTCGACAACGACATCGAATTGACTGCCTGCACCGTCTGTGTCATAACTCCACCACCTCTGGTTCGAAATATAGGGGAGGGTAGAAGCGGCCCCCAGACCGTAAGTGCTAAAACCCTGTATCTTCGAATCAGACCATCAAGGTATAGTAACACCGATTTGTATATATATACCTCATGCTCTGCTGTTGCAGTGATTGTGGTTGAATTACGACCGGGTAGACACTATTGCCATGCGCACATGCGTCCATGTATAGGATGCGGTTATTAACGTGCTGTATATAAGTTGTGTCATAAACATCAAAATATAATTTGCGTGATCATTTAAGGAATCAGCGAACAACATTTCCATTTATTAAATACTTATCGTCTCTGTAGTGCCTCAGAGTCAGCAATAATGTTGTTCTTCGACATTAGATTTAAATAGTGATCTGTTTAGTTCAATGATATATATTGAACGCCTAAAGCTGGGTCATTAAATTTGGAAATGTATGTTTGATCAGAATTTCAAGGTCTTCTCCGAGTATAAGGGAAGGCTGATTTCAACACACATTTATTTTTCACATGTTCTACTTACAAACATATGGGCTTTTAAAATTCGTAGCACCAGAAACCTACTGTATGCTCAAGTTGTGATCTTATCGATTTTTATTATTTGTGATATTGCAAAAGACTCAATTGGATTTATTTAGGAATAAATTTGTACATACATTTAAAAATGTAATTACACTCAAAGCAACTTCAAGATCTTCCTCGACAGAGTATGATTAAATATTATTCGATGAAATGCGAACAAAAGCTCGCGAATGGGTTCAAATAACTTTGAATTAATCTAGCGTGTATATTTATAATAGTTCTTACCCCAGACAAAAGCCTATGGGGTTTGTGTTAAGGGCAAGATTTGACCAAGAACTCGTTGACTTGAGACATTTTTCATTGGCCACTAGACTACACGAATGCTATCAAGCCCTTGCCACTTAAATTGTTTAAGCGGGGTTTACTCTAGCCTATAATTGTTCTAAAACATAAAAATAATTCCGAGCAAGGGAATTATCGTTCAGCTGCGTTGTTTATTTACTGCACCACTTTGCTTGATCACCAGACCGCGTTGGCTATTACACTCGCCCTATGTGGTTTAAATTATTTACCCGTTTTCAACTGAATGATCTTTAAAAAATAGTTGAACAATATAAACCACTAAAAATCGTAGATGTGTAGCCAGGATTAGACATAAATGAAAAGGGTGAGACGTTCTCTGACTAAAATATATTTATTTGTTTACGAGCTTTCGGGCACCAGTCTGTAGCCTTCAACGGGTATATTTATAATGATTTATAAACTGTGAAAGTGTGAAATGAAGCTAGATATGACGTGTATACATGTGCACTGTGAAATACGATAAGGTGATACTATGTTTTCTTTATTAAGATTGTACATTGTCGAGGAAGCGGTTTTGAGTTGTTATCAGCATTCCTGTCTTTGCCAGCTGTATGCCATGATTCTGGACTTCTAGTGTTAGGCGACTACGGAAATTCCGTGTGTCAATGATTTTCGCGTTGCATGTTTTTCGATGTTTGAACCATTATTATGCTCCTTAACGTTTCTGATGTGTTCAGCCTTTCTTGTTTTCAGAGATCTGCCTGTTTCCCCTAAGTACAGGCAGATATTTTAAAACAAGAAAAGCAAATGATCACGCATGGCAATAGTGCCTACCTGGTCGTAATTCAACCACAATTACTGCAACAGCAAAGCATGACGTATATATATACAAATCGGTGATACTATAGTGCCACCGATTTCTATATATGTACGTCATGCTTTCCTGTTGCACTAATTGTGGTTGAATTACGACCAGGTAGGCACTAATGCCATGCGCACATGCATCTATATATAGGCTGCTGTTATTAACGTGCTGTATAAGTTTTATCATAAACATCAAAATATAATTTGCGTGGTCATTTATGCAATCAGCGAAACACATTTCCATTTATTTAATACTTATCGTCTCTGGATTGCCCCAGCAATAATGTTGCCTTCGAAATTAGATTTAAATAGTGATCTTCTTTGTTCAATGATATATATATATATATATATATTGGACACCTATAGCTAGGTCATTATGTTTCGAAAAGCCGGTATGTTTGATCAGAATTTACAAGATCTTCTCCGAGTATAAGAGAAGGCTGATTTCAACACACATTTATTTTTCAAATGTTTTATTACGTATATACTCACAAAAGTATAGGCTTTTAAAACTCGTAGAACCAGAAACCTACTGTATGCTCAAGTTGTGATCTTACCCATTTTTGTTACTTGTTATATTGCAAAAGACTCAATTGGATTTATTTAGAAATAAATTTTTACATAATTTAAAAATGTAATTACACTCAAAAGCAACTTCAGGGTCTTCCTCGACAGAGTATGATTAAATATTATTTGATGAAATGCGAACAAAAGCTCGCGAATGGGCTCGAATAACTTCGATTTAATCTAGCGTTTATATTTATGATAATTCTTCACCCTTTGAAAGTGGTAACTAACATGGAAAGTGGTAACTAACATAGTCTAGTGCCGTAAAGACCGGCAATATGTATCCATCAAAATCAATCACTGAGTCCGGGAACAATGCCTGCCTAGCTTTGCCAAAAATCGTTCTGGCTTTGGTCAGTTTTAAGAATTAAGCATAGGCTAAAACGTGTAGACAACTTAAACCCACCTGCCGGAGCCTCATAACCAACGTAATCCAGTGGTCAAGTAAAAATGACTCAACAAAAGTGGCTAGGATCAATTCCTGCCCATGCATTAAATAGTTTTCGTCAAGTGGAAGAATTATGACCCTTTCCAAAGTATCTTTTGGTCTATTTTAAAATTTTTTTTAGAAAAGAAGTCGTCAAAATTTCACAACTTCTTTGTATAATACAGTCTGATAAATGAAAATTTTTATTTCGTTCTTAACCGCACTGACAAAATTTCTGGTAAATGGAGAAAATAACAGTTTTAAAAAATCATCGAAAAAAATTGGACAAAACACCGTGCTCAAAATGCTATAGTTTTTCATAACGGTGGGAACCATCTTTTTTTCTTGCAAGAAAACCCCAAATAAATAATTGAAAAGAATTATGCTATACCCCTTACATTAGGGGCTATTGAAAAGCATCATAAGAGATTGCACACTAGCGTAACCAATTTAAATTAGAAAGTTCCAATAGGTGTCAGCTGAGAAATTCTGCTACCTTCGGAGGATTAGTCTAGGGATGGCGGTATAAAAGACAGCATGACGATAGTGAAAAGGACCGGGGTATTGTAATAAAAGTTTGCACACGGATGGCACTCGGATGGCTTCGCACAGTTGGCCTCGACAACCCACCAAATGCGGTTGCCTTTCGACAACGACATCGAATTGACTGCTTCAACCGTCTGTGTCATAACTCCACCACCTCTGGTTCGAAATATAGGGGAGGGTAGAAGCGGCCCCCAGACCGTAAGTGCTAAAACCCTGTATCTTCGAATCAGACCATCAAGATATAGTAACACCGATTTGTATATATATACCTCATGCTCTGCTGTTGCAGTGATTGTGGTTGAATTACGACCGGGTAGACACTATTGCCATGCGCACATGCGTCCATGTATAGGATGCGGTTATTAACGTGCTGTATATAAGTTGTGTCATAAACATCAAAATATAATTTGCGTGATCATTTAAGGAATCAGCGAACAACATTTCCATTTATTAAATACTTATCGTCTCTGTAGTGCCTCAGAGTCAGCAATAATGTTGTTCTTCGACATTAGATTTAAATAGTGATCTGTTTAGTTCAATGATATATATTGAACGCCTAAAGCTGGGTCATTAAATTTGGAAATGTATGTTTGATCAGAATTTCAAGGTCTTCTCCGAGTATAAGAGAAGGCTGATTTCAACACACATTTATTTTTCAAATGTTTTATTACGTATATACTCACAAAAGTATAGGCTTTTAAAATTCGTAGAACCAGAAACCTACTGTATGCTCAAGTTGTGATCTTACCCATTTTTGTTACTTGTTATATTGCAAAAGACTCAATTGGATTTATTTAGAAATAAATTTTTACATAATTTAAAAATGTAATTACACTCAAAAGCAACTTCAGGGTCTTCCTCGACAGAGTATGATTAAATATTATTTGATGAAATGCGAACAAAAGCTCGCGAATGGGCTCGAATAACTTCGATTTAATCTAGCGTTTATATTTATGATAATTCTTCACCCTTTGAAAGTGGTAACTAACATGGAAAGTGGTAACTAACATAGTCTAGTGCCGTAAAGACCGGCAATATGTATCCATCAAAATCAATCACTGAGTCCGGGAACAATGCCTGCCTAGCTTTGCCAAAAATCGTTCTGGCTTTGGTCAGTTTTAAGAATTAAGCATAGGCTAAAACGTGTAGACAACTTAAACCCACCTGCCGGAGCCTCATAACCAACGTAATCCAGTGGTCAAGTAAAAATGACTCAACAAAAGTGGCTAGGATCAATTCCTGCCCATGCATTAAATAGTTTTCGTCAAGTGGAAGAATTATGACCCTTTCCAAAGTATCTTTTGGTCTATTTTAAAATTTTTTTTAGAAAAGAAGTCGTCAAAATTTCACAACTTCTTTGTATCATACAGTCTGATAAATGAAAATTTTTATTTCGTTCTTAACCGCACTGACAAAATTTCTGGTAAATGGAGAAAATAACAGTTTTAAAAAATCATCGAAAAAAATTGGACAAAACACCGTGCTCAAAATGCTATAGTTTTTCATAACGGTGGGAACCATCTTTTTTTCTTGCAAAAAAACCCCAAATAAATATTTGAAAAGAATTATGCTATACCCCTTACATTAGGGGCTATTGAAAAGCATCATAAGAGATTGCACACTAGCGTAACCAATTTAAATTAGAAAGTTCCAATAGGTGTCAGCTGAGAAATTCTGCTACCTTCGGAGGATTAGTCTAGGGATGGCGGTATAAAAGACAGCATGACGATAATGAAAAGGACCGGGGTATTGTAATAAAAGTTTGCACACGGATGGCACTCGGATGGCTTCGCACAGTTGGCCTCGACAACCCACCAAATGCGGTTGCCTTTCGACAACGACATCGAATTGATTGCCTCAACCGTCTGTATCATAACTCCACCACCTCTGGTTCGAAATATAGGGGAGGGTAGAAGCGGCCCCCAGACCGTAAGTGCTAAAACCCTGTATCTTCGAATCAGACCATCAAGGTATAGTAACACCGATTTGTATATATATACCTCATGCTCTGCTGTTGCAGTGATTGTGGTTGAATTACGACCGGGTAGACACTATTGCCATGCGCACATGCGTCCATGTATAGGATGCGGTTATTAACGTGCTGTATATAAGTTGTGTCATAAACATCAAAATATAATTTGCGTGATCATTTAAGGAATCAGCGAACAACATTTCCATTTATTAAATACTTATCGTCTCTGTAGTGCCTCAGAGTCAGCAATAATGTTGTTCTTCGACATTAGATTTAAATAGTGATCTGTTTAGTTCAATGATATATATTGAACGCCTAAAGCTGGGTCATTAAATTTGGAAATGTATGTTTGATCAGAATTTCAAGGTCTTCTCCGAGTATAAGGGAAGGCTGATTTCAACACACATTTATTTTTCACATGTTCTACTTACAAACATATGGGCTTTTAAAATTCGTAGCACCAGAAACCTACTGTATGCTCAAGTTGTGATCTTATCGATTTTTATTATTTGTGATATTGCAAAAGACTCAATTGGATTTATTTAGGAATAAATTTGTACATACATTTAAAAATGTAATTACACTCAAAGCAACTTCAAGATCTTCCTCGACAGAGTATGATTAAATATTATTCGATGAAATGCGAACAAAAGCTCGCGAATGGGTTCAAATAACTTTGAATTAATCTAGCTTGTATATTTATAATAGTTCTTACCCCAGACAAAAGCCTATGGGGTTTGTGTTAAGGGCAAGATTTGACCAAGAACTCGTTGACTTGAGACATTTTTCATTGGCCACTAGACTGCACGAATGCTATCACGCCCTTGCCACTTAAATTGTTTAAGCGGGGTTTACTCTAGCCTATAATTGTTCTAAAACATAAAAATAATTCCGAGCAAGGGAATTATCGTTCAGCTGCGTTGTTTATTTACTGCACCACTTTGCTTGATCACCAGACCGCGTTGGCTATTACACTCGCCCTATGTGGTTTAAATTATTTACCCGTTTTCAACTGAATGATCTTTAAAAAATAGTTGAACAATATAAACCACTAAAAATCGTAGATGTGTAGCCAGGATTAGACATAAATGAAAAGGGTGAGACGTTCTCTGACTAAAATATATTTATTTGTTTACGAGCTTTCGGCCACCAGTCTGTAGCCTTCAACGGGTATATTTATAATGATTTATAAACTGTGAAAGTGTGAAATGAAGCTAGATATGACGTGTATACATGTGCACTGTGAAATACGATAAGGTGATACTATGTTTTCTTTATTAAGATTGTACATTGTCGAGGAAGCGGTTTTGAGTTGTTATCAGCATTCCTGTCTTTGCCAGCTGTATGCCATGATTCTGGACTTCTAGTGTTAGGCGACTACGGAAATTCCGTGTGTCAATGATTTTCGCGTTGCATGTTTTTCGATGTTTGAACCATTATTATGCTCCTTAACGTTTCTGATGTGTTCAGCCTTTCTTGTTTTCAGAGATCTGCCTGTTTCCCCTAAGTACAGGCAGATATTTTAAAACAAGAAAAGCAAATGATCACGCATGGCAATAGTGCCTACCTGGTCCTAATTCAACCACAATTACTGCAACAGCAAAGCATGACGTATATATATACAAATCGGTGATACTATAGTGCCACCGATTTCTATATATGTACGTCATGCTTTCCTGTTGCACTAATTGTGGTTGAATTACGACCAGGTAGGCACTATTGCCATGCGCACATGCATCTATATATAGGCTGCTGTTATTAACGTCCTGCATAAGTTTTATCATAAACATCAAAATATAATTTGCGTGGTCATTTATGCAATCAGCGAAACACATTTCCATTTATTTAATACTTATCGTCTCTGGATTGCCCCAGCAATAATGTTGCCTTCGAAATTAGATTTAAATAGTGATCTTCTTTGTTCAATGATATATATATATATATATATATATATTGGACACCTATAGCTAGGTCATTATGTTTCGAAAAGCCGGTATGTTTGATCAGAATTTACAAGATCTTCTCCGAGTATAAGAGAAGGCTGATTTCAACACACATTTATTTTTCAAATGTTTTATTACGTATATACTCACAAAAGTATAGGCTTTTAAAATTCGTAGAACCAGAAACCTACTGTATGCTCAAGTTGTGATCTTACCCATTTTTGTTACTTGTTATATTGCAAAAGACTCAATTGGATTTATTTAGAAATAAATTTTTACATAATTTAAAAATGTAATTACACTCAAAAGCAACTTCAGGGTCTTCCTCGACAGAGTATGATTAAATATTATTTGATGAAATGCGAACAAAAGCTCGCGAATGGGCTCGAATAACTTCGATTTAATCTAGCGTTTATATTTATGATAATTCTTCACCCTTTGAAAGTGGTAACTAACATGGAAAGTGGTAACTAACATAGTCTAGTGCCGTAAAGACCGGCAATATGTATCCATCAAAATCAATCACTGAGTCCGGGAACAATGCCTGCCTAGCTTTGCCAAAAATCGTTCTGGCTTTGGTCAGTTTTAAGAATTAAGCATAGGCTAAAACGTGTAGACAACTTAAACCCACCTGCCGGAGCCTCATAACCAACGTAATCCAGTGGTCAAGTAAAAATGACTCAACAAAAGTGGCTAGGATCAATTCCTGCCCATGCATTAAATAGTTTTCGTCAAGTGGAAGAATTATGACCCTTTCCAAAGTATCTTTTGGTCTATTTTAAAATTTTTTTTAGAAAAGAAGTCGTCAAAATTTCACAACTTCTTTGTATCATACAGTCTGATAAATGAAAATTTTTATTTCGTTCTTAACCGCACTGACAAAATTTCTGGTAAATGGAGAAAATAACAGTTTTAAAAAATCATCGAAAAAAATTGGACAAAACACCGTGCTCAAAATGCTATAGTTTTTCATAACGGTGGGAACCATCTTTTTTTCTTGCAAAAAAACCCCAAATAAATATTTGAAAAGAATTATGCTATACCCCATACATTAGGGGCTATTGAAAAGCATCATAAGAGATTGCACACTAGCGTAACCAATTTAAATTAGAAAGTTCCAATAGGTGTCAGCTGAGAAATTCTGCTACCTTCGGAGGATTAGTCTAGGGATGGCGGTATAAAAGACAGCATGACGACAATGAAAAGGACCGGGGTATTGTAATAAAAGTTTGCACACGGATGGCACTCGGATGGCTTCGCACAGTTGGCCTCGACAACCCACCAAATGCGGTTGCCTTTCGACAACGACATCGAATTGATTGCCTCAACCGTCTGTATCATAACTCCACCACCTCTGGTTCGAAATATAGGGGAGGGTAGAAGCGGCCCCCAGACCGTAAGTGCTAAAACCCTGTATCTTCGAATCAGACCATCAAGGTATAGTAACACCGATTTGTATATATATACCTCATGCTCTGCTGTTGCAGTGATTGTGGTTGAATTACGACCGGGTAGACACTATTGCCATGCGCACATGCGTCCATGTATAGGATGCGGTTATTAACGTGCTGTATATAAGTTGTGTCATAAACATCAAAATATAATTTGCGTGATCATTTAAGGAATCAGCGAACAACATTTCCATTTATTAAATACTTATCGTCTCTGTAGTGCCTCAGAGTCAGCAATAATGTTGTTCTTCGACATTAGATTTAAATAGTGATCTGTTTAGTTCAATGATATATATTGAACGCCTAAAGCTGGGTCATTAAATTTGGAAATGTATGTTTGATCAGAATTTCAAGGTCTTCTCCGAGTATAAGGGAAGGCTGATTTCAACACACATTTATTTTTCACATGTTCTACTTACAAACATATGGGCTTTTAAAATTCGTAGCACCAGAAACCTACTGTATGCTCAAGTTGTGATCTTATCGATTTTTATTATTTGTGATATTGCAAAAGACTCAATTGGATTTATTTAGGAATAAATTTGTACATACATTTAAAAATGTAATTACACTCAAAGCAACTTCAAGATCTTCCTCGACAGAGTATGATTAAATATTATTCGATGAAATGCGAACAAAAGCTCGCGAATGGGTTCAAATAACTTTGAATTAATCTAGCTTGTATATTTATAATAGTTCTTACCCCAGACAAAAGCCTATGGGGTTTGTGTTAAGGGCAAGATTTGACCAAGAACTCGTTGACTTGAGACATTTTTCATTGGCCACTAGACTACACGAATGCTATCACGCCCTTGCCACTTAAATTGTTTAAGCGGGGTTTACTCTAGCCTATAATTGTTCTAAAACATAAAAATAATTCCGAGCAAGGGAATTATCGTTCAGCTGCGTTGTTTATTTACTGCACCACTTTGCTTGATCACCAGACCGCGTTGGCTATTACACTCGCCCTATGTGGTTTAAATTATTTACCCGTTTTCAACTGAATGATCTTTAAAAAATAGTTGAACAATATAAACCACTAAAAATCGTAGATGTGTAGCCAGGATTAGACATAAATGAAAAGGGTGAGACGTTCTCTGACTAAAATATATTTATTTGTTTACGAGCTTTCGGCCACCAGTCTGTAGCCTTCAACGGGTATATTTATAATGATTTATAAACTGTGAAAGTGTGAAATGAAGCTAGATATGACGTGTATACATGTGCACTGTGAAATACGATAAGGTGATACTATGTTTTCTTTATTAAGATTGTACATTGTCGAGGAAGCGGTTTTGAGTTGTTATCAGCATTCCTGTCTTTGCCAGCTGTATGCCATGATTCTGGACTTCTAGTGTTAGGCGACTACGGAAATTCCGTGTGTCAATGATTTTCGCGTTGCATGTTTTTCGATGTTTGAACCATTATTATGCTCCTTAACGTTTCTGATGTGTTCAGCCTTTCTTGTTTTCAGAGATCTGCCTGTTTCCCCTAAGTACAGGCAGATATTTTAAAACAAGAAAAGCAAATGATCACGCATGGCAATAGTGCCTACCTGGTCGTAATTCAACCACAATTACTGCAACAGCAAAGCATGACGTATATATATACAAATCGGTGATACTATAGTGCCACCGATTTCTATATATGTACGTCATGCTTTCCTGTTGCACTAATTGTGGTTGAATTACGACCAGGTAGGCACTATTGCCATGCGCACATGCATCTATATATAGGCTGCTTTTATTAACGTGCTGTATAAGTTTTATCATAAACATCAAAATATAATTTGCGTGGTCATTTATGCAATCAGCGAAACACATTTCCATTTATTTAATACTTATCGTCTCTGGATTGCCCCAGCAATAATGTTGCCTTCGAAATTAGATTTAAATAGTGATCTTCTTTGTTAAATGATATATATATATATATATATATATATATATATATATATATATATATATATATATATATATATATATATATATATATATATATATATATATATATATATATATATATATTGGACACCTATAGCTAGGTCATTATGTTTCGAAAAGCCGGTATGTTTGATCAGAATTTACAAGATCTTCTCCGAGTATAAGAGAAGGCTGATTTCAACACACATTTATTTTTCAAAGGTTTTATTACGTATATACTCACAAAAGTATAGGCTTTTAAAATTCGTAGAACCAGAAACCTACTGTATGCTCAAGTTGTGATCTTACCCATTTTTGTTACTTGTTATATTGCAAAAGACTCAATTGGATTTATTTAGAAATAAATTTTTACATAATTTAAAAATGTAATTACACTCAAAAGCAACTTCAGGGTCTTCCTCGACAGAGTATGATTAAATATTATTTGATGAAATGCGAACAAAAGCTCGCGAATGGGCTCGAATAACTTCGATTTAATCTAGCGTTTATATTTATGATAATTCTTCACCCTTTGAAAGTGGTAACTAACATGGAAAGTGGTAACTAACATAGTCTAGTGCCGTAAAGACCGGCAATATGTATCCATCAAAATCAATCACTGAGTCCGGGAACAATGCCTGCCTAGCTTTGCCAAAAATCGTTCTGGCTTTGGTCAGTTTTAAGAATTAAGCATAGGCTAAAACGTGTAGACAACTTAAACCCACCTGCCGGAGCCTCATAACCAACGTAATCCAGTGGTCAAGTAAAAATGACTCAACAAAAGTGGCTAGGATCAATTCCTGCCCATGCATTAAATAGTTTTCGTCAAGTGGAAGAATTATGACCCTTTCCAAAGTATCTTTTGGTCTATTTTAAAATTTTTTTTAGAAAAGAAGTCGTCAAAATTTCACAACTTCTTTGTATCATACAGTCTGATAAATGAAAATTTTTATTTCGTTCTTAACCGCACTGACAAAATTTCTGGTAAATGGAGAAAATAACAGTTTTAAAAAATCATCGAAAAAAATTGGACAAAACACCGTGCTCAAAATGCTATAGTTTTTCATAACGGTGGGAACCATCTTTTTTTCTTGCAAAAAAACCCCAAATAAATATTTGAAAAGAATTATGCTATACCCCTTACATTAGGGGCTATTGAAAAGCATCATAAGAGATTGCACACTAGCGTAACCAATTTAAATTAGAAAGTTCCAATAGGTGTCAGCTGAGAAATTCTGCTACCTTCGGAGGATTAGTCTAGGGATGGCGGTATAAAAGACAGCATGACGATAATGAAAAGGACCGGGGTATTGTAATAAAAGTTTGCACACGGATGGCACTCGGATGGCTTCGCACAGTTGGCCTCGACAACCCACCAAATGCGGTTGCCTTTCGACAACGACATCGAATTGATTGCCTCAACCGTCTGTATCATAACTCCACCACCTCTGGTTCGAAATATAGGGGAGGGTAGAAGCGGCCCCCAGACCGTAAGTGCTAAAACCCTGTATCTTCGAATCAGACCATCAAGGTATAGTAACACCGATTTGTATATATATACCTCATGCTCTGCTGTTGCAGTGATTGTGGTTGAATTACGACCGGGTAGACACTATTGCCATGCGCACATGCGTCCATGTATAGGATGCGGTTATTAACGTGCTGTATATAAGTTGTGTCATAAACATCAAAATATAATTTGCGTGATCATTTAAGGAATCAGCGAACAACATTTCCATTTATTAAATACTTATCGTCTCTGTAGTGCCTCAGAGTCAGCAATAATGTTGTTCTTCGACATTAGATTTAAATAGTGATCTGTTTAGTTCAATGATATATATTGAACGCCTAAAGCTGGGTCATTAAATTTGGAAATGTATGTTTGATCAGAATTTCAAGGTCTTCTCCGAGTATAAGGGAAGGCTGATTTCAACACACATTTATTTTTCACATGTTCTACTTACAAACATATGGGCTTTTAAAATTCGTAGCACCAGAAACCTACTGTATGCTCAAGTTGTGATCTTATCGATTTTTATTATTTGTGATATTGCAAAAGACTCAATTGGATTTATTTAGGAATAAATTTGTACATACATTTAAAAATGTAATTACACTCAAAGCAACTTCAAGATCTTCCTCGACAGAGTATGATTAAATATTATTCGATGAAATGCGAACAAAAGCTCGCGAATGGGTTCAAATAACTTTGAATTAATCTAGCTTGTATATTTATAATAGTTCTTACCCCAGACAAAAGCCTATGGGGTTTGTGTTAAGGGCAAGATTTGACCAAGAACTCGTTGACTTGAGACATTTTTCATTGGCCACTAGACTACACGAATGCTATCACGCCCTTGCCACTTAAATTGTTTAAGCGGGGTTTACTCTAGCCTATAATTGTTCTAAAACATAAAAATAATTCCGAGCAAGGGAATTATCGTTCAGCTGCGTTGTTTATTTACTGCACCACTTTGCTTGATCACCAGACCGCGTTGGCTATTACACTCGCCCTATGTGGTTTAAATTATTTACCCGTTTTCAACTGAATGATCTTTAAAAAATAGTTGAACAATATAAACCACTAAAAATCGTAGATGTGTAGCCAGGATTAGACATAAATGAAAAGGGTGAGACGTTCTCTGACTAAAATATATTTATTTGTTTACGAGCTTTCGGCCACCAGTCTGTAGCCTTCAACGGGTATATTTATAATGATTTATAAACTGTGAAAGTGTGAAATGAAGCTAGATATGACGTGTATACATGTGCACTGTGAAATACGATAAGGTGATACTATGTTTTCTTTATTAAGATTGTACATTGTCGAGGAAGCGGTTTTGAGTTGTTATCAGCATTCCTGTCTTTGCCAGCTGTATGCCATGATTCTGGACTTCTAGTGTTAGGCGACTACGGAAATTCCGTGTGTCAATGATTTTCGCGTTGCATGTTTTTCGATGTTTGAACCATTATTATGTTCCTTAACGTTTCTGATGTGTTCAGCCTTTCTTGTTTTCAGAGATCTGCCTGTTTCCCCTAAGTACAGGCAGATATTTTAAAACAAGAAAAGCAAATGATCACGCATGGCAATAGTGCCTACCTGGTCGTAATTCAACCACAATTACTGCAACAGCAAAGCATGACGTATATAAATACAAATCGGTGATACTATAGTGCCACCTATTTCTATATATGTACGTCATGCTTTCCTGTTGCACTAATTGTGGGTGAATTACGACCAGGTAGGCACTATTGCCATGCGCACATGCATCTATATATACGCTGCTGTTATTAACGTGCTGTATAAGTTTCTTAACGGTGGGAACCATCTTTTTTTTGCAAAAAAACCCCAAATAAATAATTGAAAAGAATTATGCTATACCACTTACATTAGGGCTATTGAAAAGCATCATAAGAGATTGCACACTAGCGTAACCAATTTAAATTAAAAAGTTCCAAAAGGTGTCAGCTGAGAAATTCTGCTACCTTCGAAGGTTTAGTCTAGGAATGGTAGAAAGGACAGCATGACGATAGTGAAAAGGGCCGGGGTATTGTAATAAAAGTTTGCACACGGGTGGCACTCGGATTGCTTCGCACAATTGGCCTCGACAACCAACCAAATGTGGTTGCCTTTCGACAACGACATTGAATTGGCTGCCTCAACCGTCTGTGTCATAACTCCACCACCTCTGGTTCGAAATATAAGGGATGGTAGAAGCGGCCCCCAGGCCGTAAGTGCTAAAACCCTGTATCTTCGAATCAGACCATCAAGATACAATATCACCGGTTTGTATATATATACCTCAGTGCAGTGATTGTGGTTGAATTACGACCGGGTAGACACTATTGCCATGCGCACATGCATCCATATATAGGATGCCGTTATTAACGTGCGTGCTGTATAAGTTGTATCATAAACATCAAAATACAATTTGCGTGGTCATTTATGCAATCAGCGAACAACATTTCCATTTATTTATAATATTCATCTTCTCTGTAGTTAATTATATTTTGATCTTTATGATAAAACTTATACAGCACGTTAATAACAGTAGCCTATATATAGATGCGTGTGCGCATCGCTACAGTGCCTTTCTGGTCGTAATTCAAACCACAATCACTGCAACAGCAGAGCATTTAGTATGCATATACAAATCGGTGATACTATAGTCTTGATGGTCTTATTCGAAGATACAGGCTTTTAGCACTTATGGTTTGAAGCCGCTTCTACCCTCCCGTATAGTTCGAACCAGAGGTGGAGTTATTACACAGACGGTTGAAGACAGCCAATTCGATGTCGTTGTCGAAAGGCAACCGCATTTGGCTGGTTGTCGAAGCTGATTGCGCAAAGCGAATTGTGCAAAGCCATGCGTGCAAGGCCATGCGTGTGCCATCCGTGTTCGATCTTTTATTACATTACCTGGTCCTTTTCACCATCGTCGTGCTCTCTTTTATACCATCCCTAGGCTAGTCCTTTTCTAGAATTCCTGACAGCTTTTGAAACCTGCTAATTTAAATATATTATGCTATCATGGAATCTCAGTTGATACTTCTCAATATGCCTAATCTAAGTGGTATTGCTTATTTTTTTCAATGTTTTTGTAGAATTACAGAACAGAATTTTTAGCACGGTTTTTCTTAAGATTTTTCGATGACTCTTGAGAACCGTTATTTTTTCCGTTTGCCAAAAATTTTGCCCGTGTGATTAACAAGGAAATAAAAATGTTTCTGTATCAGACTGTATGATATGATATAAAGAAGTTTTTCTGGATTTTCTCTGCATGATGTTCCGCGGACACTAACGCTGACATGAACATTCGTACTAGTCAACCTGAACTAAATTACATTGAAGGTCGCTCACAGTAAATGTCTTTAAGCATAAACACTGCCGCCAGTTTGCAGCTCACTCGTCGGTCCATCTTTAGCTGATCTACAGCGCAATTCGGGACTAGGACCTTAACAAGTAAAAACATTGTGCTTGTGACCTGACACTAACCTTGCCATTAAAAAATGGAGTAGTTTAAAAAGAAGTGTTTTCCATAAATCTATATCTATATTTAAAATACTTCAAATGTACACGGGTTGCTAAAATTAACTTGAAGTTTACTCTAAGCCCTCTATATTAACTCTTAACTCTGTTTCGAAGCCATAGTTCAAACGAAGGGGGAAGTTTCCGATTGAACAAAATGCATTGCATCATAGTCATATTCTTCGAAGAAAAAATCAACTTATTTTTGGAATTCATGGATAGAGCTATATTCCGTAGAGGATTTAATGTATTATTTATCGTGCAAGCGTCTAATATCGTAAATTTTCAAAAGCAATCTTTCAATGCATTTTACATATAACTCAATAAATTTTGTAGTAGTTATGTATACCGATATTTATTAACCTTATTTGTGAAAACACCTTGTGAATAATAAGCTAAAAAATAAAAACTACGTGTAAATGTATCTGTTTTGTTTTAGTATATTAAGATTAGCATTTACTTTCATAATTATTATAGTTAACTTTAATATTTAAAATTCATTTTTGTTATTTATTATATAAAGTACAGTGCTTTATAAGGATTTCGGGCACTGATAAAACTGATAATCTCACATGTTCAACACTCGAAATAGATCTGGTATTTCCGCGCACCCATGTATTATTCTCTATTTAATTTTTGCTATGATATGTGGCGTTTCCAACGAATTGAAGTTATGTGCTGTCAGTTGATTTACTTTTCCTTACAGTTGAGTCTATACTACAACGTTTTTTATTACACGCCAGGGAAAGCTTGCTTCTGGAAATTATCTACCTACCAGCTGATAAAAAATCAGCTGCACTATGGTTCATATTAATTAGGGTAAATTAAGTAGTCGGGAACAATGCTCGGACACGGGGACTGGGAACATGGCGGGAAATGCATGTCACGTGTAGTAATATATTGTAATAAGATGTAGACAGTTGAGTTCGATATAGTGATTAAGCTAAATACAGTGGAATATTACAAGTTAAATATATACAGTGAAAGAGATAAATAACATGGCGTCAGGAGTGTAAACGAAGCAACTTCACGGAAAGTTTACAAAAAAGCGAAGCAATTATGAGTGGAGACGATGAAATTCAAAATACAGGTGCCTCCGCATCACAGCAGCCGCTCTTGCCGGCTAGCTTGTCTATGCCGAAAGCCCTAATCATTGAGGGAAATCTGGCCGCGAATTGGAAGAAATTCAAACGAACATGGGACAACTACGCGGTAGCTAGTAGCCGCCTTAACCCCTTCGAAGACGAATTCAAAACTGCCACCTTCTTGTCTTGCATCGGCCGGGACGCTTTAGAAATATTCGAAGGCTTAGACTTCCCTTCCGAAGGGGATCGAAAAAAACTGGAAGTTGTCATCACGAAATTTCAAGATTTTTGTTTAGGAGAAACCAACGAAACGTACGAATGATTTGTTTTAAACAGCCGGCAAAAGAAAGAGAACGAAACTGTTGACCAATATATCACAGCATTGCGAAGACTGGCTCAAACATGCAATTCCTGCGCTTGCCTACGAGACTCACTAATACGAGATCGTAGTCTTGGCATCAACAACAATAACGTCCAAAAGAAATTATTACAAGATCGCAAACTTACTTAGCCAAAGCCATTGATAGATATATGTCGTAGCAGCGAAAAAACGAAGCAACAAGTGAAGAAAATCAGCGCCGACAACGCAACCAACGAGGCTGAAATTAACGCTTTTGTAAACAACAAAACCGGAGCCGGAAGTCGAGAGAGGGGGCGTGTCGGACTGGATAGGCGAGATGGGGGATCGAACCAAATCCGATGCAGATATTGCGGTACAACACACCAGCGAAGAGAGGAGCTATGCCTAGCATTTGGAAGTCGTTGCAATAAGTGCGGCAGAGAAAACCATTTTGCGAAAGTCTGCATGCAAAAAGAGAAAATCCAGCGGAAGAAATCAGTACAGGCTGTATCAGGAAATGAATCTACTGATTCAGGCGATTCAATACAGACTGTAGAACTGGTCCCAAGCAAAAACGATACCATCATGGCGGTACAAGATCCAGATAGCTATCAACCACGCCTATTTACCACGATGAAAATAAAAGGCGGGGAGACGAGTAAATTCCAAATAGATACCGGAGCCACCTGTAACGTCATCAGAAAAAAAGAATTAAAAGATACCAAGTATGAATAGCGAATCAAACCCGCAGCACACGTCCTGAAGATGTACAACAACTCATCACTCTCTCCCGTTGGCAAATGCAAGATTCAAATCCAAGACGTGACAACAAAGAAAAAGTTTAAGGTTCCATTCACGGTTGTTGACGACCACCATGTGAAAAACAACCTCCTTGGATGCAGAGCTGTGCAACAAATGAAGTTGATCCAAGTTGTCACCACCAACCACATCAACCAAGTGATCAACAATGACCCACCAATGAATGACCACATGGGATTAACAATGGCTGAGATTGAAGAAACATACCACGATCTTTTTGAAGGGCTTGGCAACCTTGGCCCAAAATTGCACCTTCAAGTTGATCCGGAAGTAACACCAGTCCAAATTCCCCCAAGGAAGATCCCTGAATCCCTGAAACAAACTCTCAGAGAGCATCTAGAGCAACTTGTCCAACAGGGAGTGATCGAACCGGTAGATTTTCCAACAGACTGGGTCAGTGCAATCGTCGTTACCCTCAAGCCCAATGGGAAAATCAGATTGTGTCTCGACCCCCGACCCCTAAACAAGGCCTTAAGACGGTGTCACTATCCGATACCAACCATGATGACGTGCTCCCAGAACTGTCCAATGCAAAAGTATTCACAAAAGTAGATTTCAGCAACGGATACTGGCAAGTAAAACTGGATGACGATTCCTCCAACCTCACTACGTTTAACACCCCGTTTGGTAGATTCAAATGGAAGCGCATGCCTTTCGGAATCTCACCGGCCGGGGAAATTTTTCAGCAGCGATTAGACCAAGCAATTGATGGCCTCGATGGTGTTCAAACGGTCGCCGATGACATCTGAATTGTCGGAAATGGTGAAACCCCACAGGCGGCAGTTGCTGACCATGACAAAAAGCTCCTCGCACTGTTCGAACGGTGTAGAGCAAAGCAGATCAGGCTGAACCCCGACAAGATCGAATTGCATCGATGCCATACATTGGCCACCTATTAACGTCCGAGGGTGTCCAAGCGGACCCGGGTAAAGTCAAGGCAATTTTGGAAATGACGAAACCGACAGATGTAGCTGGAGTTAGACGCATCCTGGGAACTGTAAATTACCTGGCGAAGTTTCTCCCTCACCTTTCCCAAATATCAGAGCCACTTCGAGAGCAGACTCGAAACGGACGACCCTTTGCATGGGAAAAACCACATGACCAACGCCTTTTTAGAAATCAAGAAGCTTATCTCAACGCCACCAGTCCTCAAATATTACGAGCCCAATAAAGATCTAACGTTACAGTGTGACGCAAGTGATCATGGATTGGGAGCTGCACTAATTCAAAAAGCAAACCAGTCGCCTTTGCGAGCCGGGCATTAACCCATACAGAAAAACAATATGCCCAAATAGAGAAAGAACTACTAGCCATTGTCTTTGGAACTGAACGCTTCCACCAATACACATATGGTCGACCCGTAAAAGTAGAATCGGATCACAAACCTCTCGAAATCCTCCAGCAGAAGCCTCTCTCAGCAGCACCAAGGCGTCTCCAAAAGATGATGATGAGACTTCACCAGTATGACATCACCATCGTTTACAAGAATTAGCAAGCCAAGATAGCATCATTTTCAGGGGAGACCGCATCGTAATACCCAAATCGCTACGAAAACAAATGTTGAGCGACTGACATGCAGCACATCAAGGCATCGCATCGACAACTCGTAGAGCTAGAGAAACGATCTACTGGCCACACCTAAACCAAGAATTAAAAGACCACATCACTGGATGTCTCACGTGTGACCAATACCACGATAAGCAGCCTACGGAACCACTTATCCCACACGATCGAAGTCCCGAAGTCGGACACGGGGACTGGGAACATGGCGGGAAATGCATGTTACGTGTAGTAATACATTGTAATGAGATGTAGACAGTTGAGTTCGATATAGTGATTAAGCTAAATACAGTGGAATATTACAAGTTAAATATATACAGTGAAAAAGACAAATAACATAGTGGAAATATAAGCTGATGCAGGGTTGCTCTAGGAAATATACATATGAGTGCTTCACACAAAGGTAGACGACATGCAGTGTGCAGCTGGGGGTAGTGTTTTATATTCCTCCATGGGAAAAAATAAATGGATGTTTCCTGGACCGATCAAATCAAAAATGGAAAATTTAATATGGTAACGACGTCTTCAGGCCACAGTAGACGGACCTAGAGGAAAGATACACACGTGCAAACCTAACTTAATCTATAGCCCGCCCCCGCATGCTAAATTTACCTTTACCAGCATCCATTGAATCCACTAATGGCGTGCCAATGAGCATCTTGATTTATACGCGGTTAGCAATTTGTACTTTTATCAGCAGTTATTCAAATTTAATTTTACATGTTACGTTAGCAAGTACTCAACGCACTTTAATTTTAGGAAGTGACACATGGCGCACTGCATGCTAATGTTACCACCAGAATTGTGTACCGAAAAACAGAATTTTACAGCCTATAGATCTATTAGCCTAGATCTATTGCATTTATCGGACAAACATATTCACTTCCTCACGTGCAACATTACAGTTAGATATTACATAGGTACTTACATATGATTTCCTCGACCAGTGCAAGATAACAAGATACAAAAATGAATTATCTATTTTCCATCTTCACCATCCCATAACCAGTTGACAATTTACACCAGCAATGGTTACCTGAGAGATTTCGATCCTATACTTTGTACACACTTAAACGTTTAGAAATTTGAAACTATGGCGTTAAAAATATTTTTATTAGAGGCTTAGAAAATTAGCAGGACGAGAAATATTTCGTTTTTTTTTATCTGGGGTCAGCCTTGTTACGCTTCTCGTTTTTCCATGTTAGTTGATTAGTTAAGCTTTCTTTCTGGCCTATCTTTCTCTTTGTATTTCCACAATTTCTTTCAGCGTTAGATATATCAAATATGGTACCAATCCAAACCCTGATTTTTGATCTGGCATTGTTACACTACTTTCACTAAAATATTTCCACCTAATATCTAGCACTTTAATCTTTCTTTTTCATTTGCAAATTTTTTCTCATTTGAAGACTGATCGCGTATTGAAATTGTATTCCTAAGATCTCAACTTCATCTTCCATCTCAACTTCGCTTCTCGCATCCTCTCCAAAATATCTACTATTCTTCATCTTCTTCTTCTTTAAACAATTTTCGTTTTTGTCATCTCTTTGCTATCATTAAATATCAAAATGGGAGTGATCTTCAAGCTTGTTTTATTCATCTTCGATTTTAATTTTGCTTCTGGTACCTTCTCCACAATGCACAATGTTCTTGATCTTCCTATTCTCACATTTTTCGTCTTACCATCTCTCTCTATCATCAAATGTAACTAAGCTTCAGGCTTGTTTTATTTGCCTTTGATTTTATTCGAACTTTCATTCTAGTACCTCTCCCTAAATATCCACAATTCTTCATCTTCGCTCAACAATTTTCGCTTTCTTCATCTGTTGCTATCATCATCAAATATCAAAATTAGAGTGATCTTCAGGCCTGTTTTCTTCAGGATTTGATTTCAACTTTGATTCCCCTCCAAAATATCGATCCAACTTTCTTCTTCTCTTTCCCGCACAATTTTATCTGTGTCAAGTCAAGCTAGTGTGTCATCTCTTGCTAACATCAAATAACATCAAGCAAGCTTATTTTGACTTCACCCAGACCAAGGGGATCATCATGCTCCAGTGTTCCACGTCGCTGACCACAAGAACAGAGAGAAGATGAAATAATAAGAGAACAGAGAGAAGATGAATTTCTGTGTAAAAAATTATGTCACAGACACCAACTCAATTCATTAACATTTTTGCGTGTACACCTTTTATATCATCCATAATTAGGAATCATTGTTGTGCAACCAGTACCCATATTTTGTTAGACTATATATCACGGTTTGTGAAAACAAAGACGTCTAGGAAGAACAGCAATGTGAGCGAAACTTGGCAATTTGCAAAACTAATATTTATTTATTTTTTTATTTTATTTTATAAACTTTGTCGATAACACATTACATTACATAAAAAGACAAGAACAGGACTTACATAATGAAATACAGTACATAACGACGGCTGGGTTTCCGCAACAGCGAATAGCCAATTACTGCGGGCCCGACACAAAAATATTCAAGTAGTATTATCATTACAAATATATCAATACTTTCATATATATGTATAGCAGTATACACATACGTTTCTACAATCATACATTACATATACGAATACACACATACACTTTACACATACACATACACATACACATACACATAATTATATTAATTACAGATAAGATGTTATTTAAAATTTAACAACAACACGATATTGGGCGTAACAGGCTACGAACACAATTACATTTTAGACATATACTCTTAAATGTTCGAGAGTTTTCAGGATCATAATTAATGTTCAGCGATGAGAAGTAATACTTGAGCAAATGAGATTTGAATACAGTCAATGTAGTATCCGTAGTGATGTTCAGTTCATCTGCAATTTCATTCCAAAGTCGGCACACTCTTACGAGGAAGGATTTCTGGTAGGCAGTAGTTCTACATTTAGGGATGGCATATTTTGGTGTTTTTGATGAAGTTGAACGGGTAATTCTACGATTCAGGAGGATAGTTGGCAGAACATCAGGATTAATTGTTACTAAACAGTAACATGTGTAATTTTGTAAAACAACATGAGATCCAAGTATTCGTGCCAGTAGGTTACTGGAAGAAGATTTAAAGACTGTAACCTCGTTTTATAGTCAACGGTTGTGCTAAATGGTAAATTTAAGATGTATTTAGTGGCACTTTTTTGTGTTCTTTCAAGTTTACTTATAAGTTCCACTGACTGTGGTGACCAAATCTGCGTTGCGTAGCCAAAATGCGACCTAACCAGGGCAAGATATAGCGCTCGTCTAGCTGCAGTATTCTTGATGGACAAAGTGTTTCTTCAAAATATATCCTAGAATCTTGTTAGCTTTCGCTGTCTGCTCGTTCACTTGTTTTTTCCATGTTAAATCCGATGACACCCACACGCCAAGGTCTTTCTCATTGTTCGAAATCGATACAACAGAGCCGTCTAATTTGTACGAGGAAGTAACTGGTACTTTTTTCTGTGTTAGCGTTTGATGTTTGCACTTGCTTTGGTTAAATGATAGCCCAGATACTGTTGACCAATGCTCTAGGGTTCCAAGGTCATTTTGTAGAGCTGTAACATCATAATGTGATTTGATTGTGGAGAATAACTTGGTGTCATCGGCAAACATTACAGCTCGACTGGACGTTGGTGCTTCGAGTAGATCATTCACGTAAAGAAGAAACAGCGCAGGACCGAGTATTGATCCCTGTGGAACGCCAGAATAAACTGGCAGTTGCTTTGATGTTACGCCAAGTACAGTTACACGTTGACGTCGATCCGTCAAGTATGATCGAAACCAATTTAGCAAGTTACCTCCAATACCAGAATTTGCTAATTTCTCCATCAAGCGCTTATGGTTAATTCGGTCGAACGCCTTGGACATGTCAAGGTATAATATATCTACTTGCCCTCCAGTGTCCAGACACGCGCCGACGTATTCTAGTGCTTCTAATAAATTAGTCACGCAAGATTTTCCTTGGAGGAATCCGTGCTGGTGATCATGAATTGCCCGAGAAAATTGGCGTCTAATATTCATGAAAATAGACCGTTCGAAAACTTTCGAAATAATTGGCAGGAGGGAAATTGGTCTGTAATTTTCTGTGTGTTCTTTATCACCTTTCTTATAAACGGGGACAACGTTTGCTAGCTTCCAATTTTTGTGGCACCGTCCCTTGTTCTAACGACTTGTTGAACAGCTTGCAGATGGAGGGAACGATTATTGAGGCGGTTTCTTTTAAAAGTCTAGCAGGGATTTCGTCTGATCCTGTTGCTTTGTTGGTGTCTAATGAAGTGAGTAAAATTTCTACTTCTAACTCAGACAGGCTGAGATCCGTTAAGACTGGATCATATGACTTGTTAGAATATTGAACAGGAAGGTTTTCAGTTGTAAATACGGAGGCGAAGTAGGTATTGAAGAGGTCAGCTATTTCGTTAGGGTTTGTAGCAATTAGTCTGGAAGGTTGGCTTGACTGGGTAGAATGCGCTTGGTTGAAGAAACTGCGTTGACTAGTTGAGGATGATGGAGTTGGTGATGTGGACAGCATAGAGACACGATCAGGAATGCTACAAGATTTTGACGTTTGCTTTAACGCGGACCAAAATCGCTTTGGGTTATCCTTAAAACTGCTGTCGATCGAAATGTAATAGATCTCACGGCTCACCCGCAACAATTTCTTGATTTCGGAGCGAAGACGTCGGTATTTCTCTTTCAAGTAACCGGTTGGGTTGACTTTTAATCTCCGCCGAATAGAGTCCTTTTGTTTGATCCTATGAAGGATGTCGCTGTTAATCCATGGTAGTGGGTTTCGACCCTTGATTACCTTCCTGGGTATGAAGGCAGAAACTATTGAAAGGAATGTGTTCTTCCAACGTTGCCATGCAGTCATTATCAACGTTATCAGAATCAGATATCAACGATGATAGATCTGTGGACTTTAGCGCATCACGTAGACCATTTAGATCTCCTTTCGCATAGTCGTAGACAGTTCTTACAGATTTCCGCGGAGCTTTAATGAAAGCAGTAAAATCGAACGAAATAGCATTGTGATCTGTAAACACTGATGATTGTTCTGGCGGTAAAATTTCTGTCAGGCGAATATGATTTGGGACACTTGTAATCACCAGGTCTAGTACATTGTTACAGCGTGTAGGAGTGTGTTTAAGTTGACATAGGAAGTGATCATTTAACATTTCAACGAAGAGAACTTCATTAACACCATTTGTTTTGCCCATCTCTTCCCACTGAATTTTTGGGAAGTTAAAGTCGCCACAAATTACAATGTTTGGATATTGCTCACATGCGTGGTTTAAAAAGGTGGCAAATGCATATGTCCACGATGGATCGGCGTCGGGTGGACGATAACAGCAACAGTAGAGTAGTTTTTTATTGTGAGCCGTTCTTACTTCAGTTGATACAATTTCTAGTTGTTGGATTTCTTCAATATCAGGTTGGAATTCTTTAACAGATTTGAAAGACCCCGTCTTAATTGCAATAAGGACTCCACCACCGCAGCGATTTGCTCGATCTTTCCTGTAAATTGTATACCCAGCATGTAAAATTTCTTTGCTCCTAACTTCGTTGGTGAGCCAAGTTTCGTTAACACATATAACATCAGAGTTTTCATTGTAAACAAGGTTTTGAAAGCGCTCGAGGTTACAAACTGCTGTTTTAGACTCAGGATCTCTGTGGAAGCTTTTAAGACTTCTCGCGTTGAGTGCCATGCACTTGATTACACTGCATGCATTTACACAATATCATACATATACACCATAATGACCATATCAATGCAAGATTTTCAGGGTCGTTTAGCCATTGCTGGAAGAATGCCGAGTCCTTGTAAAAGTAATATAGGGAACTGATTGGAATAAACTGGATTACACATCCAGGGTCATCCAGTGAAGCATATTGGAACCGAAAATGGCGAATTTGGACTGCTAACAAAATCTACGTCTAGCGCACGAATGTACCGTTCTCGGTCAAGTTCCTGATTACGTCAATTAGTGCGCAAAAGATGAGGACATCTCGGTCAAATTCCCAATTACGTGCATTAGTACGCAAAAGGTGAGGATATAACCAGGATAGCAGAATATCAGGAAGGTCCTCAAGGAGTAAAATAGGAGCTAAGAATTGGGATTCACTAGGATTCATTGCGAATTGGATTGATTGGTCAAAAAAACAATACCGACTAGGACTATGAGATCAGTTGTGCATTTGGGCAATGGGATTTAGGTAAAATTTGGGCAGGGAAATGGGATAAGGACTCCTTCAAGCCTGTATTAACATTCCCAACACATAACAAACTTCTTTATTTTACGAAAATTGACAGAAAGTGAAAATAGTGCGTAGTACTATACCAACGAACATTGCAACTGGAGTACCAAGATGGCGAGGATAAGCTTGATTGATCATTAATGCTAGGATAACTGATTAAAATACGTGAACTATTTGTAGTACACCCCATGCACTCTCTCTCTAGCGAAGTCTCTGGAGTCTAATGCAATCTTTTTCTCCTATAACCAATCGTGAATGATACCTCTGTTTATTTAGCTTATTAGTAATGTAAAAAATATAAGGGAGCATCAATAAAAATATTTGAACGGATAAATTATATTGTACATGTCTTCAATAATTTACTAATTGATATGCGATTATTTTTCCTGAATTATTACCAATACTGAAAATATTCTAACTTGTAGTTTTTGTAATGATCTTCGGAAGATCACTATTTCGGGAAATAACAGTTTGAATTATCTGATATAGCGCTGCAAATTAAAGCGTCTATCCGCGCATGAAGCCATGAATATAGGAAAAAGTGAAACATTTCAAGATTATATATTTTTGGTAACAGCTGAGAAAATATATTTTCCAAAATACGTATAATTGTAAATCTTACCGCACGGGGATCAATCTTGCATGATCTGGTAAATTCGCGTAGATTGGACAACGTTTTTCAGCCGTTTATACAGCTTTATGAAAACAAGTACAAAGACGAATGGCAAAAATGCAGAGAAAAGTTTTCTTCACTCCTCCATCTTTTGCCGTGGTGTAGCTCAACCAATTAGCTTTGATGTAATTGTTGTCGTCATAATTTAATTAATATGCTCACGCTTCTCGCGCGCTCTTATCCATGTTCTATATTCTATACTGTCATGCCGTTGTCACTGAGTTATTCCTGGTAGTACCTGTACTTACGTAAGCACAACTAGCCAGGCACAACTCAGCGACAACTGCATGACACTAGCTGATCTGACCGTGAATAAAAGGTCTGGAACTAGCTACCGAATAGAAATCCATTTTGCTGTTGTTAATCATATATCTTTTGTTTTCCTTAGTGAATCTTGTTGAAACTTAGTAACTGTCTTTAATAAAGAAAATTACAAGTCTGTCAGAAATTTAGAAACAAAGTAAATTATATTTCATGAGAAATTTGACAATTTGGATCGAAAAATGGATTTCTATTTGACAACTAGTGCCAGTACTTTTCCGTGTTTTCAGATCAACTAGAATATAGACCTTTTGTAGAATGTAGAATTGATAGAAATCTTGGCTAAACTACTTCAATACTGGAAGGACTGTAGCTGGAAAATTATGCTGAGGCAGTAAGATTTACCGTTAATTGGAACCATGACATTAATAGACATTACTGCATTTCAGTAAATCGTGCACATTTGCATTTTTTGTGCAAGTATAATTGTGCTTTTTAAAACGGCGTTGCCACCAACTATACGGGGTTAGCTCAGGTCTGATAGTGGTAGCGGTAAGCTCAGATTTGGACGTGTACTTGCGACATTGCGCGTATTTACGTTCGTTCGTCTATCTGTTACTGTCAGAGCACACTCTGGTATTTCACAAGCCAACAGTAACTCTTATGTATTATTTTAATTATGAATTATTGGACGAGGTTGAACAAAATATGGTGGTTTTGTCGGTGGCGAGAAGACGCCGACCGAGTTCAATAATTGTTTCATCAATCTCTTACAAGACTTCTTTAAAAACTTTATAACTGGGAATAACAAGCTTTTCACACAAAGCGAGCAGCTATTGTTTACAAATTTTGAAAGTAATGCGCATGTCCAGAGTATTATTTGTAGCTCAGGAATGTTGTTTTACAACTGCACATGCTCAGAGTATTTTTTGCACGGAGTTATTTTCAGGAGAACTGACCAATCAAAATTAAGACTGCATATATTAAAGAGAATAATAATATGTATTATATATTAGAATAACCACTGTAGATTATATATAACAACTGCTGTAGATCATAGTGCAAAATATGCAAAAATGAAGCACTCAATATTCCTTTTACCTTGTGATTTAAAGAGCAACAAGCAAACTACTTATAATGAGAATAGTGAGAAAGTTATGAAGATGATCAATCATGAACAACTTCCATGGTCGTCCTGAAAACCCATAATGACAGACTTGGTCAACGTTTATTCAAAAATATGGTTCTTCATCGTCACGTGTGTATTGTGTTTTTGCCAAATCCACCAAGAGGAATTCTTAAATTACCCCATTGTTCAAGTCGCGGATGGCTAAATTTCCTAAAACGTTGCTATTGGTTAGTAGGTGAAAATACAATACGCACGTGACGACGAAGGACCTCATTCCTGCATAAACCAGAACAAAAACATAGATAATGACTTATATTGAAGTTCTAATGAGTCTCCAAACCATCTAGCTCTATTAACTATGGTCCTACATATTATTTTGTTTTGTTTTTAGAAATATCCAAATCCAAATGTTAGAGGCCAAATTTCCAGGCGTGAAGGTATTGTTTCTTTAAAAAATATTGCCGACATTTACCATATTCTTACTTGTTTTTTGACTCGAAAATTGACTGCCAAACTCCTAGACATTCTATTTAATTATTTTCTTGAATGTATTTGATATCAGTGTTATTTCAATCCAATTTTTTTCACTTAATTTGCTGCCTTTTCTTTTTCATTAACGAGAAATATCTATTAAATCCTCTTTGATCTCTCAATAATAAGTATCTTGCTTTTCTACTAACGTGTACATTACTGCTACTTTCTATTACAATGTCGTGTCTTCTCATTCTTGTGGACTGTTATTGTTTTGTGGGTCTTGCCGTCTACGATCGTTCATTCTGTTCTCTTCTTGTGCTTTTTTTCACATGCCATCACCTTTTGCAATGAAAGAGTTGAGTCATTAGACGATAGTTACGAATAATTTATAAACTATAACATACAAAAATTTATTAACTGATTTTCGCCAGCAGGCCAAATTATTGTTTAAGCTGTTAATATGAAGTTTTTTTATTAAAATCTCCAGAATTATTAATAATTCGTGAGCAAAACTCAAAAGAAAATCATAGCCGTGGAGGAGTCTTTATACGTCAAACGCATGTAGAACTTGCAGCTACCCTAATTTATGATTTTAAATTAAAATATCTAGAGAATTAAACACAACGTAGGGAATGTGTAAATTCTTAAAGCTCTTTCGAACAGTAAAAATTAATATCTCGCACTAATCTCTTTCAAAAAGCTCTCTTAAGGTGGTTCGATACAGTTTTCAAAAAAATAAGCTATGGTTTACTTATCACTTTTAATTTTTGCGCTGTTAAATTTAAATAAGTACGTATTGAATTTTTCATGTATTTTAATATATTTTCTTTCAAATTATGGCAGTTTTGATGGCCAATGTTCCGTTGCTATGGCAACACTTGCGTATTAAATTTACTCAAAAACGTAACGATCTATTTTGCTGCGCAAGTCTGAAAGAAGCGCGGTGACCACCAATTTTTTTCTTCGCATTATGTTACAAACACCATAGGCTAACATTGTGCAAAATTTAAAAAAATTCTGTTAGGCCAATTTTTTTTAAACTACGAAAATACTGTTTTCTTGAAAAACATTTTTGCCACATTACAGAATTATTTTTTGTATAATACAAGACTTTTGTGGTACAATACTGTCTACGAAATTTCAAGATAGGTCACCGTGCAAAATAAAAAGATCTAGCACATTCAGTTTTAAAAATTGAATTTTTTAATGACGTCAGCAATTAGTAAATTCGCATCCAGTTTGCATTTTTTACGCGCGAATTGGCGTCAGCATCCCACATGACATGCAATATTCGATGTTTTACGTATCTATTTGTTGTAAACGTGATATATAAGAAGATCTGTGTGAATAACATTAAATTTGTCACAAGCTGTCTTTACTTGTGAGCATTACTATATCGAGCCACCTTAAATTTATTGCCAATATCTCTTTAACTATTACTATGAACGTGAAATGTAACTTTTATCAAAACTAGCTTATTTCAAGTTATTTGTGAATTTTAATTTTAAAAAGGTTTTACGTGTCCACGAGATCAAATATAAATATAAGATGGCCGGCTGCCCATTAAATTTCTATTTTTATCGCTATCTTCCCGACGAAAGGCTTTAATTCGCTCGAAAGTCGGATTTTGTTTATATTGTTTCAGGTTGTGAAAGGTCTTATGTTTTTGTGTGCTTTTTACTGTGCCACCAACACTGGCAACGTTAGTGCCAGATGTTAATTTTTATTGAAACGAAAGCTTAACCGCTAAAGATAATGGAAACGACAAGATAAAATTTTTAAAAAACTTACTTTCACTGCATCTTTGGATCGTCTTGGCTTTGGTTAATGTTTGATCATGCTGTTTATGGTTTTATCTGGTTGGCGCACTCTCTTCATGGAGCATATCAGGGTGGTCCAGTAAGTAATTAACTAGCTCACTCTTGTCTAGTCAGCCATCATAAAACAAGAAGAAAATTAATGTTACAAGATATTTAGAATTTTGGAAACAAAGCGTGAATTGAAATTGACTTTGACAAACCGTACGTTGTGATAGTATTTACATCTTAACATCTGATGGAGACGGCTAGTGATTAACTTCTTATCTCGATATCAATTCTTTCCCGTCTTGTTCTGTTATTAGTTAATGGTTGGTGTATTCACTTTTTTTACTTGGCATCCTTTGAAAAAATAAACAATTACGATGTTCAGAAAACTGCTTGCAAGATAAGCAAAGAAAACTACGTTAGCAATCATTAGAGAGGACTAACTGATAAAAATAGGCGTTGTAGGTCACAGAGGCTAGTCGACGGAAAAACTCGAAGATGACTAAAACCCATGGACAAAGTCCCGGCATGATAATATTCCGATAACAAGAAATACACCAGGTGTAGAACGTGTACGTGTAAGCCCAAACTGTATGTTTGCAACTCCAAGAAAAAGCGCAACACAAAATGGCGGAATTTAAAGACATTTTTGGTGTCATTTTCAGTTCTCTAACTTTCGCGGACAAATATATTCATATATCTTTCTCAAATTTTTTTGAAGCAAAATCTAGACGGATTTTGTGAATAAACAAATGGAAAAAAGTATTTCATTGCCCACGTTAGGAAACTAAAACGGGCGCCCAAGAATACCCACGCAAAGTTTCCTCAATCTGGGTTACACTTATTGATTGCGCAAATGACTGATAAGGAAATAATAAAATACCAAATGCTTGCTCTTAAAGATAGCGTCGTATATACGCGCGGCATGTCGAGATATTTGGGGAAAACGTTTGAAGCAGAACCGAAGGCAACTCTATCCTGCCCAGGAAATTATTCAGTAATTGTTTTATAAAATAATTACAGTGAAACACAACTCAACGCTAGGGCATTTAAATTTCTCGTGTAGGATTGTTTGATCATGTACAGTAATAGCCAAGTGGCACAGTCGTCAGAGAAAACGCCTATCACATGCAAGGACGTTTGTTCAATCCCCGCTTAGGATTCGTGAAACCCATGTGAGGAGTTGGCCAGTCGTGGGTTTAAAACGTTCACTTCAACCTGTGACCTGTGGTGATACTTAACTAAAGCTGCTAAAGACGAATTAATAAAAGTGCATGTCACTGTAGTTATCACATAATGTAATTGTCAAGCTGAGCGAATAATTCTCCAGTAACTACGTCATATAAATAACCTACAATTATGATACTGGTGGGGGGGGGGCAGGATAAAGATGGAAGTAGTGTCAAGGAAGGGGTACCACTGTAACGAATATTTAATAATGACTGAACTGAATCCAAAGTGAAAATGCCTAGATAACTAGCCGCGGATGCAGCTGCATCCGTGAGATGTCAAAAATAGCTCACTAAGTAATTAAAGGAAGGATATCGTCCTTTTAAAAGAAATTATAAAGATGGAATGTAAAATGGAATAAAGCTAAGTTGGATGTAGATCGCGTTGTGTATTGTGTTAGCTCGGCTCGTTACACTACCTTGACGGGTACTAGAGGAAAGAGTGGAGTAAACAGGAGGAAGAAGATTAAATTGGAATAAATAGGGGGATTGGGGTACAGAAGGGGGAGGCAGGAAAAAGAAACCAGTGGGAGGGGGTGCAATCCTAGAAAACAACGGGGAAAGAAGGGGGTAAACAGGAGGAAAAGTAAATTGGGGTAAAGGAAGGGGACATTTCCTGTAGAAGCTAAACGGATCAGGAAATTTAGACTTGCAATTGAAATGAAAGGCAGCTCATTGGTCATGTAAACACTCGTTGAATCAGGGCTCTCGCTTGCCTTAGCTTGGAATCGTCTTTGGATTTGAACTGAAAATGTGAATTTGCATGTTGTTCTTTTTTTTATAGAGTGCAGTGTATCAGGACAGAAGAGGTTTTGAAGAAAAAGAAAGGAAGAATAAAAGTAAGTTACAGTAAAATTTGTGAAGAATAATGAAGAAACTATTGGTGCAATAATTGATACATAAAGTAATCATCATTGTAAACTCTCTATTAATCCGGGGGGGGGGTATAATAGAGAATTTGCAGTGATAGTAAGTATATTGTAATATTTGGGTTTTTACCACTAAATCCTCTTGAAAGTCTTTTTTAGCTGTGGCTTCTCGCATCACAGTTGTCTCGTGGTTGTTTTGCAATATCTCTGGAATGTCTATAACATGAAGGTCGATATTTGAGATGTGAAGAATGGAAACCGTGGAATAAAAAAAATTTAAATCGTAACGATTACTTTTTACGGTCTTGCTGGCATGAGAAAGAGAGATTATAGATTCATAAGATCATATAGGTTTATCATTTATTTGAACAATATTTAATTTTAAAAATTAAATTAGATTTCACCCTGGTAAGCAGACCGAATGGTTTTTCAAACAAGGTAAAATTTAATGACTTAAACGTGCAGAGAATAGTTAGAGGATACTTACATGTCCAATATTATTAATGTCCAACTACACAAGAGCGATTTTCGTTGTATTTCTAGAGTGGAGAAGAAGACGACGCCATTTTGATTTTAAATTTTTCCGACAACGCCAGATTTGTCTTTGCATTCCCCCCCCCCCCATCTCTTCGTCGTTTTTGCTCCAATTTGCTCGTAATGTTTCTTTTGCATCTTTTTCGCCGTTTCTGTAAAATCAATGGACATTTATACTCAATATTAAGACTTTATTGAGACTTTTAAAATGTTCGTCAGGAGACATAAAAATCAAAGCTTCTTCGGGTTGCAGAAGCAAATAACGTCAGATGACCTTTGTCCTCCAGCAAATACCCGTATGTATAACATTCAATGATCTTTTTAGGAAGCTGAAAATCAGTTTTTATTGCGCGAACGAAGTATTTTTGCCATTATTTCATACTCAGGTCTTTCTTCTACTACTTTACCTCCAGTTTACATGGGTAATTTCCAAAAAAAAACGGCTGTAAGGGACAATTTTGCATTTTTTTTTTATTTGGATGCTGATGAGCAAGGAAAGACCCGTTCAACTGAGTTTGGATAAGAATTTGACTCTGATCGGTTCTCGATCCACCCAAAACTGAGGTCAAAGCTGGACGTGGAGTGCAGGAAAACACTAGGCAGTACCGCGACGCCAAGGAGGGACAACGTTATTAGCCCACAGTCTTTGACTAATATTTAAGTAAATTTCATTAACTTGACTGTTGGGGACGGGCTTGTATGGTTGGTGCTTTGAAGACTTCTCGTCGTTACTTCCCTTCATTTAAAAAGACAAGTTGTCTTCATCGAGAAATAGTGACGAGAAGACTTCAAGGCACCACTAAAGCACTACACTGACTTCTTCCCAAAGCTTACGGTACGACCATGGGTGCGCAAAGATGCGCAAACACAATAAAGCCTTGAAAGCAAGTGTTCTCTTTTAGGAAAGAGTCAAGGGCGACAACGCTTACTAAATCAAAGACGTCTAGTCATGTTTTAAGTACTTCAGCTATGTTTAACGATCTTTTACCAGGTCTTTGCAAGAGAAAAAGTAAAATTTTGCATTATATTAATGTTATCACTGTTAACTTTCCGTCGGTCGTTTCTTTCCTGATCGAGCATTATATGTCATTGCGTTCAGTGTCCTTGATATGGGAGTCATGTACTTATGGCCTTGGGTTTAATTCCCAAACACTGAATGGCAGTCTTTTGCTCTTCCAATGAGATAACAAGATGGCACTGTAGAATGCGTGGTTTTATGTAAGCTACGAGCGCCAAGATATCCTTGATAGGTAACTATTGATCCTACAATGGACACTTATGTTCACTGCCAATAGGAACGCTTGCAGCTCACATTTTGCACATAACGCATTTTATAGGTTGTGTCACAGGGAAACTGCAGAGTAACTGCATGGATGTCGTTCTTGTAAAAACCAACCTGTTAACTGCTCAGCAAACTACCAGTTCCCTCTATCAACGATAGTCGATAAAGCTTGGCGCTCGTAGCATGGTTGTATAAAACCAAGCATTTTACAGGTTATGGCCAGGTTACCAGTATCCGCAAAGTTCAATAGCAACCACGAGTAAAAACAACCGGCAACGTTCTGAGTTAAAGTTTGCAGAATATACTACATTGCGAACATGGTATTAGTTTTAATACTGTAGCCAGAGACGTGCCAGGCGGAAAACGTATTCTTATAATATCTTATATAAGATATTTATGCCGTACGTATTCAAGATGAGCAGTGTTATTCATTGAATAAAACTTACGAACATCAAAACAAAGTTGTGAGAAGATCCTGGCGATGTTGATATTTGATGTTAGTCACATGACTGAAAAAATATGGCGTTGTTCCATATTTGAGGTGGACCACGCTATTGGTTTCAAAAACATGATAACACGATAGGACGTCGTTTTTAACTTAATTGGAAGAGGAAACGACATTCTTTAACCAAAAACAGCATAGGTAACAACAAAAGGATGTTTTAGTTAGAAAGTAAACGAACTTGGTGTCATAGTTGAAGGATTTTTTAAAGAATACGTGGAACGGAGAAAAGAGGGATTCAGGACTTCTAAAATGGATAAGAATGGGAAGTATTTGGCGTTTGAAAGAGAAATGTTCCCAAATTTTCATGATCAACGTCTGCCAACATTTTGAGAAAGTTTGCTTTGCCATATATCTTCAAAACTAACAGTAATGGATTCCTGGTAAGCAATAATGATTCTAAAAATATACCTTAACTACTGTCATGGAAGAAACGTTTGAAACTGGATTTAGCGAAAAGTGCATGAAAGCACAACGGAATTTTCATGTTTTGACAGACTAGTCGAGATCAACATGATAATCCCCTAATGCTGAATGAACTTCTGCTGAATGGTTTTAGGTACCTGCCAAAGAAGTGGTAGAACTATTATTTAGATCCGTATTATTTGGCGACCAACATGTCTTCATATGTGCCTAAATGCGAAAAGAGACCTCTGATCCCTATTTTTGCTGTTAGCAGCGGAACTTTACCACTTTTTTATTGACTCCTTAGCCTCGCCGGTCACATAACATAATTGAATATCAATAATCTAACCCATGCATGCATTTTCCAAGCTTTATCATGCTGATTTCGTCTGCCTGTCAAAAGGACAAACTTCTGTTGTGCTTTCATGCACTTTTCGCTAAATCCAGTTTCAAACGTTTCTTCCATGACAGTAGTTAAGGTGTATTTTTAGAATCATTATTGCTTACCAGGAATGCATTACTGTTAATTTTGAAGATATATGGCAAAGCAAACTTTCTCAAATGTTGACAGACGTTGATCATGAAAATTTACGAACAGTTCTCTTTCAAACGCCTAATACCTCCCATTCTTATCCATTTTAGAAGTCCAGAATCCCACTTTTCTTCCGTTCCACGTATTCTTTGGAAAATCCTCCAACTATGACACCAAGTTCGTTTATTTTCTAACTAAAACATTCTCATGTTGTTACCTATATGCTTCGTTACAGTGTGACCAAGCATATAGTAATACGTAACGCAATGCCATCTTGTTCCAAAATTATCTTATTACTTGAAAAAGCTGAAGACAGCCATTCAGTGTTTGGGAATTAAACCCAAGGTCATAAATACATGACTCCTATATCAAGGACACTGAACTCAATGACATATAAAGCTCGATATCGATCAAGAAAGAAACGACTGACGGAAAGTCAATAGTAATTATGGAAACTTCGACTTTTCTTCTTGCAAAGGCCTAGTCATGAAAGATCTTTAAACAAAGCTACACAGTTTTGATTTAGTAAGCGCTATCGTCTTTCAGCCTTTTCCGAAAGAAAACATTTTCTTTACAGCGGTACAGTGTTTGCACATCCATGCTTCATGTCTTTTGCAAAGACCTCGCCATAAAAGATCTTTTAACATAGCTGAACAGTTTAAAACTTGACCAGACGACTTTGATTTAGTAAGCGTTTTCGTCCTTGACTCTTTTCTGAATGAAAACACTTACTTTCAAGGCTTTAATGTGGTTGTACCGCAAGCTTTGGGATGAAGTCAACCATATATTATTGGCACAGTGTAGTGGTTTAGAGTGTTGCTAATTCTCGATGAAGATAACTTGTCTTCTTGAACGAAGAGAAATAAAGACGAGAAGGCTTCAATGCACCAACCCAGCAGGTCTGTCCCCGACAGTCAGGTTAATGAAATTTGCTTAAATGCTAGTTAAAAACACAACGTTTGCCTCCTTGGCCTCGCGGTACTGCCCGATGTTTTCCTGCACTCCACGTCTAGCTTTGACTTCAGTTTTGGGTAGATCGGGAACCAATCAGAATTAAATTCTTACCCAAAATTAGTTCAACTGGACCGGTCCTCGGTCAACCCAAAATCGAAGTCAAGACAGTTACTTTAACCTCCCGGCCACGAAGGGAAAGACAAACGCCAAAGAAAGCTCGAACGGGTCTTCTATTGCTCATCAGCATACCAACAAAAAAAAATGCAAAATTGTCCCTTACAGGCGTAATTTGCCTTTTTGGCAAATTACCTAAGATAAACTGGAAGTAAAGTAGTACAAGAAAGACTTGATTAAGAAATAATGGCAAAAACACTTCGTTCGCGCAATAAAAACTGATTTTTAGCTTCCTAAAAAGATCATTGGACATTGTATATACGGGTATTTGCTTCTGCTACCCGAAGAAGAAGCTTCAACTTTTATGTCTCCTGACAAACATTTTGAAAGTCTCATTAAAGTCTTAATCTTGAATATAAATGTCCGTTGATTTTACAGACATGGCGAGGAAGATAAAAAAACTCAACGACCAAATTCGAGCTAAAACGACGATGAAACGGAAAAAAATACAAAGACAAATCTCGCGTTGTCGGTAGAAATCAAAATCAAAATGGCGTCGTCTTCTTCTCCAGTCTACAGATGCAACGAAAATCGCTCTTGTGTAGTTGGACATTGATAATATTGGATTTTTATTCGACATGTAAGTATTCTCTAACTATTCTGTGCATGTTTTAGTCATTAAATGTTATCTTGTTTCAAAATCATTCTGCTTACTAGGGAGAAATCTATTTTTTTTAATTTAATAAAATTAAAATAAATGATAAATCTATGAGATCTTATAAATCTATAATCCCTTTTTCTCTTGCCAGCAAGACCGTAAGAAAACCGTTTGAAATGGAACAGCGATGATACGATTAAAACAGATCGAACCTTTTTCAGGTAAATTTTTTTTATCTAAAGTCTGCGTCTTTAGCTCTACAGCTGATTGATTTTGTCTAAGAAATTAAAGTATTCACTACCATTTGAAATGTTTCATTTTTCATATCTTAAATATTGACTTCGCGTTATAGATATTCCAGAGATAACCACGTAACAACTGTGATGCGCGAAGCTACAGCAGAAAAGGACTTTCCAGAGGATTTAGTGGTAAAAACCCAAATATTACAATATACGTACAACATTGCAAATTCTTCATTCTCCCCCCCCCCCCCTGATAAATAAAGAGTTTCTAATAATGATTATCGTCATGCATCAAGTGCTGTATTAATAGTTTCTACATTATTCTTTACAAACTTTATTGTAACTTACTTTTATTTCTTCTTTCTGCAAAACCTCTTCTGTCTGCTTATGCACTGCACGCTATACAAGAAACATGCAAATTCAGATTCCTAGTTCAAATTCAAAGACGATTCCAAGCTAGAGGTTCCAAACAAGGAACAGCTAAATTGGCGCAGAACTTTGCAAACTATCTAAAAGGTTCTCATTGACCATCTATAGATGCTCCACTCTCTCCACAACCCGTTACTAATACAATTACATCAACAAACCAACCAAAATCTACTATTCCAAAGCTTAAAGGATTTAGAGTAGCACAAATTAACATCGCTAGCTTCCTAAACACTATGAGGAATTACTTATTTATATGCGCGACGGACCTTTTGACATATCAACTTTAAATGAAACTAGATTGGACAATAGTATCCTAGACTGTGAAGTACAGATACCTGGTTATGATATTATAAGGTCTAACCGAAATAGGAATGGAGGAGGGGTAGCTATGTATATAAGGACTGTTATTCCATATATCATACGTAAAGATTTATCACAAGATACTCTTGAATTGCTTAGTATTGAAGTTAAGAAACCTAAGAGTAAACCACTACTTATCTCAACTTGGTATCGGCCACCAAGTGCAAAAATTGAATTGTTTCAAAAATTCGAAAACTTCTTAAAACTGATTGATAATGAAGACAAAGATATTATCATAACCGGAGATCTTAATTGTAATCTTATTGAGCATGCTCAAAATCATGCTACTTCTAAATTGATTGATATTATTGATATTTTCCAACGACAGCAGCATATACAAACGCCAGCTAGAACTACCTACAATTCTTCGTCCCTGATTGATGTAATTTTTACACATATCGACGATGATAAAATACTGGAAGCCGAAGTTGTTGACCTTGGGATTAGTGACCATATAGTCTTGTTTACATATGTCGGAAAATTAGCATTCCTAAAGAATCACAAAAAATTGTACTTTCACGACAGTTTAAAAACTATAGCTCCTACCAATTTAAAGAGGAGCTAGGTTTTTACACCAGTCGATATTCGACATCGAATGATCCAAATGTACTATGGAATGAATTTAAGAGCAATTTTCTTGCTGTTGCTGAAAAACATGCGCCCATTAGACAACGTAGAGTTAAACGTGAACATAAGCCATGGCTGACAAAAGAAATAAAACGACTAATGTACCATAGAGACTATCTTAAAAGGCAGAGTGTTCGTTTTACATCAAGTGCTTATAATGAGGCTTATAAAAGGTGCAAGAATAAATTAAATAAGCTTATTAAAACGACTAAGGAAGAATACTTTAAAACGAAATTGTCCAATGCAAATAATAGCAAAAACAGTTGGCGGGCTATTAATGAACTTTTGAACAAAAAGCCTAAATCTACTCAGGTAACACAGCTAAATGTAGATGATCAAGTTATAACCGGAGACAGAAATATTGCGGATTGTTTTAATCAGTATTTCTCATCCATTGGCTGTAAATTGTCAGAAAGTATTCAAAACATTGATATTGAACCTATGGCGTTTGTCACTCCTGTAGAGAGTTCGTTACACTTTTCACGCATATCAGTTCAGGAGGTTTTGAGTGCTCTAAATCAACTTAATTTAAGGAAATCACCAGGACTGGATGGAATAAGGGTAAAATTATTAAAAGATACAAGCGATGTTATTGCGCAACCACTGGCTAACATCTTTAATCTATCTCTTCAGACTGGAATTTTTCCTGACGACTGGAAAATTGCCAAGATTTCACCAGTATTTAAGGAAGGGAATAAAACTGATTGCGGAAATTATAGACCAATCTCTGTAATCTCTGTGGTTGCTAAACTATTTGAAGGATTAGTATACAATCAATTGAGAACGTTCATTTCTGATAATAACATCCTTGTAAAACAACAGTCTGGTTTTCGTTCACAACACTCAACAGAAACAGCACGTTTAGGTTCGGCAAATGAGTGGTTATATAATATGGACAGTGGCTTGATTAATGGAGTCCTGTTTTTGGATTTAAAGAAAGCCTTTGACACTGTCGACCATGAAATTTTATTGAAAAAACTACACCTATACGGCATAAAAGGAACTACTTACGCATGGTTTAAATCATACATCAAAAATAGAAAACAGATATGTTTAATGAACGGGAAAAAGTCACATGCTAGAGAAATTAGATGTGGGGTACCACAAGGATCTAATCTTGGCCCCATTCTATTCCTCTTGTATATTAACGATTTACCCAAGTGTCTAGAAGCAACTCGGGCTAATTTATTTGCTGATGACACAAATCTTTCATGTGCCGGTTTAGATGCTAGTGAAATTGAGATTAAACTTAAAAAAGATCTTGAGAATGTTCATAGTTGGCTTAGATGTAATAAACTTACGCTAAACGATACCAAAACGGAATATATGATAATAGGATCTAGATATCGTCTAAACAAATCAGAAGATTTCCCAGAGATCTCATTAGCCATAGGAGATAATGATATCAAACGTGTCACCAGCAAAAAATCTCTTGGTTTTATCATCGACGATCAGTTAAAGTGGGGTATGCACATTGACGCACAGTGTAAAAAAATTTCAAAAGGTATCGCGTTATTAAGAAGAGCTAAGTCCTTTGTTCCTCTACATATTTTAAACAATATGTACAATGCTCTAGTACTTCCTCACATGAAATATTGTTCAACAATATGGAATGATGGATCTAATACCATTCTTAAAAAACTCTCTAAGTTACAAAAAAGAGCAGCTCGGGTCATCACAGGGCAATCATACGAAGTCCGTTCCACTCAAATCTTAGAAAGTCTCAATTGGATACCAATTGAAGACACGTTAAAGAACAGAGAAACAACCATGACGTTTAAAGCTTTAACTAATAGATTACCTGATTACGTGCAGAATTTCTTTAAAAAAAGCGAAAATTGCAATTATTCTCTGAGGAGTAATAATATTAAACTATCTTTGCCTAAGCCAAAAACTAATTTTTTAAAAAGAAGTTTCTCTTATAGAGCAGCACAAGGGTGGAACGAATTATCGGATGAAATAACTAAAAATATTCAGGATCTGTCTTTAACTCATTTTAAACGGCTCTTAATCCTTAGTAATTAAGTTATTAAGTATGTATAAGTGTGTAAAGAAATTAAGTATGTACGTGTATGTATGTAAATATAGATAATTAATGTATATTAGTACAATGTGTGATTAATTTAGATAGCACGGCCCTTTGAAAATAAGAATGTACATAATTTTAAAATACTGAATAGGCTACCGTGTTAAAAGAAATTTTATTAAAGATTAAAGATTGAAGAGGCAAGTAAGGACCCTGAAACAACAAGTGTTTACATGACCATTGAGCTGCCTCCCGCCTCTTTCACTGAGTACTTCTTCCAGTATAGCAGCCATAGCCCATAACCCATAACATTAACCTTAATCAAACGCCTAACTCTAACCTCTTCTACCTCTAACCGTTGCCTTAGTTACCGAAACATAAATTGATAACCCTCACATGTGATAGGCGTTTGCTGCGACGATTGCGCCATTTGGTTATTACTGTACAGGATCAAGCAATCCTACACGAGAAGTTTAAATGCCCTGGCGTTGACTTGTGTTTCACTGTAATTATTTTAGAAAACAATTACTGAATAGCTTCCTGGGCAGGATAGCGTCAGCCATGTACTTGGCATGTTACTTTCGGTTGAGCTTCAAACGCTTTCCCCAAATATCTCGACATGCCGCGCGTATGTACGACGCTATCTTGAAGAGAAAACCATTTGGTACTTTATTATTTTCTTATCAGTCATTGCGCAATCAATAAGTGTAATCCAGGCTGAGGAAATTGTGGTTTGTGGGCATCCTTGGGCGCCCATTTTAGTTTCCTAGCATGGGCAATCAAATATATCCTGTGTTTTAATTAAAACATATTCATTTAGTCACAAAATTCATCAAGATATTATTTTGCTTCAAAAAATTTCAGAAAAATATATAAACTTGTCCGCAAAAGCTGGGAACTGGAAATGACACCAGAAATGTCTTTAAATTCCGCCATTTTGTGTTGCGCATTTTCTTGGGGTTGCATAGTACAGTTTAGGCTCACACGTACACGTTACTACACCTGGTGTATTTCTTGCTATCGGAATATCATGCTGGGACTTTGTAGACGGGTTTTAGTCATCTTGGAGTCTTTTCGTCAACTAACCTCTGTCACCTGCCACGCCTATTGTAATTACTTAGTCCTCTCTAATGCTTGTTAACGTAGTTTTCTTTGCCTATTTTGTAAACAGATTTCTAAACATCGTAATTGCTTATTTTTTCAAAGGATGCCAAGTAAAAAGTGAAAACAACAACCATCAACTATCGACATAAGAAGTGAATCACTAGCCGTCTCCATATATTCTAAAATATTTTTAACATAAATTTTCTCCTTAATTTATGATAGTTGACTTGACACGAGTGAGCTATTTACCTACTTAATAAATTTCAGGAATAGTTTAAGGGATATGGCAATAAATATGTCTTGTTCGAAAGAGCTTTAAGAATTATGGAGAAAACTATTTTACACCTTCCTTACATGTTGTTTAATTTCGAGATATTTTTATCCAAAATATAAATTTGGTTGATTTTAAGTTCCACAATTGTTTTCAAAAATCAGTTTCGTACTATTAATAATACTATTGATTAGTTGAAGTATTTTGTCACGATTCCATCGTTCTACCTTTAAAAAAAATGGGTTGACCCTAGGTTTATGATTTAAAAAACCCGAAGAAATATGACTTGACATTCTAATTTCCAAGGAAGTACACTATATCTTTGTTTCTAAGTTTACGATGAAAATCAGTAGAATTCGTTATATTTTTGCGAATTTTTAATTCCCATGGGAATACGGCATGCTTAGTTTTGATGGTACTTGTCTGTTTATGGTGAGACTAATTAATCAATAATGAGAATGCTCTCTGATTATATAAATATGATAAGTATCTCGGTGTTTTCAGATTTGTTTTGGTAAGCAGGAACAATGGAACAATTAAGTCATTATTTGTGTACACTAAAGCAAATTTCGAAGGTAGTTTGAGAGCAGCTGCGAGGTACCATGCAAAGGGGGCGTTTCGGTTAAATAAGTATGAGAATTACGGCATTAAAAATTGCATGTCAACTACAATTAAGGACTTCAGCTGAAAAGCCCATGTCCATTCAGCTAAGGTATTACGATTGAAAATTCAATCAAATACTCAGTCTAAGTTCGTTTAAGTAGCTATAGAGATAACGTAATTTATCTTTTTATTTTTATTTTTTGTTCATAATATAACGTAATTTATTGGCTAAATGTATGGACTGGGAGGATGCGAGCTGTGTGATAAGTTGCATGGGGTTAGGCTTATTAAAGGAATTAAAATTTTTGAAAATATGCTTAAAAACCAAAATCTATCGTCGCTTCTAACAAAACAGCTAAGAGTAGGTTTCAACATCAGCTAAATTGATCTATAGTATTAAGTAAAAAAATGGGAATCAAGTTTTATATTTTGCAAATAAATTTAAGTAGAATTCTCACCTGTTTTTATACACGACCTTTTCTGTTTACGTTTGATCTAAAATATCCAAATAAATTGCATTAAAAATGCATACTTTAGCGAAATTTTGATTCTTTTAATTTTCGGAATTGGGTGGCAGTCGGGGTGGTGGTGGTGCATACGGGTTTATCAACTGTGAGTGACAGTGCGATGGTGAGGAATGTGACGGTAACAAATGGCAATGCTGGAGCTTAGAACCGAGGAAGACAGCTTAGAAGTCAGGCAGGTAGTCAGTTGGTAGAATCAGCGGGGAGCACTTGCTTTGGGAATCAAATTTGCATGCTAAGTATATTTAAATCACTAACGTTTGTTGTTTTAATTTGCTAGGTATGCACGGCTGCTGTCCAGGAAGATCAACTTAGCAATTCATTAGCATTTTCAAAGTTAGTCTTCTCTTTGCCGGCTAACCCGGCCAGCTCTCCGAGTGCTACCTCCACCGTAAATATGTAGAAGTACTTGTACTACATGTATAAGTACATACGTGGAAGTAGCACTTGGGGAGCTGGTTGGAGTAGGGGGATTTTTTTTATTCAATTTCTCAATTGCCATGGGAATTGAATTTTTAATTAAAAGGCGTTAGATCTAAATTTTGTGAACAATTTATTGAAAAAAATTTGAAAAGATAACAATTTGAATAAAAATAAAAAGTGATGAACTACCACCCATTGTAGTTATTATGATAACAATACAAGAAAACAGAACATGGCAGAAAAAGAACAATAAACGTGCGTACAACACAAGTGAATAAACACAAGTGTAAAAACAAGTCCTAAAAAAGTTTATTAAAGATAAATGTTTATACTTCAACAAAAATAATCATAAAACAACTAGGAGTGGATAAATTTTGCAAGTTTGCCATGGAATTGTAAAACATAACACCAAGTTGTTTCATAATTATAGAGAAATATATGGCTCAAAGACATAATAAACTAAAACTAGGGATCCAAGGATAGTGCAAAGTTTCTGAAAATACATTTGACACTAAAAATAACTGAGGAGATGTGTGGCTATACAAGTTATATATTAATTTTTGCTTATATATTACTTTTCGAAAGCACCGCGCATATTTTAGACTAGTACACTTTCGGACCAGTGAACATTCAGACTGGCGAACCTTCGGACTAGTGACCTTCGGACTAGTGTAAGTAGTGAACCGTAACCCGTTTAGGTTTATAGGGCCATAATATATAGTTGATGCTGTCATGCTGATATAGCTAAGCAGCTAAACAACGCGTCTGATGCTCGCTGTCAAAATAGCAAATCAAATGCATATTGTTTGTACTATAAAGGTCAAATGTCGACATCGAGTCAACATGCTATAATATAGAATATATTCAATGACAATGCCTTCAGTTTCAAACATTTTGCTAGCCTCCGACGCGGCTGATGTGAGCATTCATTTTGGTTTTGTTGTTAGTTGAAAAAATACATTTTGTTAGGCAAGTGTTTTCGACATTGAGTCAACATGCTATAATATAGAATATATTCAATGACAATGCCTTCAGTTTCAAACATTTTGCTAGCCTCCGACACGGCTGATGTGAGCATTCATTTTGGTTTTGTTGTTAGTTGAAAAAATACATTTTGTTAGGCAAGTGTTTGGGCTGGTATTTTGCGAATGAATCATATAAACAAACACTTCGCTAGTGTCTGACTGTAATTAAAACACGTTCTCGACGGGCCCTACCAAAATCGGTCACTAGTGGCGGATGACTTTGCGAAACCGTATCTCGGGTTCAGTATAAGCTATTTGCACCAAATAAACACCAGATTAAACGCCATTTCAATAGCTTTCAATTTAGACGTTTGTTTGTAAGTTTACTACGCATAAAAAGCGTTTTTGCTCTTTCAAATGCAGCAAACTTCGCAATTTAAAAGTCAATTACTGTGGTATGCAAATAATATACACCGGGATATCTCAGCCGAAACAGTACATATATGTTTCAAAATAACACCAAAAATATGGCTGCATTTTTTCTACATTTTAAGCTAAGTTTCATACGAAAATACTACAAACTAAAAAAAATACAGCGAAATCTAAAATATTGCGCGTTAACTTTGTTTACGTCGAAATATTAATTACTAAAATTATTTTGACTTTCGGCGTTTCGCTGCGAAAATCCATGCCATCCTTCATTGTATCTTCCTCAAAATACCACTGAATGAATCGCTATCGTTTTCCCAAGATATTTACCGCTTTTGAGCGAAAAATATTCAATATTGAAGACGCTACAGCGACTTGCAGCGAATACGTGAATGTACATGCGCTTTGTTGCGTCGAACAATAGCCGCCGACCAGCGCTGAAGTAACTCGGTTTTTATACAGCTGGACTAAAGATATTAATATCCCCATCAACATGCATCACTGAACGTGAATACAAAAATATATTCGATTGAAACGTATGTTTATATTAATTTATTACGTTAGTCTGTAGGCCATTGAATACTTGATTTCCACTTCGCTCCTTGTATTCACCATTACGAAGCGCTAAATCCATGGCAAACACGTCATTTAACCGTGTTTTGGTTCTAAAGAAGGACGAATGGGGTGTTCCGGAGGAAAGAACTTGAAAATTCTGAACGGAAAATATTGTTTAGAACAATTTGTTTCTTTTTTTTAAATCCTACAGGCTTGGACAACAACCACATATATAAGTCCGTGGGAGTCGTAGTATTAATTCATACTGTTTCAAAATTTTGAAAAATGCTTACTGCAAACATTTTGAAGTAAACGACAAAATATGCGTGTATCATCGCTCCCCCCGGAAAGTTTACACTATGACTGACTGAGTCACTCACTGACTGACTCACTGACTGATGTGAATTTTCGCCACTCATCACAATACTGCAAAGTTTCTTTGAAACTTTGCACTAAAAATGGAAATAAGAACACTCAGATTCCTTTTTGTCAACATTTCTGCGTGAAGATGATTATAAATGAACTTTCTCATAAAACTGGCCATAATTTTACCCAAGTATTTAAAGCAATCATTAATTAGCTTTTGGTAGCTAAGCAATACGGACTAGACTAATTGAAATACGAGCATTATAACAAGTCTTTTGAGCTGAGTTAACAATTCCTCTAAATAAATAACTCTAAATCACCTTAGCATTTTGTAATATCTTCGTCAATGTGAATCAAATGAACGTGTTGATAAAAAATCTTAGGAAAAGCATCGCATTTTTTGTCGATGTAGCTCCAAAAAAAAATTTCACAAACGTAATCATTTCCATCTTAAAAGCCACATGTTTCACGTTAGTTTTTTAACCTGACAAGACGTAATTTATTTGAGATAAACACTTGTGAAAATGCAGCTGAACAAGAATTTTTATGTTTTCAACACGTTTTTATTTTTTGCATGTTTCACAAAGTTCAAGCAAAATATACAAACCAAATAAATGTATAGATAGAATATCTAAATATTTGTACAGCAGAAGACGCAAAAACAATCAATTTTGGTTAATAATATTCTTGTCAGGTTACAAACAAATCTCTTTGAAGCATAAACTTTATCTTTACTTGCTTGTTGAAAAGACCATGTTCAAAAGCCATGTGAACCTGTTTTCTTGTGCTGTTATTACTATACAAATGCTACAACGTTGAACTATTTGAAAAGCACTCTTGAACTGAAGCATGGGAAGCAATCAGACAATATGAAAAGTTCAAGCAAAAAGGTTTTGAAAATCTTCTCATCATAAAAATCAAACTTTTATCAAATCCAAGGCTGAACTATGAAACTCACATGTATTTATATAATTTTACCTCATCTAATCCAAGACAACTTTATTCGTTAATATGAAATGCCTGACATTCAATAAGCTAAATGTATTTTGTTAAACATTTTTATAAAATATTGCATCACTGTCACTTTTGCAACTCGCATGCAATTCTCACATTCTTTTAGATACTTTTCACGTCTTTTCTTAAATATTTGAAACAATTAGCGCACAGTATTTTGTTTTCTATAGTTGTGTTCAGTTTTTTTATGCATGATAAGTAATTTTCTTTCAGTTTGACAATCTCTCACTTTTGTCAAAATCAAACTCCACAGCTTCAGTTCATCTCAATTCCAAATAAGTTCCATGTTGCAATGAAGTGAAGACAATATGCTAGCTAGTTTTAGCCTCAAGCATTTCATCTTGAAAAAGGGAAGTTCTACCACAAAATCACAAAGTCTGCTTCAAAATTAATATGCTATGAAACATTACAAAGTATTTTTCTATTTCAGGTTTATATATACTTGAATAGGTTCAAAAATTTCTTCAAAATATTATATTCAGTAAGATCTAGAACAGTTATGATTTTCAGATGAACTTCACAAACTTCCAAAAGAACACTTGATGTCATTGTAAACAAAAGATTATTGAGATGGCAAACCAGGAAACACAACAAATATCTTTACATTTCTTTTCAAAAAAGTGTCTGAAATATTACATTAACTGTTTTTTATGTTTAAGCAGAAGTATATGCCATGTTAACAAAACAATCATGTAGAAATTCAAGCTGGGAATAGTTGAGAAAAACCATCACCAACTATAGGTCCTTTGGCAGGAAACAAATCCACTCATTGTCAATGCTGGTGCAATGCTCTGACCACTTTGAAGTTACAGAGTTAGCTGACAATAGAAAGCGTAGATATATAAAATATACACTTTGTGTGTCTGCAGTGGCGAATCTAGCGTAAGTCAAAATAAATTACCACAGCTCATTCTAGGATATATTTACATCTTAAAATACCTTCAAAGCAACTTCATTGGTTAGATTTTATTCTTTTGAGATTCATAACCTATGACATTGTTATAAAGTTATTTTGAATTTAAAATTGAGCTGTTATAATTTATTTTGACTTACCCTGGATCCGCCACTGTGTGTCTGAAAAGTCCAGCAACTAAAAATTTGTTATCCATCTTCAAATTCTAGTACAGTAAAAAATATTTTTGTGTCTAATAAACCATCTCAATAATCTTTATGTTTAAATAGAATAATATAGTAAAACGTCAAATAATGACAATTCTCAATTAACTCAATTGCTTTATAACTGAACTATTTCAGAAAAAAAATAATCATACATTTATGTCTATGACAAAATTTCCATTGCAAGCAATCTTTTGGAAAAAAATCTATCGTAGTTTAGAAACACAGTTATTGATTATTGTGTTGCAGAAGCCCTCTGGCTTTTTGGCTAAAAAGCAATTTAGTACACACAAGTTATAATTGATTGCATTTTAATTGAAGACAGCAGAAAGCAAAATTTGTATGTACATTTCAAATTAAAATTAACTGGTAAATGAACCTGCAAAAACAACAGTCTGAAATTTGACATAATTTTCAATATGAACCTTTGAGAGACCAGGATTTGATGTTTTAAATATTTCAAAGCCTTCTAATCTATTTTTCAAACCATTTAGCCAAACTATTTAAACAAACATAATTTTAAATTTTCCTCATTATTTGACTTTGTCTAAGATTAGAATGCTTTGAACACACAACACTTTCATGACAAGTGGTCACAGGTGAGAGTGAAAAAGCAATTTCCAAATTTACACAGTCCCAATTGTTGTACAATAATGTTGACAAAGATACTTAACATTGTCTTTCTTGTTACAGATAAAGCATTATATTGCCAAAACATGACCACTTATTCTTGAAAACCATCAAGTATTAAAAGCATTACAATTTGAGAAAATGAAAATATTGAGACCTTCTGTACACTTATCATCAGCAGTGTTCAGCAACAGCCTTGACCCATCCTCATCAGCTCATTAAGCATCCTTGCATCATGTCATCTAAACAAGTTTTTGAAATTATAAAAATACGTAAGCAAATTAAAATTGGATTGGGCATGTGTGGATTTCATCCTATTACTGTGGGGAAATTATATTCAACCTATTACTGTGGGGAAATTATATTCAAATGGAATTAGAAACACCCTATTCATAAAGGAGTTGTGTGAAAAAGAATCTGTTTTTAGCTAATGCAACAACATAATGTGAAAACATTTATAATTGCCTTCTCTACAAATCAGTTCAGATTTGTAGTAATGATTAAGAGTTTACAATGATCATTTAACAACTTAAAGGGGAATGGCAACAAAAATTTTTATTGTCTCATTTGAAAGAGACTCTAAAAGTAATATATAAACGTTTTTTACAAAATTTTTATATCTGTTTTACTTTGGGAGATATTGTCACCTAAATAATCGAACTGTCTGCCATCTTGGATTAATTTTTAACCTCATTAACAATGTTTTGGTGACGTCACAACAGGGATAAGCCATTCAAAGCTTCTCCTAAAAATCTACCAAACAATCAAATATTGTTTAAAATCTTTTCAGTCCGTGCTGAAATTCGAAGCACTTGCCATGTGTGTGGTTATTGGAGAAGATTAATCATTGTGTCACAAGAAAAAAATTGCGTGATCCCAGTTGTGACGTATCATGCATATCTACAAATATCCAAGATGGCGGACAACTAAAGATTTCACGTCAAAATATCCCACCAAATAAGGCAGGTATAAAAATTCTGTAATAGACTTCTACACATTGTTTTGGAGTCTCTTTCAAATAAGCCGATAAAATTTTTTGTTGCCATTTCCCTTTAAAAATTGCTAAACTTTTATCCATTGTCAAAGACTTGGTTGAAAGCCTAGCAGAGTCAATTCATCTGGTCACATTAAACTGCCACGAATGCCTTAGGAAGAAGTAGGGATCTATTTCTTTTCAACCATCTGAATCCACTACACAGACAAAAATGCACACAGGATTCTGTCAAACTGTCAACATTTTGCAATAACTTGTTACACAAGCTGAAAGCAAAATGCATTAGCATGGCTTGCAACAGCTTGTTCTCATTTTGCAGGATCGCTGCAAGTTGTTTCAACGAAAAGACATTACCAGCAGACAATTCTGTGAACGACAAGTTGCTTCAAGCCTCATTTTATAAGACCTGTTGCTACTTGATGAAATTATAGATATTAGAAAAGAAAATAAATTAGCACCTCTTTTGTTAAGTGCATTTCATTTTCAGTTAGGTAAGCTGGACACAAACATTGCTTTTAAGCAATTTCTCACTTGGCCACATCAAATTAGATATAGTTTTAAAAAAATGAAGCTATAAAAGCACCAATGTGGTACCACCTTAGCCCTTTACTAGACTAGTTGACAGCCAGGCAGGTGATTTTACACAACCTGTCTGTTTCCATTTTTTAAATAATTGAGGGTAATAAGATGGTCAAACGATATTAAGGTATGATGAAACTAGTAAACAGTAAATTTGCACTGTGTAAATCAAGGTGCTTCGTTCTGCCAAGTTAATTGAATAATTGATAAAGTTAAATAGTAATAAATGGAAAATAACAGCGAGTGTGTAGGTGCGCATCTTTTTTTCAAACGAGTGCGCTTCCGTGCCCTTTTGCAAACTTTCCAGTCTGGTACGAAGCCTACAAAATAAATTCTATGTTCAAATATTTCGCTAAATTCCGCCTGACAGTACATAACATTTATTTATATCACAGAAGTAGATATTCTTCCACAACTACTGGCAGAAATAAAGCGACTTACCTTGATATAAACGCAGAATTGCTTCAAATTTCTTCAAAAGCTTCGGGAGACAGACGCAAAACTATCAACGAGTAAATCCGACCAGGGTTGGTAGGTCCTGCGCATGCTTGGAGCCAAATAGCTATGCAAAAAGGGGCCAAAATCAACCAAAAGAGGCCAAACCACAATTTTTCTAACGCGGCCAAACAAATGCTAAAAAGCCCAAATTTATCGCAAACTCATTACTAATAGTTTTGGGTATTGACACTGTTCAGCTTTTCTTTTACAACCAGTGCGATGTCTAGTGTACTGCGCAGCACAGCTAATTTATTCCATGAATACTAAATAATCCTCATACACTAAAAGTCCTCATGAATACTAAATGCCTTTAATATCACAATTAGTATACCTACATTATTATGACGATTAAACATATATAATCAAACTAAGATCGAAACATTTTCCAAGCATTACTTTGAAATAGAAAGAGGCCAAAAAGTAGCCAAAAAGCCAAACTTTTTTTTTAGGCCAAGCAAGAAAAAAAGAAGCCAAAATCGAGTTATTTGGCCTCTTATAGGCCAACTACCAACCCTGACTTGAACACCAGACTGGAAACTTTGTCATGCGCACGGAAGATCTTCCGTGCGCGTGCGCACCTCAAATTCCACGTGCAAAAATGAAAATTTAGGTGCGCATACTCTTGTTCCGAAAGTGTTAGTTGCGCATGTAAAACAAACAAAAATAAAGTTATACTTGAGTGGATTTCAAGTGTTGTGGAGCATCATGACTTAGGTAACAGCAAGTGTGTAGGTGCGCATTTTTTTTTCAAACGAGCGCCCTTCCGTGCGCATTTTGCAAACTTTCCAGTCTGGCTTGAACATGACATTTACAATGACATTTAAATCGTATTCCTACATTATCAGACTAGTTCGTTATCTAGGTGATGAAATATGAATTGGTCACAAAAAGTTGTTCATAAATTACCTCAAAATCCTTGTTAATGTTCCGTTAAGTGCGATCGGCGTTCATTCCTCATGACTTCCTGTCATTGCTTCATGCATAAAATTTTCGCCATGCTGGATTGAAAAATCAGTATATCACTCCAGTTGAGCTTTTGAAAATTTTCCAATCTGTTCGTTCAGTGAAAATTTAAACATAACGTCATCCAAATGTTACATTCTCGTCCATTGGCTGAATTTAGTTTACGCGTTCAGTGATTGGCTATAAGCTAACATTACAGTTACAGTTGCAATTACAGTTACAGTTACAGTTACAGTTACAGTTACAGTTACAGTTACAGTTACAGTTACAGTTACAGTTACAGTTACAGTTACAGTTACAGTTACAGTTACAGTTACAGTTACAGTTACAGTTACAGTTACAGTTACAGTTACAGTTACAGTTACAGTTACAGTTACAGTTACAGTTACAGTTACAGTTACAGTTACAGTTACAGTTACAGTTACAGTTACAGTTACAGTTACAGTTACAGTTACAGTTACAGTTACAGTTACAGTTACAGTTACAGTTACAGTTACAGTTACAGTTACAGTTACAGTTACAGTTACAGTTACAGTTACAGTTACAGTTACAGTTACAGTTACAGTTACAGTTACAGTTACAGTTACAGTTACAGTTACAGTTACAGTTACAGTTACAGTTACAGTTACAGTTACAGTTACAGTTACAGTTACAGTTACAGTTACAGTTACAGTTACAGTTACAGTTACAGTTACAGTTACAGTTACAGTTACAGTTACAGTTACAGTTACAGTTACAGTTACAGTTACAGTTACAGTTACAGTTACAGTTACAGTTACAGTTACAGTTACAGTTACAGTTACAGTTACAGTTACAGTTACAGTTACAGTTACAGTTACAGTTACAGTTACAGTTACAGTTACAGTTACAGTTACAGTTACAGTTACAGTTACAGTTACAGTTACAGTTACAGTTACAGTTACAGTTACAGTTACAGTTACAGTTACAGTTACAGTTACAGTTACAGTTACAGTTACAGTTACAGTTACAGTTACAGTTACAGTTACAGTTACAGTTACAGTTACAGTTACAGTTACAGTTACAGTTACAGTTACAGTTACAGTTACAGTTACAGTTACAGTTACAGTTACAGTCACAGTTACAGTTACGCGCACGACAACAATATATCTGCATTCGCAGATAAAAAAATTCTATAAACAACTGCGCCTGCATTCAAATATGCTGGCGCAGCACTTCATTTAATAGAATATATGGCGTACCAACTAGTGTTATCATTTTGGGGGTCAATTGTTTGCATACAAATTGAAAATAAACAGAAAAAATATATACGATGCCTTCGAAACGGACAACTGCTTTTTCATGGTGAATAGTAAAAGCGTTTAAAATAGGTCAAGAATTTTGAATTTTAAAAAACAGTTTCCTCACATGAAAGTTATGTCCCTAAAGTCAATAAATATGTGAATTTTTTTTTTCATTTTTTCGGAAAATTAGGTTTAACTCCGCCCTTAATACGTGTGTTACTATAGAAATTGAATCAAGTATTTTTCACAATACAGTTGTCCACGCTGAGGACAGCAACCTTTTATCACATTTAAACTTAAGCTGTAGCTTTTATATATCCTTTTTATTAAAAGGATTTAGATTTTTCTATTAGAACTGAAAAAATATGAACTGGGGTTCCTTACTTCCTTTCCCCCTTTATAACCTTCATTGAGGGAAACAAGTTGAGACTTCCCAAGATAAAAATATTCCTCAAAAGATTCCTCAAAGATTCCTCATTCCGCTGTTATTTTCCATCTTAAGTTGACCCGTCTTTCCCTATAATCTAAACACAGCTAACATTACTGTCTGACATTCTAGTTATTTTTTAAGTTTTATTATTTTAATATGGTGAGTGGTCGAAATAACATACGAAGAATCTGCGCCAATCTTAATAGCTACTCAATACCCATAACATCGATAGAATCGTGATGTGAGATTCACTCTTATGTATCTAGTATAAAGCTACCTGTTTTCTGTTTCTTTTAAGAAAATCATAAACGTTTTTCCTCTCTGAACACCAACTAGAATGTGATCTTGAAATTACAATTTGCGCCTATGTTTTGTAAATGGACAATCTTAATCACTGATATTGTGGATGCGTTGAATCTAGATAGTGTATATGTCTATTACGTTTATCGGTTCATCCTCATTTCATATGGAGCTATTAGGCTATTGACCGTTTTTATACTGGAGACGCATTATGCGTCTGGACGGACTTGGGCAAGGATCTATTGTTCGTCTGATTATGCGTCTGGACGAACTATGTTCGGTTCTTCGTCTGAACTGACACACTATCGACGATAGTTCGTGTAGACAGATTATGCGTCTGTATGTATAATCCAACTATTCGAAAGCCGTAATACAAAAAGCCAGAAAGAATTATTAGTCTGTTTGCCCTGTGGTCAGAGTGTGGTGGTTTGCCTAATAGTTTGTCGGATTATTATGCGTCCTGTCTTTATACTAGACGAACAATATAGAAGGACGCATAATGCGTCCAGACGCATTATGCTTCTCTAGTATGAAAACGGCCGATCTAAAATTAAAAACTCGTCCCCCTTAAATTAAAAACCCCTAAAAATGACGTGCAAACTTCAAATGCGAATTCATATTTCCATTTCAGAGGTTTCGTACAGTTCATTAAAATGGGTTAAACTGTCTGAATCGTTTAACGCTGGTGTAATTTTGGGACCATCACTAATTGACATCGATGCTTCATAGGGAATACTATACTTGTGCGTACATGAAATAGGTTTCTGTGGATCCTCCAGCTCATGGTACACATGTGACGAGTGTAATGCCTGTTTTTCTTCATTGTCTTTTATATTTGGATTTTTGTCTGCACATTCGTATACGTGATTGCTTGCTTTGTCAGTTAATACTTGTTTTTCTTCATTACTTTTGATATCTAGATCTTTGTCTACAGATTCATACACGGGATTGTTTGCTTCGTCTGTCGATCTATAACTGAATATGGAAAACACCAAAGAAAGTTTGTTTGCATAATCTAGATCCATTGATTTTTGTTGCTTGTGTTAACATATACATGACAAGCACTTATATTTGTAGTTTTGCGTATAGCATAATATATATCGAGTCAAAATTTCATACATATTTTGAAATCCGATCTTTATGTAGGTTCTTAGACAGAAATCGCTTTTTACCTGTCCTGACCCCCATCCATTTCAAGCTGAGTCATTGCCATTATAAAATTTACTTGGAAATGCTATATAATAAGTGGCGTATTAAATCTTTTATCGAACCCTTTTTATTTAAAAATTATTTTGCTGCTTCTGAAAAAGGACCTGGGACCTTCACTAACCTCTTCATCTCATGTTCACTTTCTTTCTTTTCTTCCTTTCTCATTTTTCTTTTTCTACGTAAAGCAGTTATAGTGCAATTAATAAAGAATATCGGTGTGATGCGGTTAATCCTGGTACTTATAAATTACAGGTTCCAGTGAAAACATTGGATGTGTTCAGTTTCCATTCAATAGGAAAAAAGATCACGTATCGTGTATACATGTGTATACCGAGTGTACGAGAGAAGAAAGCTCCCTACGCGGGCAATGGCCGCGCAAATACTTCAAGTTTTAAAAAGATTGTAAACATCGTGACATATGATCATGGCAATTGACATATCGATCCGTTGCACATAAAATCAGGTAAGAATTTGTACTATTTTTCCTGAAATGTCTTTTGGAGCACCGCAGTCAGTGTTGATTCTATTGGTTCAACAAGTGTATGTACGTACGCAGATTTTCGATAGCCAAAAATCTCAAAATTTTAATGATGAGAAAACACTTAAAAACCGCTCTCGTAATCGTAGTAAGAGACCCAAAATTAAGAAAGCGACTTTTAAGATTTCTTACCACAAGACTGCTTACTGCGCTTGCAATGGAAGTGTTGATAAGATATTGTATCTTATTTCCTCAAGCTGATCAATTTATTTGATAGAAAATTCATCAACTTCCTTGAAAATTGCTCAGCTCTCTGTCTGTTTACTTTATATGTGTTCTGATTGGTCAATACGTCCTGAAGTCAAATCCAATTGACTGACTGGCTAGAAGGAATTGGAAAACATGAGGACGTTGATGAATTTTCTATCAAATAAATTCGCCAACATGAGGAAGTGAATTGATACAATATTTTGGAACACTGAGCGTCATCGGAACTAGAGAGGCAGTTGCCCCTCCCCCCCCCCCCCTTCCTTGCCTTTTTTGTTGTGAGGGCAAAGGAATAAAGAATATTATATAAGATACTGAATGCAATTCTTGAGTTCTTTTTCGCTTCATTTTTTAACAGTCAGTTTTCAAGGTGGCTTTGGTTTTCAGGTGATACCAAGAACCTCTGTGGTACTGTAAATTGACGAAATCTGACTCATATCAAAACCTAATGTGGTCGCGAAAGCAATGCCAAGAATGTCATGAGTAAAACTGGATGCGATAAGTTAACTCAAGGAAAATGCAACTGACCCTCCAATTTCCAGGATAAGGATTTTAACATGTCGGTGACTGTCAACAAAAGTTTGCCCCCTCCCCCTGGCCCTTTCTCTTGTTCCGGTGTTAAGCGAAATTTATAGTCCTTGCGAAATACCTGATCGGTATCACGCGTGACCGGCCACGAATTTCACGCGCGTGGGGACGAAATGCACGATACTTGCAAAATTTGTCACTCAATTCTTGGCCAATGTAGGATTTACATGCCTGCTGCGATTCTGGCGCCGTGTAAAGTATTGTACTTGCGTAACAAGGCATAACTTAACAGCATGACAAAAGTCCCAGAAACGTTGTTAAGCTACTATGGGTAATAGTGTCATTAAGCCACGGGTACAGTTGTGATTGCTTTAAAATCAAGCGAGCGCTCGTCGAAATGAAAATGTAATTGTGCTGACTTTATCCGCTTACTCTACGAGAAGTGGAGTCATTCTACCTTTCCATATTTTCGAAGAGAAGTTGCATTAGCATATGGTAGGCGAAATTCGAATTCACGCTATGCTTCATTTTATCATATCTTTGATAACGAGTCGCTACGATTGTTTCCATTTAAATAAGGGCAAAAATTTCAACCAAAACAAGAAACACACGTGTTGATGTTATCGAGTTGCGAAATATTTGAGCCAAGCACGCCACGTGCGTATGGGAGTGCGCATGTGCAGAACCACGACATGTTATGGGTTTCGCTATGGATTCGCAGATCATAAGTTTCATGCGACACCTGCGTTCCTGTCAACGCTAGGCCAACACTTCCATTGCAACGACAGTAATAATCGGTATTTTCCAGAGTTTTTGTGACCTCTGCAAGCCTGTGCAGAACAGGAGCAATATTATGCCATGAAGTATCTCATGACATGATAAAAAAACTTATCGTCGAGTTCAAGTCATCGAGTATAAATTTCTTTGTAGTTTATTGCTTACTAGTTACTTTGCATGGGCTAAAAAACTTAATATAAGGTGGTAACTATTATTTCTTGGAAATAACGGGTCATTTACCTTTTCAAATATATAGCAACGGTTAATGCGACAACCACAATAAGAAAGATTGCTCCACCAATGCCACAAGCTAAGATGATATACATGTTTTGTTTGATTCTTTTGGACGATGCCTTTTTCTTTCTATTTCCTGACAAATCAGCGGCTATTGAGTGTGATGAAGAGGAAGTACTGAACCTGGATGCTTTGTGGGAAGAGACTGCGCGAGCCAAAAAAGACGTAGCTCTTACATTGAACATGGACAATGATTGGATCCGGAGCATTGTTGTTTGCTCTTTGTTATGTTTTATTGTAGTTGTACGTTGTGCAGGAATGAACAATGGCTCTAGATGGAAATGCATATGTGTAAAAGTTTAAGACATAATACCCCAGATTTTGGGGGTAAATCGAATTAGCGCCTTTTTGCTACTAAGGGAGGAGTGATAGAGGAGCGTACGCGTTTCTCGTGTTTTAGAATTGCAACATTTGTTAAATAAAAATAATTTTCAGCAAGAAATTGGGCAGAAAGTAACCAAAAATTGTATTTTTGCTGTTGTGATTTCTTTCTGTGCATGAAACGCGTATTGGGCTACACTTAGAGCACAAATGTGGATCAGATTTCAACTTGTCATACATCGCAGCAATTATGTCGAGGAGAAAATACTTCTATGATCTTTGGATTCGTGTTGACGGCGTTTGCAGTTTATTTCTTAAACTATATACGATGAGAGATACTAAAGGACGCCGAGCCGGGATTGTTAGTGCGAAATACAGAGAAACAAGTACCGCGCAAAACGACGGCAAAATGTGTAAACAATGTTCCGAGTTGACTGAGACGTATCGCGATGAGGAAATACATCCACGTTATCATGTTTGCTATAACGACGACAAGAATAATTCAAAGATAAGTCAAAGACTCGTCTATACGCGTATATTTAACAATACAATTCCCAAATTGATCTGATATGGCTGCTAGTATGCGCTGTATCTGTGACACATGTAATACACATAAAACATTAGACAATACAAAGCATATAATATATATTGATTTTGATAGATATCCTTTTATATAGAGGACTACTGCTCTTGAACATTTTTAAAAGAAGTATATGTCTAGAAGTAATAATGATTTTTTAAACATGTTGCGAAAAATTAGTGTGTAACGTATGTTTAATACATTGTAATTGTTTTTGTATTTATGATGTAAAATTTCTGTGCATTGTTAAGGCCCTGTTTGCGGTAGGTATGCAAGTCGCTCCTTTTATTCTAAAGATACAGAATATGTTGTTTCTTACAAACAATGCTGTGTCCCTCTTTTGACATCTGATTATTATTTTTCCCTCATATGTATGAGCTGTCGCAATTACGACAAAGTTTATGTCACCAATTCAAAATTTTCCCTAACACGGCCTTACAATTTCTTACTTCATATGTATGCATTGCTGTTATTATAATACAAATATTGTATATGCTATAACAATGAACAATGTGCAAATTTCTGCTGCAAAAGAAGATATTTCACTGCATGGGACTGATGTTGGACATTCACCTTTTTCGTATAAAATCAAATTTTGTAGAAATTCTTCTGTATCTCTCCCTTTTACATCCCAGTATTTAAGTTGGGCTGTGAACATCGAAGATAAGTAACCCAGTAGTTATTGCAAAGCAGTTTTACATGGTTTTTGCGTGATTAAGAGTTTCATAAAGTCAAAATATTTATAAATTCGCCTATCTATTGTGCCCTGAGCAACACTGACATTTTGAAGTTCGCAGATGCTTTGCGTTACAGGTACACTGCATTATACTTGCATCGGTGCAAACGTTAACATTCTAATGGATTGTTCAGAGGTTATGTAATATTTTAGGCATAAATTGTATGTATAGCGAATAAAGCAATTATGAGAACCCGTTTTAATGCCTTTTAAAATAAACACGACAACGAAACACCTATAAACTTAGGATCGCTTGACAGTTGCCAACACCCAACATAGTTTACTTATCTACACTCGTGCTTTCGGAATTCAAACGCTAACAATAATAAATGAAATGAAACACACAAAATAGACAAAAATCGATAATTTTAGATCAAAAAGTTTATATTGTCGTTCATAGCAATTAAATCTCACTCCTTGCTTTTGAAATGTATCACTTGTATGTGGAAGCATGTAATTTGATACTTTCCCCACCCTATAAAGTAACGGATTTTTTAAAGAGTCACGTGACCAGCTCCGACCAGGGTCTCTTCCGCAGCGCCGGGCGTTGGTAAAGAGCCTGGGTACGAGGTTGGCTTATGCCTATAATTATAATTGTACTAATAATCATTTTTGTAACTTTTTCGAGATTAACGATTGTGATATACACAAACCAAAATGATAGGAAGAAGAAATTAAGCCCAATGTACATATGTCTTTTTTGTATTAGTTAACATGCTTACGTAAAAAGCGGTGCACTAATTAAAGGGATACGCCATCCAATTATATACTCTAAATTATATCCATCCAATTATATACTCTAAATCAGTAAAAATTTCCCGTTCAGAGTTCTCCTCAAACTCCCCAAAAATAAGTTTAGTAGGTTATAATTATATCTCGAATGTCGGGATTTATGCATTTCATATAAGGCCCTCGCACGCTGCGTGTCCTCGGGGTCTTTATGCAACATAAACCCCTCCTTCTCTGTATACGTATTTATGCTGATACATATAGATCAAATTTGATGTATGTATTACGTATTTATGGATGTGTGTGTGTGTTTTGTTTAGATATTCGGCTAGAAAATGGGTTTGTTGGTCCACGTAAAATTTTGACTAACAAGACCGGTCAGCGGTATCACCCATGTTTTTTTAGGGTTTTTCCTTAGGTCCGTTTTTTGCATATGATTGAGTTTAAGTGTATTTCAAAGGATTCAATTAGTGAAAAGAGCGAATTGTGGTCATTGTATATTACTATCACTATCGTGCATAGGTTTTAGTTCTGAAGTGGTTCCAAGCCATTTTTTCTTAATTAAAGGGTTTCCAACCAAAAAATAATTTCTACCCGTGACTCAAAGAACGTCTTCTTAACTGCACAGAGCACTTTGTTGGGAAGATTGAGTTTCAAATCTTAACTGAAGATTGAGTTTTAGGGGTCGTTTTACGGTCCTAGAGTTTGCTGGAAGCGGCTGCCCGTTTGTAAAATTGAAAAAAACAACTCCGCCACCCTTCGGAAGGGTCACTACTTGTTTCAAGTTTGAAGTTTATCAGTAATGCCATATCTACCATAAACAGTTCTTAACAAACTGGAACAACAAGTTTAACAAGCTTAGACAGTAATAAACTATCTTCACAACTTTGACGCGAGCCTATTCTGAAAGATTTTCACCAAAGCTGACAAAACAAGGCTGTAACAGTATTGTGATATCAGGACTGTATTCGTCTTTCTAGAATGCTGAACCCTGTCTTATCAGTGGCGTAGAAAAACTCGATAATTAAGGGAGCCCATATACATATGTTCGTGTCCTGTACAATTACTTCTTTTGAAATCGATTCTTTGGATGACCTGTGAACACGAATACATTAACCCCCCCCCCCCTCATGTTTCTTACTCTAATGAATGCATAGAAACTACATAGATCTTGTAAAATTTCCTCTGGTTATGAGAGCACTGATAGAATAAAAATAAATTACTCTATATGCAGAGATCAGTACATTTGTATGAAGACATGTTTGTGCCTCCTTCTGTCATCATATTTACCTTTGCATTGTTCATAATCCTTTTTAGCATCATCAATATAGCACCAAAAATAATAACTCCAGCTGGGTACGTAACTGTGTTCGTCAGTACAGGAGTCGTACGTCTTTCCATTGTAATCAAACGGAAGTTTACAACAATTGCCTTTCACTGTCTTTTGAACACAAGTGTCATTACCTGAAATAAACATTAATGTATTTAGAAGGTTTGTGTATGGTAGTTGAAGTTAATACATTTCGAACCTATTAATAAAATCACGGTTATAGCACCTGCAATGCAAGGAACACGGGGCGAAAAATGTAATTTGCCGAAAATTTGCACATTAGGCAAACCCATGCGCAAAAATAGTGACTAAATTTGCCCATGAGTTTGCCCACATGGGTTTTCTAAGTTTGCAACGCTTAAATTTGCTACAAGCTTGCATACAGGTTTGCACCTAGGCAAATGCCTGAGCAACTTTGCAGTTATTATGCCCGTGGACAAACCGACCGCAAAGATCGCTAAACAAAAAAGAGTTTGCTTTAAATTTTTAGATAGGTTTGCGTATGCAAAATTAAATTGCAAAGCTGCTTGCAAATTTGCGTCGAGTTTGCAAATATGGACTTCTCAAGTCTTGCGGTCTACCAAAATCCCACTTACATCGGAATTTTTGTTGTGTGCCAAAAATTTTAAAAGATTACATACACAGTTGCTTGGTAAATCTTCATCAAATAATTACTATAACAAGTTTTTTCAGAAATTGCGGCGATGGCTCGCCGTCAACAAAATCAGTGGCTTGTGAAATACTTTACATTAGCTGTCACGTATATTACCGTTGCTTTTTGTAGGTCGTGCAGGTATAGTTTAAGCTACATACCAAAATGGTTCATTTTCGTAAAAGTAACTATCACACCGTGGAAAAACCGGCAAGAAGTATTCGTCTAGCAAAAACTAGTTTGCTTTAAATTTCGGTACAGGTTTGCGTATGCACAATTCAGTTGCAAAGCTAGTTGCTAATTTGCAACGAGTTTGCTTATATAGATTTCCAAAGGTTATTTAACAGTTTTTCTGCGAACTCAAAGTCGTATATAAGCTGTTTTTATTATATATACTGTACATAGACAAATTTTGCGTTCGCAAAACTGCTTAGCGCCGTTTTACGATGCTATTATAATATACACAAGTTTTATGAAGCATTGATTATCGTTATCTAAACGCTATGCATATCAAAAATTCCAAAATATTAAATTAAAGGAAAAACAATGTTTGAGAGAAAATATGTGTTTGCCAGCTAAGTAGTATTATAAAGGCCGATCAACCCTTTTTTTTAGAGGGGCGCAAGGGAGGGGGGGGCGCACACATATTGAGGGAGCGCACCCTCATTAGAATATCGTGCTCTGATTGGTCGAAAAGCGTACGTACACCCCGTGACGTACGCCATAGCCGCGCTCTGATTGGTTAAAACAGCGTACGTATGCCCCGTGACGTACGCAGCGTGACGTACGCTATAGCTATGCTCTGATTGGTTGAACCGTATACGCACGCACGCCGTGACGTACGCTATAGTCGCGCTCTGATTGGTTAAAACAGCGTACGTATGCCCCGTGACGTAATTATGTTGATAGTCGCACGATATTATATACGTTAGTCGTTACGATGATATTTTATTAATCAACAGGCCACTGATATTGATCGCGAGTCATTGCCGCATTTTTTTCTGAAAAGACTTGCTATAATAATTTGTTGAATGTTTCCCAAACAACTAAGTAATCTATTTAAAATTAGCACGCAACCAAAATTCTGATATAAGCGGAATTGTGGTTGACCGCAAAACCTAAGAAGTCCATATTTGCAAAACGATGCAAATTTGCAAGCAGCTTTGCAATTTAATTTTGCATAAGTAGGTATGGTGCTGGTATAGAACACTTTCGTCAGCATTTTTTCAGGAGCTCTTACCCGTGTCAGTTAGTTACCAGGCTATGATGTGTATACCGTGGCGCGCGCATGTTGACCGGAAATACCTGCGCTATTCGTCAGGTTTTAATGTTTTTGCTTGCAAAATGGCTTTTCAAGGTGATCTGTTATTCGTTTACTCTTTAGTCTAATTTAGCAATTGCTACCGTGTAGACGTGTTTTTTGCTTGCAGAATGGCTTTTCAAAGTGATAACCTTAAGAAGATAGCACCAAAGATAAGTAATCGTCAAATAGTAGTCGAAAGATACTACAAATCGAAGATAAGTAATCGTCAAATAATGATTGAAGAAAAATTGTTGAAGTGTTAGGCAGAGGAAACTGCATCCCGTGTCATGGTCTTAGTAACGGAATACTGCAATGGTTGTCTTATTGATCATCCTTCGCAACAATACATGCATGTATTGAGTCAATAGTGTGAAGTATTTTTAGAGCGAACGTTTGGCTTGCAAGTGTGTTTAGATATTGTTTTACAGGGTGCTTGACATTGGAAGAGCATACGTACGGCATGCTGGTTTTATTATAAATTCATTACACAGGGAACATGTATCTAAAATATGAGAAAAAAACAATGAGATTTTACTTTATGGTTAATAAATATTTTCCGTTTTTTCATATTTATGTTGATAATTTGTTCACGTATGTAGTTAGTTATATACACAGTTTATTACAAGTGATTGAATTTGCAAGTGTCTAAAAGATAAAAAATTAAAGTGGACTTATAGAACTACAAATACAAGAAATAAAATAATTGATATTAAATGCTTACCAATTCGGCTTTCCATGTTGATCACTGTACGTTGTTGATTACTATATAGTCTTTGGGAGCCTTAGGTTATTTGATTGTGTTTGTACTGCGGTACGGTCATGAATACATTAATCGTGTTATCTCTAGACTAGGTAAACTTCATTGTTGCTCAGGAGGTCCCACGGTTATGCTTGCTGTGATTATTGTGTTTATATTTCTGGTTATAGGTATAGATTCCTTTCTTGCCGTAGGTTATGCGTATTCAGTTCTTGCTGTGATTGTTGAGTTTATTTCTACTCCTATAGAGTAAATAGATTCATTTTCAAGGTCAGGAAGATTCTTTTCTTTCTGTAGGTCATGCATTATTTTGTTTTTGCTGTGATTGCTGAGTTTATTTCAACTCCTATAGAGTAGATAGATTCCTTTCTTGCTGTAGGTCATGTGTTGTTCGTTTCTTACTGTGATGATCGTCTTGTTTCAAGGTCAACTTTGACTGTGCTTTGGAAAATGTTTCAGAAGGCAATGTCATAGAGGTTTTTACCCAGAGTTTAAAATACATTACTCTCAAAGTAAACGGCCTTGAATTGCTCAAGTACACATGTCATAATTGGAGATCTGATTTTTGTACAGAGCAGAGACGCTTGCTGAAACAAGAAACTTTTAAACTATTGTAACCTTTGAGAGCGGAATTTCAGCCACCCCTCCAACAAAAGCGCTGCATCTTGTTCGTTTCTGATCGTATTTGCCCGAACGCTTGCAAGATGATTGTCGATATATTGTTTATGGCTAAAAATAAGCTCGTGCTTCGTGTCAATATGTGTTTTTCAAATTTGCACAGTAAGATTTTTTGCGAGTTACCAATAGAAGATCAAAAGAAATGGATTTTCGATTTTGATGCTGATGATCAAACATTTTCTGAACAAGGGTTTATCGAAAAAGTTTGGTACGCATGTGTTCGTCATGGTTATATTTCAGAAGATTATGGCATCATGGGCAAGTTTCTCGATGCGATGAAAGTTAGGCTATAAAAAGACTAAATCTCGGGGGTTTTAGACCATTTTAAGCAAGAGCTCGTTATATAAACATGTTTTGGCGAGATATCATTAGCGCCTGGTTGTCAAACAAAACACGGCAAGATCACTCGATCTTAGATTTAATACAGAGTCTCGTAGAAACAAATATAATACCCGAAACACTAGTCGATAACTCGATGCTACAAACGATTTTGCTAACACAAATCATGTTGGAAACGTTGAATGCATTATCAGTGCCTAAAGCCCCACAAGGGAACACCTTTACTTATCACATGAACGCCAAGGAACTAATGATGTGGGATCTCGGCGCAAAAAATGTCAAACAAATCGAAACGCTGGAAGAACAAACGGGAGTGAACTTGGACCATTATTATAAACTAAGAATCGTGAACATGTAACATTTATTTTAAAAAAACTTTTTTAACAACAATTAGCATGCAATTTTGGACTGTGGTAAATAACAGTTCAGTATATATAACTTAATATCCATAAGGAAATGTTTTGTAATCATCCACAATAACACGGTTCATACACAATATATCTGCTTAAAAAGATTTGCCATTTCAGATAGATATTAAGCAAGAGCTGTTTAGTTCGTACGGCTTGGGGAGCAAGTGTATTATGATCGAGTATATTGCAATACATGTATTGAGTCAATAGTGTGAAGTATTTCTAGAGGGAACGTTTGGCTTGCAAGAGTGTTTAGATATTGTTTTACAGGGTGCTTGACATTGGAAGAGCATACGTACGGCTTGCAAATGTATTCAGATAATGTTGAAGCGCAGTAGGTACGCTGTGCTGATATGTTTTGGCTACTCATATGAAACCATTCAACCATACCGTATGTTGATTTTAGTATGTTCAACAATATCTAACATTATGTTAACAAATGACGTCCCTAACGGTTTATACAATCTTATCGAAGGACGCCGGGACTTCATTGCGGGACTGTTTTAGGTGTCCCGCTTCACGGGGCTCTCTTATAGGACACGCGGGACTCACTTACGGGACTCCTTTTGAGCGCCCCGATGCGCTTTAGATGCACTGGAAATTCTGGAGGGTGTCGCTAAAGCATTTACTCTTACGGGACGTCGGTGCTTTATTGCGGGACTCTTTATAGGTGTCCCGCTCAACGGGACTCTTTTAAGGGACTCCGGGACTCTCTTACGGGACACTTTTTAGGCGTCCCGATGTCCCGTTTTAAGCAATCGATACCTGAATTTAATGCGACACTTTTTGGCGTCCATTACTAAGGAACTGGTGCAGGGGGTATTAATTAAACTCAAACATTGATCAAACCATTTATGTGTTTGAATTGTTTTATTTGAACATATGTACTATTAACGATAATGTCAATGTAATTCATTTCTCGATTCATAAGATATGCAAGCGTTGTCTTCATCATCATCCTCTTCGTCAGGGAAGTGCTGCCTGTCTTCTAACATACGTTCCAAGAGAAATTTTCTCTTCCTAACTGCTGCGGCCAGGGCTTCGTCAGGATCAAACTCATCTTCGTCAACGAATGCATCTTTGGTTTTCATTATTTTTCTATGCACAGGATCTCTTTTCATTTCAGACATCCATTGCAGGCGAACTAAATAGATATTTCCCAATTCCTTTCGAAGTTCTGGTAAAATTTCTGAAAAGGCTTGTTTCTTTGCGTCAATTTCTCTAAATCCATTATTTTCAAAACTTTGTACAAGTTCATTGTGCTTTGTATGAAGTTCCGCTGCAGCTTCGTGTATTAGGACTCCCCAGGGATCGGCCTCCTCGTCTGAGTCGTTCATCTCTTCGGGACTTTCGCCTTCGTTTGATGAACTGAAAATATCTTCATTGGATACTATTGACGTTTCGTCGACGGATTCACTTCGCATCCTTTTAGGGCTCGACACTTCTTCTTCAGACTCTTCATCATGTGATACTGTTAACATACCGTCATTCCAGTCATCCCGCATTCTTTTTCGACTCGACATGTCTTCTGACAGATTTTGATCACCAAGTGGCTTGACCTTACAGAGATAATATCGTCTCGTTTCCCCTGAGAGTTGATGAGTATCTGCTAGATGGTTTGATAACTTTACGAGATTTCTTTTTCCGCAAATGGGACAATCTTTACGCCTTCGTGGCATGCTACTAACTGCGTTTGACGACTAATTGCACCTTCTTAAAAAGTGTCCCGTAACAGAGTCCCGGAGTCGCTTAAAAGAGTCCCGTTGAGCGGGACACCTATAAAGAGTCCCGCAATAAATCCCGACGTCCCGTAAGAGTAAATGCTTTAGCAACACTCTCCAGAATTTCCAGTGCATCTAAAGCGCATCGGGACGCTCAAAAGGAGTCCGTAAGTGAGTCCCGCGTGTCCCATAAGAGAGCCCCTTGAAGCGGAACACCTAAAAAGAGTCCCGCAATGAAGTCCCGGCGTCCTTCGGAAAGATTGTATAAACCGTTGGGAAGTCATTTGTTAACCTAATGTTCAATATTGTTGAACATACTAAAATCAACATACGGTATGGTTGAATGATTTCATATGAGTTGCCAAAACATATCAGCACAGCGTATCTACTGCGCTTCAACAATATCTGAACACATTTGCAAGCCGTACGTATGCTCTTCCAATGTCAAGCACCCTGTAAAACAATATCTAAACACACTTGCAAGCCAAACGTTCGCTCTAAAAATACTTCACACTAGTGACTCAATATATGCATGTATTGTTGCGAAGGATGATCAATAAGACAACCATTGCAGTATTCCGTTACTAAGACCATGACACGGGATGCAGTTTCCTCTGCCTAACACTTCAACAATTTTTCTTCAATCATTATTTGACGATTACTTTAAGTGACTTATGTCCATTGGTGCTATCTTCTTAAGGTTATCACTTTGAAAAGCCATTCTGCACGCAAAAAACACGGCTACACGGTAGCAATTGCTAAATTAGACTAAAGAGTAAACGAATAACAGATCACCTTGAAAAGCCATTTTGCAAGCAAAAACATTAAAACCTGACGCATAAGCGCAGGTATTTCCGGTCAACATGCGTGCGCCACGGTATACACATCATAGCCTGGTAACTAACTGACACGGGTAAGAGCTCCTGAAAAAATGCTGACGTAAGTGTTCTATACCTGCACCATACCTACTTGCATACGCAAACCGGTCAAAAAATTTGAGGCAAACTATTTTTTGTCTGGCAAACTTTGCCACCGGTTTGCCCGCGGACATTATAACTGCAAAGTTGCTTAGACGTTTGCCTAGATGCAAACCTGTACGCAGATTTCTAGCAAATTTAAGTGTTGCAAACTTAGAAAACGCATGTGGGCAAACTCGCCGGCAAATTTAGTCACTATTTTTGCGCACGGGTTTGTCTCATGCGCAAATTTTTGGCAAATTACATTTTTCGCCCCGTGATATATATCACAATGATCTTTTTACAACGACCATTTGGCAATGGTTATCAATTCAGCCTATATTAGAGTTTCTTGTATCAATGATTCATTTTTACTTTCGGTAAAGTAACTTTTCAACTATTAAGTCGCGGGAAAATTGGCAAAAGTATTCCTCAAGCAAAAACTAGTTTGCTCTAGATCTCGGTACAGGTTTGCGTATGCAAAATTCAGTTGCAAAGCTAGTTGCAAATTTGCAACGAGTTTGCTGATGTGGATTTCTACAATCACAATCAAATAAATTTACCATATGCAGAAAGGGTTGATTTAAAGCTTAAGATATCAAAATAAGTTTTTGATCGAATAGACATATTGAGACTTGAAACGAGAATATCATCGTTAACGTGTCGTCATTCGCATTGCAGTTATACAGCTTCTCGTAAAGAGTTTTTGCCGTTGTGGAATTAAACAATCAGAAACCTCCGAAACTCTTAACAATTATTTGTTGACTTAAACACGACTTTGATTTCAAAACGCCACATTTCTCGCATCTAGTCCTAAGCCTCAACAGCGAAACAGGCTAAGTGTAAACCTAGGCCTAGCTTTATAAATTTTGCCTAAACAACAAACACTACCACTCGTCGAATGCTGGCCTAACACTACCACTCGTCAAGCGTTGTTCAATTTCTATAGTGCTTTTATATACGAAGTGTTTGCAACTTATGTCCACGTCAATTAAGTAGTCAATGAGATAGTCGAACATGGCTAAGGTATAGGTACATAGGTGTCCATAATCTAAATGTATAGGAAAAGCTTATAATTACATAATAAAGCTTCCAAGCAATAATGGTTTTTAAATAACGTTAACATATTTTTGCACTTCCTAGGCAAAAATATAGACATCGATCTGAATGCTAAAGCTTGCCTGTAATTTTTACAGCCAATGCAAAGCACAACGGCTATCATCAGGGAAAATCGGCCTATGTACCTATTTTTTTAGTTGTGTAGCAGTGGCGAAGGCAGCCCAAAATTTTGTTATGCTGTGTGAATATTATTTTAATGCTCCATATTGAAAGACCGTGAATAAATGAACAATGATGGCATAATTAAACTAATATTTTGTTGAACCTGGAACTTTTAAAGCAAATTTTAAAAAAAATATCAACTTTTGACGTATGCAAAATAAATGGAAAACATTCCGCGAGCTTTTGGCGCGAAAGTTGACCAATCAAATTGCTCCTTTTGATATTGAATTTCGGACTGACAAGGGAATGTTTTTGAGACGAGATCCAAGAGTTCTTGCTAAAAAAAGTTGGGAAAATGCATAAACTGGTGGCTGAAAATTAATACGTGGTGCAATGAAACACAGTTGCATCGTTCTGGAATGATATTAAAAGAATTTGCCCAAAAAAAGTATAAAAAAGTCAATGTTTTGTGTGCAAAAGATCAGCCAGCATTCAAAATGGCTTCCGTACATTATTGTAAAGCATCGCATTGTTTCGAATCAAACCAAGGACTTGAGGAAAAATATCAAATGCTTTAAATGGAAGGTTAGTACACTTTTTTTCTTTAAGGTCTATTTTATGACTATGATAGTTTTTTTAGCGTCTTTTTCAGGCTCTGAATCCATTACAAAACAGCTGGCATTTGAAATTATTTAAGACTGTAAATTCATTATATTTATCTCGTTAAACGCAGCGTTTTTGATTTTTATATTAACAAGCGTAGCTACTATTTTTCACGAAACTCATAAACACTTTTAAGCCTTACAACTGAATTAACTCCGAGGTATTTTGTTAACTTTACTTGTTTTGTTTCCTCCAGGATGCTTGATGCTTAAAATTGTTTTCGGTACCATCATTAACATCTTCAAATATCGCGTAAGTAAAACAATAAAATGTTAAATTTACGTCTTTTATATATATTAGGTTCTCAAGTTGAATTTGGTTCAGTGTTACTTCAGTGTCTAAGTGTGAAAGTTTTGAGAGGAAAATATTTTGTGAACTGCAAATATTGTAGTTAGAGCTTGGATAATGCATACCATAACCACTGGAAGGAAGCTTAAATTATTACAATTGACAAGGTTTATGGCAGCAACTAGCTTTAGCCATTAACCTTGTGAATTTACAACTAAAAGCAAATTTGAAATGCAAAAAATTATTAAATAATTTTAGTGAGCAAGAGGTCAAGCTTATTGATGTTTAGGAAGTTCACTAATCAGCATTCAGCAATGTCAACTTATACACTACCTACTAGTACTGATTAACAGGTTATACTGATAAGTTGACATTGATGGTTGATCACTTCTTCCCAAATTATTGAAGACAACTTATAACTCTTCTGATAAAAGGTCACCAGTATTTTTCGTTTTGTTTGTGCATTTGTTAGCTGATTTTAATTTTTTGGGGAGTGTGTGTGTGTGCGGGGGGGGAGGGGGGGGGGGTTAATGCTACTTAACTGCATGGTTCCCATGATAAATTCATGAAATTGTAAACAACACCATTTAGGTGACTGACAGCATTTGGTGATTATTTAACAAAATTTAAGTTGACAATGGAACATATCTTTCAAAAAATCACATCTTTCAGCAGCCAGCTCAATACCATGAAATCCGAAACACAAATTTTTGGCCATAATTTTCCCACTGAATGATTAATGTAACAACTCGAATTTTACATGGTGAAAACGGATTCAATTAAACAACGGCTATATAAGGCATTTTGTTGTATCCTAATGAAAACATAATGCTGGGCATGAGAAGTCCTCAAAACTTTACCAATGACAGTTTCTTGTATGACATTCTACCTTTTGCTTTGTAGAATCTAGAAGAATCTTGGGCATTTGATAAATATGGCAATCCATTTTTTACACTGAAAAATTAAATGATCATAACAGTCAGCAACAATGTGCCAATTAACAGTTTGGTGATTTCAGTTCTACCATGACCAGCAATGCGAGGAAATGCTACATGGTAAAAAAACTTTTGCTTGGAAAATTGCAACTACGAGGTTGAGAAAACTGTTATTTTCAATGATGATTCAACAAGCTTTAATATTGGAGAAACTACCATGATACATGTACTGTAATATGTGTAATAAGATGAACCTAAAAGACTTACAGGTTGCATGCCCATGTCGTACAATATGTAAATACGAAATGCTGCTAGGTTTGAAAATTCCAGAAAGTTTTTCATTAGATTGAATCAGCTTTTCTGCAGTGCTAGACTGAATAAAGATTACCATACCTATCTCTTTAAAGAGCAGAGGGTAAATCAAAGAGTGCATTTTGCATAATGTTGCATATTGTATTGTATCCAAAAGCTTAGAAAAGTGCAATTGAAACAATAGATTATGAGTTGACTTATCTCAATTATCTATTGCTTGAATTGCATTTGACGCTGCAGAAATTTTACGACTAAATCAGACCTTAAAACTAAGCTTTCTTGGGCCTTCTTCATACTTTTGTTGAGGTCTTTATGACTATATGTTAATCTGTGTTAATCTTTGCGATGGTTTAAAATGCGCGTTTTTAATTATCGCAAAAAAGCACTGGTTCTTTTGTAATATCAGTTATGTAAATAAACAGGTTTTTCGTCACTGATCTTTTAGTTTTATATTTGACCACGATACATGCATTTGTATTGTCTAAATTTTTGCGCGTTTGGTTGGCTACACAGCTGTAATGTCAAAAAACAGGTACTGTTGGTATTGTTGAAATCACCTAAAAAATACAGGAACGTTGACCTTTCGAGTCTTCCCTTGGAGTTAGTAAAACCTGTGCTCAAAACTTACTAGTTTTCAGGTGGTTTTTAAAATACCTGGAGTTTGTTGGCCGGTCTCCCTTGACCAGGTTTCTGGGCGAAAGAGCAAACTACGACAAAGTTATGAAGGGTAATTATCAGACGCAGAAAACGCTTATTGATATGCATCGCCTAGAGATTAGGCCATGTATAGCTGTTTGTATAGCATTTTTTGTTTATGGATACCGTGTATTGTTTCATTGCACATGGTTATAATGGTAGCATACAAATGGTAACATTAAAATTTATAGCGAAAAGTTGGAATGCGCGATCGCGTAACCGTGGGTAAACCCTATAACAAACACTAAGTTTGCATAGAGTTTACCTATGAGGCTAGTCTGCAGAAAACCAGTTTTTGGTTTGCGCACGAGTTTAATCGATACGAAAATCACCTAGTAAACTATACGCTTGCGTATGAATTTACCCACACGGCAATCGTGTCTCAAAATTTAGGTTTCCGTACATGTTTACCCGCGAGGCAAACCTGGCGCAAATAACCCGCGGTTTGCAGACCTGTCTACGCGTGAGCAAATTTTAGGCCAAAACTTTCATTTTTCCAAGGTTTGCAAGCAGGGACCGGTTGTATAAAAAAGTGATTAAAATTAACTATGATTAGTGGAAATTTCAACCAATCAGAACACAGTATTTTGTACTTAATCACTATTTAACTACAAAACAGTGATTAAAAAGTGATTAGCATTTTTATACAACCGGCCCCAGGTTTGCACTATTCACTTCGCGGCCATCGACCGGTAGTCGAACTGGTTTGCTCGAACAGCAAATTATTGTTTTTCATACCCGGCAAAATTAGCAAATTCTGGCAAATTTCAACTTTGTAACATGATTTTCTTTAATTTTGCCTGCGTTGCAAACCGAACATTTCGCCCCGTGGAAAATGCAGGCCAGACAAAAATACTCGACAGAACACGACATCTACAGTATATGTGCGGGGGAAACTGGAAAACCGTGTTAATTCTTTCAAATGAATGTGACTTATGTGACTGGGTGGTTTCCTTTGGGTGTACTTATATAGGTGTATATATCTACAGTATAGGTAATGAAATCAGAAATTTTACAATCAAGATCGTCGATATTACGCAAGCCCATTCGAGAAGGCAATGAATTAATCTTAAAGACGCCCAACACCAACAATTTTCTCTGTCTTTTATCACTATGAGTCTATACTGTCAATATGTTATTTGGTTCGACAATCTGACAAAAAAACTGATGCTGCAAGAAATTTTTTCCATGGTTACCAAGATAAAGCACCACCCACCATAAAATTGATAAAATTTTGTATGCACTAATACTAGATAAGGATTGGAACAACTTTCATTTATTAACCAACAAAATTGTGCCTCAGAGTTTACCGTAAAATATCAGCAATGCACCAATAACGACATTTTTGTCAAGCAATTATTCTCTACTCTCATTTGTTCCAAAACTATTCAACTTACTCTAACTTGTATGGTTTAGGCCCTAGATCAATGCATGCCGAGTGTGTCCTGAAAATTTCATCACAATAGCTTAAGATCCGTCTAAAGACACGCCGCGCACAATCATGGAATCAGCAATTTTCGCCAATTTGAGAAAATTGACTTTAACGTTTTTACATGTACAGACATTGGAAATAACATTAATGGAACTATGCTGTAGCAGAAAAAGTCAATAGAGTAAACCATTTGCCAATTTAGTCTACACCACTCGTAGTAAAACCACGATTTTACCTACAGCAGACAATGGTATGCAATTATAATGTTTTATTAACTGTCTCTCCGACTCTTCTTTTTTACTTGTTTTGTAAAGGCCATCAAGCTTACGAGTGACTTTCTATATTTTTCCGTATTTAAAATTCCAAGTACGATGTATATATTTGCGCAATATGTGACCTCTCTCTGTCTGTCAATCGACATCCGCTCTCTGATTTTTGACGGAACATTTCTAAAAGAATACATGCCCTATACCGCGTTCCAAGCCTATGACAAGGAAAATATGCGTGTCAAATGTTGCCAACTGCATGCAGGTATTAACCAACTGATTTGAGCCCCGACTGAATGTTTGATACCAGTAGTTTTATAAAGATAACAACTTTTTCCAACGGTATAAGCAATTCATGCAGCAGAGAGATATTTATTGTCTTACTCGTTATTGTCTTACTCGCTTTCAATTTTCTCGTGTGTTCAACTATCCATGAAATTACACAAGGCGTTTATATGCATATGTTTAAATACGATGGAATTTATCACACTCTTTTCGAACAAAAAAGTATATGAAAACTACAAAATAAAAAGCACTAATTAAACGACCTTTCAAATCTCATTACCCATGATACACATTATAACCACGATATTTCACATTAATCATTATCCTACTTTATTTGTTTGTTAATTTATATCTGTTTGAAACGTATTTTACTTTTCAGTGGTAGTCAATATAATTATAAGGCTCAGGAAAATGCACTTATGCATTATCCGGCATGTTCGCAGCAGTTTCGCAGTAGTTGGTCAGGTTTGGCTAGTTATTCGAAGCATATTTGTTGTGTGCCGATAAGCTATTCTCTAGTTTATCTAAAGCATTTAGGCTATATAATTTCGTTCAGTGTACTGAATTAATACCTGAACGACAGTATTACCAAGCAAAGAAGAATTGACTTAACCGAATCTAAATAGAATTGACTTAACCGAATCCAATTAATGTTTATATTCAAATATTTTAGATATTCGTATCTAAACTATAGAAATGGTATAATCTACTCGAAAGCTTACCTTTTCCAGAACTGTTAGCGTAGACTGAAACAATGAAAGCATTCCAACAAAGCAAGCCTAGCAAATACTTCTGCAAGAACATCCCTGAATCTTCTGTATTTTTGGTACCTTCAACTGCGAAGTTTTTGTTTTGCTTTAGGCACTGTTCAAACAATTCACACGGTTGGTGATTCCCATGCTGATTTTAAAAAGAAAAATATATAATCAATTTCCTGGCACCATATTGTGCAAAGATAATTGAAATAGCTAATCTTATAATATCTCCACGCTGCGTGACTGCATCTCTTCTCTTCATTCGTTTCTAAATAAAAAACCGTTTTGACTTCCACATTTTATATTTTTTATATCGCGATCTTTGAACCTATGTATATATATATATATATATATATATATATATATATATATATATATATATATATATATATATATATATATATATATATATATATATATATATATATATATATATGTATATATATATATATATATATATATATATATATATATATATATATGAAACAAAATAGATGGCTACGACGGAGAGTAAGACGAAGAGATTATTATTGAAGAAGACTGTGTCATATAGCCGAAAATTTTATCTTTATTATTATTCAAATTTAGTATTTACTCTCGTCATAGTCATTTATTTTGTTTCATATAAATGCCTAGCTGTTTAGTTTAGTTGCTTACCTTTGTATTGTCCAAGAGAATATATTATAATGCGCTAAGCCTAGGAGAGACAATATCAAGCTTGTGATATATTCCTTCATTTTATGGCCGAAATTGACCTCCTGGCTGGTTTGATTTTCCGTTAAAGAATACCGAAACAACCTGGGGGAGACTTTATCGATCTCGTACCTTCTCGTGATCATGCATTTCACGATGACCTTGCGCTATTCTGTTGTTAGGAAATCGTTATAAAATAGAAAGGAGCAACATTACGCATACAATAGTACAAAGATAGATGAGATTGTGAAAGAAAATAGATTAAAAGTAAATAGAGTAAGAGAAACGCTGATTAGGGTTTAAAAGGCGAAGCAAAAAATGCACCCGTTATAGTCGTTATACGGATGAAAAGATAAATTGATGTTGCCACTATGAATGAATAATATACAGATGAATAAATATGATTTGATATGGTGTCAACCATGTGCAAGGTGTTTTAAAATTATCTCTTGCCTTAGCAACCAAAACTATTTGTTTTATATTTTAGCGGCTGAGAAGAAACCTTTGGTTGAGAAGAGGCTTTGCTGTACACGGCAAAAAACACACAACCTGTTCTGGCCTGATGAAAACAGCACTGAACAATGTTTTGCTGCCCACATTGTTCAAGGTTGTCATCAACATTGTTCAACATTGTTACACCTGATTGCAGGCTAATTCAGGCTCATCAATTTGTTCAGTATTGTTGACAACCTTGAACAATGTGGGCAGCACAACATTGTTCAATGCTGTTTTCATCAGGCCAGAACAGGTTGTGCGTTTTTTGCTGCGTATGTCAGTCAACTATTTTAAATATATTTTTCGCGGTCATGTAATTTAAATGTTGCGACATTAAAAATGTACCATTTTGTGTAAAGTATGTGTGCGTAACACATTTCCAAAAAGCTGATTTTGCCTTAACCCATGCATAATCTTAGAGCTACGTTCTACGAGCGTCTTATTTTCACATTTTCACAATTTCTTTTCATAAGTTTTTTCCAAGTTCCGCTCGTGTTCATGATATAACTGTATATCAACACGGAAAATGCTTGTTTTATTTTTAAACATAAGGTGACAAGTAATAAGACACTAGTACATATTACTTACTCTAACAGTTATGGTAAATATTCTGGCTTTGTGGATGCTTTTTGTCATGCGGAACGGTAATATTGTACGGAAATTTGCTTGATAGGTCATTTTATGCAAATTTTTAATTAGCATTCTCCAAAACGCTTGTTAGATTTGAAATATATCCTTAGCTATCTTTCTGTAAAGTGTCTATGAAGCGAACTTTTGTCAAGTATTTTCTTGATTGCATTGGAAAGATAACTTCAATTCACAGCTTAAAATTCACTTAAGGGGAAATAGTAACAAAAAATTTTATCGTCTTATTTGAAAGAGACTCTAAAACAATATATAGAAGTCTATTACAAAATTTTTATATCTGATTCACTTCGGGAGATATTGTCACCTAAATCAACGAACTGTCCGCCCGTTTCCCTTTAAATCAATTTCTTTTTAAGAATTGTTGTAACTGGGTTCTTTGTCGAGATATTCGACTTTATTGGATATGCAAAAAATACAACGTGTGACATCACACTGCATAATGATATATATGAGTTTGCCTATTTTGTAGGACATAATGTTAGAAAATAACTGAAATTGCACTTGTATGTGTATAAGCTTTGATTAATCATTAGGGCTCTTTATTTATGTGCAATAGATTGACTGCTTCGTTATGCAATGTGATGTCACACTTTCTATTATTTGCATATCCAAGAATGCAGAATATTTCGACAAGGAACTACGTTTCGAAAATTCTAAAAAAGAAGTTATATTGTGATTTCAAGTGACTTTTGCAATGCAATCAACAAAGTACTTGACAAATTTTCGTTTAATAAGCACTTTAATATTGCATAAACATCTAATTGGAATATATCTGAAATCTGAATTCTGAATTAGCCCCTACGATGACCTTGCGCTATATTCTTTTGTTTGTCACATGTGCTTTCGCTATTCCATAAGCAAACTTTCTAACAGGTAGCCGCATTTGATTAATAGAACACTACAAAATGGTAATGATCATAACGACAAATATAAGGGTCAATAATAGTTTGTTAATTTATTGCCAATATTGTATTCAAGCGAATTATGCACAATATATTAATTTTCTATATAGATTGCTTGCGGTATATAGTGCTGATCCTGTATGTACATGATAACCGTTAATCCTAAAAATATCATAAACCTCGTAAAGTTTTACTTACAAATATAGCTCGTATTTATTGGTATTATAATAATTATAGCAATTACAATAGTCCAGTTTATATGCAATCAGTAACAGTTGCTGAAATTTAATTATGCAAGGTGCACATCATAGATATGCTGCTGGCCAGCCGATCCGCACGTTGCAATCCAATAAGACTTCTGGTGACAACGATTAACAATTCCAATAACTTATTGGAATTATCATTTCATGCATATAAAATGAGCCCTGACCCAAGCCCCAACTTCAACTCTAGCCGCGATAATACCAATAATTTATTGGATACAATAATTTTATTGGGATACAACGTTCGGATCGAGTGAGATATCTCATATACACTAGATGGTGCATCCCACACTGTGGGCAGGCGGAAATTGAAGCCAGATCGCAGGCGCTGGTCGTTCCCACGGAGTTGACGCGAAGCATGATAATTTGTGTATTTTGTATTGCGAAAATGGATAAACTTGAAACTAAGTCCTCCTTTATGCACCTAAAAAGTATTTAATACAAAAATGCAGAAAACTATAGTGTTTCTGTAGCATTTTTTTGAGTGGGAACGACCAATATATCCGCCGCCTATTGTTATGAGGGGATACCGCTGAGATTTTTGGCTGCACTTTTTGATACATAGATGCGCTATCTAGTGTATATGAGATCTATGGTGCACATTCATATTTTCAAGTTGTTTTGTAATGGTTTCAATTTTCCAAATCTCGGTCCATGCACTCGTACGTATCATTGTTCGATTTATCTTTCCGTCTTTTTCTAGATATATATGATAGAGCATATTAGCGAACTGAGTTGTGCAGTTTGTCACGAGTATGACCAGGTACATTCCGGACAATGTTTAAAATCTAAAATTTGTAGCTGGCACATGCAAATGTTGGACTAAATAGACTTAAATACATGCGCCTGCTGAGACTGACTGATTATTTATGATAAGGCGCCTACACTAATAAGACTTTCACTCCGCCTTCCAAGAAAATTGACATAAATAGGTGCATTGCGATCTGTACTGCTCGTACTACCCAGGAGACGTCAAAAGCAGTTGACTGGCCCCTAAAGGGCCTGCCATTCAATAGTGACTGTAAAGCCCCAGCGAGTTAACGCTCTGCGAAGAGTCTTGTTCAATAGAATACGGCTTTGATCCATGTGTAGAAATTTAAGTGCAAACACGGCAGAAAATGACGAAAACACACTCTCAAAACTTTACCGCGGTTTCATCGCTCCTGGCGAAAGTTTCGCGGTGAAATTTGTCGTAACAGAAAATTTTGCATGAGATTCTTTACACGCAGAACCTTCTGGCGGTTTGGATGTTAAAATGCGTGTTTTATTCACACGTTCCGCCAGAAATCGAGTCTAAACCACGCCTTCGATAGGCGCACAAGTTGTGACAGCGGTATCACCCATGAGCGGTAGCTTATCGAAAATTGAAGTTTTGAGCGAGGTGCCACTAATTAACACGGACAGACAACTGAAAATTTAAAACACCAAGACCCTCAGAAGCGGGGGATGGGGGAGGGGGGGGGGAGCTTGGAATAAGGTCCAAGAATCAGATCCGCCCTTGGTAGGATCGTGTCACAACGGTAGGGCAGGTCAAATTTGAGGTGCCCCAAATGGCGATTAATCGCAAGGCTGAGAAAGAACAAGAGACAAAGTATAGCGTTTCATGGACCGCAATCACCAGTGTGTTTGTGACGAGTGTTTCCAAGGATTTGGTTGCTCTAGTGCACTAGTAATTCTGTTGGTGCATTGATCCAATGTTACAGTACAATCAAAGGCTTTAATTTTGTGCAAAATACAAAATTTAATCGAAAGCCGCTCATCACACACTAAGTCTTGCTATCGGTTGGCCAGTTCAATGTATTAATTTAATGTATACATTTGCCCGATATTGCCAGACCGGGCGGCATGAGTCAGTATCGAAATGAATCATGCAGTCTGACTGAAACATTATAATCAGTAGCGTAGCCGGCCCGAAGATTTAGTCCCGCTATGCAAACATTTTTGTGTTCATTGACTGTGAAAACAACAATTTCTAAAGCAATGAATCATTATCATTATTTGAGATTGGCATAACACTAAATATTCGGGGCTGCATGCTACGCCACTGATTACAATTACGTGAAAGCTACACCAGAGTTGCAGAAAGCGTTCAACCTTCCTCCGGGCAAAATGTTTGAAGAACTTTGCAAACCTTCCTCAAAATGGGGTTTCAAAATTAGATCAGAGTGATTCTTCAGAATTAATCGCTATTTTTTCAGAAAGAAGGCATGATTTTCTTGAATAGGTCATCATCTATTTTTTTATGTTAGTGTTTAGGATGCATTTATCATCCAGTGTGAGTGGCGTAACTATTAAGGGGTAAACATGGTCGAAGCCAGGGACCCTGGGGAATAGTACTGCATATTAACAGCAGCCTGTATATAGAACTTCAAGATCTTTCTCGGACAGAGTATGATTAAATATTATTCCATGAAATCCAAACAAAAGCTCGCGAATGGGTTCAAATAACTTTAATAATAATTCTTATCCCAGACAAAAAGCTATGGGGTTTGTAACAAGGGCAGGAATTGACCCAAAACTCGTTGACTTGAGACATTTTGCACTAGTCACTAGACTATATGTTTGCTATCACGCACTTGCCACTTAGTTTGAATTGTCTAAGCGGGATTTTCTCTAGCCTACAATTAATTCTTAGACATGGTCAAAATGAAAATAATTCAGAGCAAGCCACTTTAAATCTAATGAGTAATGTCGAAGGACACCATATAGCTAAGGCACCATGGAGACGATAAGTAATAATGGAAATGTAGTTCGCTGATTGCATAAATGATCAGACAAATTATATTTTGATCTTTAAGATAAAACTTATACAGCACGTTAATAACAGCAGCCTATATAGAGATGCGTGTTTGCATCGCAATAGTGCCTACCTGGTCGTAATTCAACCACAATTAGTGCAACAGCACAGCATGCCGCATATATATCCAAATCTGTGATACTATAGTCTTGATGGTCTGATTCGAAGATACAGGGTTTTAGCACTTATGGTCTGGGGGCCGCTTCTACCCTCCCCTATAATTCGAACCAGATCGAGGTGGTGGAGTTTGATGTCGTTGTCCGAAAGCAACCGCATTTGGTTGGATGTCGAAGCCAAATGTGCGAAGCCATCCGTATGCCATCCGTGTGCGATCTTTTATTAGAGCGACGTTTTTGTCAACACGGACGGCAGCCGGAAGTAAGTTGTGTCGTTATAGATGGCGAATGGTGGCGTCAGCCGTTCTTGTTTGAAATCAACAACGGCAGTCAGTCAACTTTCACGTTCATGATTTCAAACAAGAACGGCTGACGCCATCATTCGCAATCTATAACGACGCAACTTACTTCAGGCTGCCGTCCGTGTTGACAAAAACGTCGCTTGCTTAAGCTCTCTATTACAATACCTAGTCTTTTGACTATCGTACGTCATCCTCTCTTTTATACCATCCCTAGGCTAATCCTTCGAAGGTAGCACAATTGCTGGGACTTTACACTAGCATGTAATCTCTTATGATACGTCTCAATTATTATCTCTAAAGAATCTCCGGCACCACCCAGTGTAAGGGGGCGGGGGCAGGCAGGGGTTGCTAAACAAATGTTTCTTTGACGGGGGGAGGGATAGGGTGCGGATTAAAATTGCAATACCTAAATTTAAGGGACCAACCGGGTCGGCGTTAGATCATGGTGGACATATGCACATATCTGCGCCTGGTATACATGTCGGTCAGCGGTACTTCCACAATGAAATGGTAAGTACTTCATCTTATGGGACTGGAATGGATCCGTGTGACCAGTGCTAATATATACAGTAGTGATATCTGTTTAGTAGTTATTGCCGTTATGGCATCATTCCTGTTATTGGTGTTATCGCCGTTACTGGTGTTATGGGCGTTATTGCTGTTATTGCTGTTATTGACGTTGTTGCCGTTATTGGTGTAATTGGTGTTGTTGCCGTTATTTCGGTTATTGGTGTTATTAGTGTTATTGGCGTTATTGGTGTTATTGCCGTTATTGGCGTTATTGGCGTTGTTGCCGTTATTGCTGTTATTGCCGTTATTTGTGTTATTGGCGTTATTGCTGTTATTGGTGTTATTGCCGTTATTGGTGTAATTAGTGTTATTGCTGTTATTGGTGTTATTGGCGTTATTGCTGTTATTGGCGTTGTTGCCGTTATTGCTGTTATTGGTGTTATTGGTGTTCTTGCCGTTATTGGTGTTATTAGTGTTATTGCCGTTATTGCTGTTATTGGCGGTATTGCTGCCATTGGCGTTATTGCTGCTATTGGCGTTATTGCTGTTATTGGCGTTGTTGCCGTTATTGCTGTTCTTGCCGTTATTGATGTCATCGGTGTTATTGGCGTTATTGCTGTTATTGGTGTTATTGCCGTTATTGGTGTTATTGCCGTTACTGGTGTTATTGGTGCTATTGCTGTTATTGCCGTTATTGCTGTTATTGCCGTTATTGGTGTTATTGGCGTTGTTGCCGTTATTGCTGTTATTGCCGTTATTGGTGTTATTGCCGTTATTGATGTTATTGGTGTTATTGCCGTTATTAGTGTTATTGCTGTTATTGCCGTTATTGCTGTTATTGCTGTTATTGCCGTTATTGGTGTAATTAGTGTTATTGCTGTTATTGGTGTTATTGGCGTTATTGCTGTTATTGGCGTTGTTGCCGTTATTGCTGTTATTGGTGTTCTTGCCGTTATTGGTGTTATTAGTGTTATTGCCGTTATTGCTGTTATTGGCGTTATTGCTGCCATTGGCGTTATTGCTGCTATTGGCGTTATTGCTGTTATTGGCGTTGTTGCCGTTATTGCTGTTCTTGCCGTTATTGATGTTATCGGTGTTATTGGCGTTATTGCTGTTATTGGCGTTATTGCTGTTATTGGTGTTATTGCCGTTATTGGTGTTCTTGCCGTTATTGGTGTTATTAGTGTTATTGCCGTTATTGCTGTTATTGGCGTTATTGCTGCTATTGGCATTATTGCTGCTATTGGCGTTATTGCTGTTATTGGCGTTGTTGCCGTTATTGCTGTTATTGACGTTATTGGTGTTATTGGTGTTGTTGCCGTTATTGCTGTTATTGCCGTTATTGGTGTTACTGGTGTTATTGCCGTTATTGCTGTTATTGGTGTTATTGCCGCTATTGGCGTTATTGCTGTTACTGGCGTTATTGCTGTTATTGGCGTTATTGCTGTTATTGGTGTTATTGCCGTTATTGGTGTAATTAGTGTTATTGCTGTTATTGGTGTTATTGACGTTATTGCTGTTATTGGCGTTGTTGCCGTTATTGCTGATATTGGTGTTCTTGCCGTTATTGATGTTATCGGTGTTATTGGCGTTATTGCTGTTATTGGCGTTATTGCTGCCATTGGCGTTATTGCTGCTATTGGCGTTATTGCTGTTATTGGCGTTGTTGCCGTTATTGCTGTTCTTGCCGTTATTGATGTTATCGGTGTTATTGGCGTTATTGCTGTTATTGGCGTTATTGCTGTTATTGGTGTTATTGCCGTTATTGGTGTTCTTGCCGTTATTGGTGTTATTAGTGTTATTGCTGTTATTGGCGTTATTGCTGCTATTGGCGTTATTGCTGCTATTGGCGTTATTGCTGTTATTGGCGTTGTTTCCGTTATTGCTGTTCTTGCCGTTATTGATGTTATCGGTGTTATTGGCGTTATTGCTGTTATTGCCGTTATTGGTGTTCTTGCCGTTATTGGTGTTATTAGTGTTATTGCTGTTATTGGCGTTATTGCTGCTATTGGCGTTATTGCTGCTATTGGCGTTATTGCTGTTATTGGCGTTGTTGCCGTTATTGCTGTTATTGACGTTATTGGTGTTATTGGCGTTGTTGCCGTTATTGCTGTTATTGCCGTTATTGGTGTTACTGGTGTTATTGCCGTTATTGCTGTTATTGGTGTTATTGCCGCTATTGGCGTTATTGCTGTTATTGGTGTTGTTGCCGTTATTGGTGTTATTAGTGTTATTGCCGTTATTGCTGTTATTGGCGTTATTGCTGCTATTGGCGTTATTGCAGCTATTGGCGTTATTGCTGTTATTGGCGTTGTTGCCGTTATTGCTGTTCTTGCCGTTATTGATGTTATCGGTGTTATTGGCGTTATTGCTGTTATTGGTGTTATTGCCGTTATTGGTGTTCTTGCCGTTATTGGTGTTATTAGTGTTATTGTCGTTATTGCTGTTATTGGCGTTATTGCCGCTATTGGCGTTATTGCTGTTATTGGCGTTATTGCTGTTATTGGCGTTGTTGCCATTATTGCTGTTTTTGCCGTTATAGGTGTTATTGGCGTTATTGCTGTTATTGGTGTCATTGCCGTTATTGGTGTTCTTGACGGTATTGGTGTTATTAGTGTTATTGCCGTTATTGCTGTTATTTCCGTTCTTGGTGTTATTGGCGTTGTTGCCGTTATTGCTGTTATTGCCGTTATTGGTGTTACTGGTGTTATTGGCGTTATTGTTGTCATTGGTGTTATTGCCGTTATTGGTGTTCTTGCCGTTATTGGTGTTATTAGTGTTATTGCCGTTATTGCTGTTATTGGCGTTATTGCTGCTATTGGCGTTATTGCTGCTATTGGCGTTATTGCTGTTTTTGGCGTTGTTGCCGTTATTGCTGTTATTGCCGTTATTGGTGTTATTGGCGTTATTGCCGTTATTGCTGTTATTGCCGTTATTGGTGTTACTGGTGTTATTGCCGTTATTGCTGTTATTGGTGCTATTGCCGCTATTGGCGTTATTGCTGTTATTGGTGTTGTTGCCGTTATTGGTGTTATTAGTGTTATTGCCGTTATTGCTGTTATTGGCGTTATTGCTGCTATTGGCGTTATTGCAGCTATTGGCGTTATTGCTGTTATTGGCGTTGTTGCCGTTATTGCTGTTCTTGCCGTTATTGATGTTATCGGTGTTATTGGCATTATTGCTGTTATTGGTGTTATTGCCGTTATTGGTGTTCTTGCCGTTATTGGTGTTATTAGTGTTATTAGCGTTATTGTCGTTATTGCTGTTATTGGCGTTATTGTATGAAGCGGTTTTCATATCAAAAAGATCATTCGCCTGGCAACTAACATTATGTGTTTAAAGCACAATATTATGTCAACATTGAAGACATTATTTGTAGTATAAACCATGCTAACAATGACATTATGTGTATACGAACATTATGTGTAGAATCACATTATGTGTAGACGAGTGACATTATGTGTAAGAGTCGCATTATGTGTATTGAAGATATTATGTCTGTTTTTGAGATTAGGGAATAATTATGTCACGAAAAATAATTATTCTAGAATATCTGGAATAATTATAAGTCCTGAAAAAATTAAAAATGGCGCGACTAATTTTACTGAATTAGCGTTAATTATGTCATGGTTGATATTGTAGTCTCGCAATCGAATAAAAAATGGCGGAAAGCCAGGAAGAAGTGCCACCAGAGGTGACAAGTATCATTTCAGATTTTATTGTCGACACTTGTAAGAGTCTAACTGAATCAAGTCTGCGCCTAGACGAAGTTGATTACGTATTATCCAGAATAAACAGCGTAGAATTGATGCTTACCTTATGCGCAGACTCAATCGATGTAAATCCAATCGTATTCCAAGCCGTTTCTCAAGCGAAAGACTTGCTTTCAAATCTATCTTTCGAAGGATCTGCAACTACTGCAAATCAAGCAACAAAGTTATTTTCAGGAGACAGAGGTAGGCCTCGCTTTGTGGTTACCAAGGAGCAACTCGAGTTTTTTATCAATTATGGTTTTCACTGCCCAGAAATTGGAAGAATACTAAATATTAGTGAATCAACTGTTCGAAGACGACTGAAAGAGTTTGGAATATCTGCTAACAATTTCACACGTCTTACTGACGGAGAGTTTGATTCTGTAGTGGAAGAAATTAAGAGAGATTTCCCAGACAGCGGGTACCGAATGGTATTGGGCCAACTTAGGGCAAGAAATTTGCATGTGCAGGAAAACCGAGTGCGAGAGTCACTTAGAAGAGTTGATATGGAGGGTGTTATTAGTAGGACATGCGCACTACGAATAATCAGACGGAGAAGATATCGAGTTAGTGGTCCAAACAACACCGCGGAAAAACGTCTGCGCATGCGTCAATTTTACTGAGATAGGCTTTATAAATCGGGTGTTTCGAGCTTGTTTATTTCGCAATATGGCGGTGAAAAGAAGTACCTCACATATGTGCCTTTGGAGTAAAATTATTAGCTAACCAACGAACGTATGAACTTAAAAACAAGAAATAATTGTAGTTTACATGCCTAGAAAATAATATTATTTTAGATGCAGGCCAAAGGTGAGTTATGAAAAATTTATTGTTTACGAAAGCTACTTGACCGAATGAACAAGGAAATTTTCCATAGGGTAATTTTATCCACATTTTTGCCAATAGCTTTTTTTGCGTAGAATGAAAAAACTTTGCGTTGACTGTATTTAAAGGTAATGACCTGCTATACAACTTAAGCATATGCAAATGCAAAACTCTTTCACAGTTTGCAAAACTCTTGTGTTTTAATCCGGTGTTCGAGAATTTTTCAAGAAGTACTCGCACGCCTCTCGGACTCAAACGTCAATTTTTAAATTAAATTTTGTGTTCTTAACCTTAGAAAACTACTTATTAATAGCCAAACTACTCGACCTAATGTTGTTTTGTTTGTTTCACTTATCTTCAGCAATTAAAAGGAATGATTTTGCTTCAGGAAACGGGATTTAAATTCCCCACAATATTTTTAAGTACTTGCGCATGCGCAGACGTTTTTCCGCGGTGTTGGTCCAAACGCACTATGGCCTGTGGACACCAACCACAAACTTATTCGGTAAATTAGAACCTAATTTTTTTTCCTTTTGTCAATTATTCTTTGTCAACTACTGAAGTCTATACTTGGTTGGACACTGTGTGTGTCCGTGCGTGTGTTTTACAAAGAAAGCAGGAATACTCCATCCTTGATGTAACGAGTCAGTCACAGCAATATAAGTTAATAAGTTTTTCCCAAAAAGTGTGTTAATCCGTTAAATTATACACTATTAACCTGTTTAGATATATTATGTTTTTTAGCACTTATATAAAGCTTAGTCACTATTTTACTAATACCATTAGTCAATGAAGTGGTCAACAGATTTGTTAATTTAGTATGTAATGGGACATGGCATAGCCCGAAATGAAATGTTAAAATGTGCACCAAATACACTTGTAATGTAGTGATTACCCTTGCAATTAGCTGTGATAACTTGTAAGGTCTAACTATTAATGTCCACATGCAATTGATGCAATGGTTATGTGATTGCACATTCTATTTCAGTTGGCGATGTGTTATCCATGGTGCTATTGATGGGTACTCACGAACAGTGCTGTACCTTCGCTGCCACAATAACAACACTGCTGAAACTGCGCTTTTTGAATTTACACAAGCTGTTGAGCAGTATGGTCTACCCAGTCGTGTTAGGACTGACAAGGGAGGTGAAAATCATGGAATTGCCTGGTATATGCTCAACCACCCAGAAAGAGGCCCTGGGAGAGGTAGTGTCATAGCTGGACGAAGTGTACGCAATCAGAGGCAAGAAAGACTCTGGCGTGATGTTAATTATGGTTGCACACATGTTTTTTATTCACTATTTTATTACATGGAGCAACAGGGTATTCTTGATCCAACAAATGAGATACATATCTTCTGTCCACATTATGTGTTTGTGCCCCGAATAAACAATAATCTTCTTATGTTTAAAAATGGGTGGAATCTCCATGGCTTGACAACTGAAGACAACAAGACTCCAACACAGTTGTGGGTTAGAGGAATGTTGCAAACACATAATTTTGCTGCAGAACCATCCAGCCAGGTATGCTTTTGTGTAGATTTATGTGTCAAGAATATTCAACTAAAGCAGTTTCACTTTTGTTCATACGAGGAGCTGGATGTTTATGGGATCGATTGGGATGGACCAGTGCCTTCGGAAACTTGGGGAAGTTTAACACATGATGGTGAAATTGTTGGGCCTCAAATAGGTATTACTATTTCAAATAACCAGTTTGTTTTTTTGCAAGAAAATATTAACCCGTTGGGACAAACAGAAAATTTTGGCATTGACATTTTTGAAAATACTTTGAACTTTCTTCAAAACCTTTTGGCACCCCAAGCATGCAATCAATAACTTTATTATGTAAAGAGATATATAGTACAGTCTGTAACAGTAGCTATAGACTATAGTAACAAGTAGGGTGCACTGGATGTGAGTTTTACTATTCTGGACAGTATACAATATAAAATGAGTGTTCATTCTGGCTTTTCAATGGTCGAGAACTGCAGTGATCTATTGGAGGACAGAATCACAGCTGATGCCATTTCAGTGGCAAACCAACCACAGCCATTTCAGAATTATCAACAGCCAATTGTATGCTTTGTTTTGTATCGATCACGACCACGTCCACATACAAACAAAGATAAATAACATTTTGCCATTGTCTGTTTAGTTATAGATATAGGGTAGATGTCATAATGTGGTAAAAAGATCAGTGACCCTAGCCTATGAGTTGAGTGGGCTACTTTTTTGTTCTTACCACATTATAACATCATACGGTGTACCGGTATCAATAACTGAACAGACAACAGCAAAATGTTATCTATGTGTTAAATAGCTTTCATTTTTGCATGCGTCTGTGGGGGTTGACATAACGTGGACCCCCCTTCTGGACCCCATTCTGGATCCCTATCTGGAGCTTTCAAAAACCAACAGATGAGATTGTAGGACACAATATCAACGATAATAATGTCCTACCTACGGTCCTACTCAGCAAAAAATGCCAAGCTTTTAACAATGTTGTTGAAACTGAAAAAAGATTGAATTGAACAAATATTTCTGCCCATATTGTTCCTGGTTGTTAACAATCAGCATTCAATCTGTTTTCAGTTTCAACAACATTGTTACAAGCTGGGCGTTCTTTTGCTGTGTAGGACCATAGGTAGGACATTATTATCGTCGTTTGTGTCCTACAATCTCATCTGTTGGTTTTTAAGAGGTCCAGATAGGGAATCCAGAATGTGGTCCAAAAAGGGGGGGGTCCACGTTTTGTCAACTCCCTATGTCTGTACTGTATAGATCACAGATGACGTCATGGCAGGATCTATTACAGTATGCAAGCAAAAAAATTACTCTATTTGCTTTATATAAAAGAAGCTTAACTAACTGTGGGAAAAACCTGTAAAAAAACATTTTGCCCAAGTACATCGTGCTATTGGATGACATCATCTGTGTATGTGTACTATAATTACACACAGCTTTTAACCTATGAAATGCAGAATGAACTCTAATTATTATATAATTTTTACTATTTTTTATTTGAATTGATGCTCAACAGATATTTGCACACTTCAGTAAAAACAAATTATCCAGTATCCGGCAGCATAACAGTAAATATCCAGATTTTTTTAATATTTGGCTGGATATGTTATCCGGTGCACCCCTAGTAACAAATGCTAACAAAGATTAAATAAAGCTTGAACTAACTTTTACGTCAAATATCAACATTTCAGATATGCACCTTTTATATCAAATATCAACAATGTAATTTTAACTAATTTTAACAAGTAAATTGCACCAATGTACTGTACAGCATTGTGTTGTTATTAAACAGAAGTGAATTTCAAAGGTTTTCCAGGAGAGGAGAATGCAGCATCCAGGTGTCCTTTAAAATTTTCGAACTCCATATTCCCCATAGCTTTAGGAAGGTAGAACCTCAACAAGCATGTTGAAGCAAATATACCAGTTGTTGCATCGTCATTCACCTCCACTTGAATGTGATGAATAGGTGGTTGTAGCAATGTTGATGACCCTGTGCAGAATTGGATGTACTGCTCTAAACCTGAAAGTGAAAGAGTAGGGGAATACAAATTATCATTGCATATAAGCAGACAAGTACAGAGATGAGGTAAAAAATTCTGGCAAGGGTTTGGTTTATTTATGCATGTGAAATAGCATCAAACATTAGCATATCCACCATCCAATTTAATCATGCGACATACATACTTGTACACTATGTTAATCATCCAATATATTTAATTTGTAACATAGTTGTGTTACAGTACAGTACAAACCTTTAACAGAACTTTCTACAAGAAACTTTTCAAACATTTCCTTAATTTTTTCTTCAGTGTCATCTCTAGCTTCAAATACAATTGTTGCTTCTTTCACTGATGTGACTGTGACAAGATTTTCACTTGTCAGGACAAACAGCTTCTTGCATTGTTGGGGAAAGCTCTGGACAATGTCCATTAACCCAAGGACATCTAAACCTCTGGAAAACTGGTCAAGCATAGGTATTCCTTTTCCCAAAACATGGTGAGATATTATACTATGAGCAATTGCATATCTGTTGCTTTCCTAAAGACACAAAGGCATCACATTGTCAGTTGTAATTAGTCAAAATGTTGTCAGCAAATGTGATTTGCACCCCTTCCTATGAAATGTTGTCTTTTTGAATGGATGTTGGAGACCATTACAACACAATACTGTAAACAGATTTACAACTAACATATCACTCTTACTGTAACTGTTGATGTCACTCCACATTCAGATAATAACTTCAGAAACTCGGGATCATTATTCAAAGAAAGAACACCTTTCATACTATAATCAACAACCTAAGAAAATGTAAAAAGAACGTTTGAAAAATCACTTTATGAGCAAAATATGTTTTTAATGGATTAAAGTACATGCAACAGCTTTGCCTACTATTTTTTGGCAAAGCATGAGAATCCAAAATTTCCAAATTCTAATTGGACAAAATTAGAAAAATGCCATATTAGTGCTCCAGACTTGTAGCTTTTCCATAAACATATAGACACAAAGACATTTAAGATAAACAGTGACAAATGTTTGTGGCGCTATACCTGGTTAATAAAATTAACAGCATCAACATCGTAAACATCTGCAATTGTGACATGATCCATTGCTTGAGTAATATCACCAGTTGCAAGGTAATGGTAGGATGATTCGGCCAAATAAGGAAAGCCACCCCTGAACAATGCTATGACCAACAATTGTGCCGAATAGTTTAGTTATTCCTGAAGAAAGGGCATGCTGATTATAGTTGAAAAGAAGTCGTGCTGATGGGCCTTCAAAGAGCTTAAGCTCTGTTGACGTGGTTAATCTCTCGAAAAGATCACTGAAAAACTGTCGTTTCACTCCACCAGTATCAACTGCAGGTTGGCCATTGAAGTATACACGTATTGGCCGGGATGGGTCAAAATCACTTCTTTTATAAAATGCTAAGGCATCTGATACAAGGTCATCAACGTCAACTCTAACTTTCAAAATAGTACCAGTGACTTTCGTATATACCTTTTTCTTCAATATTTCTTCTAAGGTCAGCGTGGCTGCATCTAGAAAGTACAAAAACCACATGTTACTATAACCAAAGTAATCCTTAGTTGTAATAAATTAATTAATATTGTTCAACTCCACATGTTTGTGTAACACAGTAAAGAGCTGAGAATAAATCAGTTTTAAATGCTGCCTGTCTTCTAAGAGACCCTCACCCATAACATCTAAGTTGGCGGTGCAGGGTTTTGTCCTATATTGTTCATTAAACCAATGTATCTCCCTTAAAGGATATGGTATAGTACTGTTAACAGTAACAATCAGTTAATTTTCAACACAATGATTGTACAGTATTTTCATAACACTAATTGCTGCATATATGCCTGGTGCTAAGCTTGCATGCAGTACATACATTGAAGATCGATATTTTGAATGAGAGAATTGGCTATGGGTGCATACATTGGCTATGGGTACAATTGGCTATGTATGTTGTGTACCCATATAGCATATTAACTTATGTGTATCAATGTTTAACATGCAAAGTGTACCAGTACGGAAAATCAAACTACATACAGCAACAGAAGTACAGAACTAATACAACAATATTTATGTTATAGATGAATGCAAGGTATTCTTATTCTTACCAATCTCTTTAGAAGTGTTCTGCAAAATATGGTCAACTGCATCTTGAATAGTAATTGAAGAATCGACAGCATCCCTCACCAGGTCTGTGTCAGCATCAGGAAACATTTCCCCAAGCTGTTGCATCATTTCAGTCTCATCATCTTTGTTGATGAGACCACTGTAACAACTATCATTATTAGAACTCTAAAAAATGTTGTATGGAAAACCAGTTTATATTCACTGTACATTTCCAAGGTGGTTTTCATGCACGTGAAGAAATTGCCAACCAAAAATATTCAATTGGTCAAAAAATTGCTCAACATTCCTGCACATTGATTAAGCTAATTGAACAGCAAATTACAAACACCTGCATTAAGATATACTTCATTATTTGAAACACATTATTAGAGAAAGTCCTGCAATCTTTGATCAAAAACTTATTTGAAATAAATTTGGTTTAGTTAATTAGCATTCAAATATGAGAGAAGACAGTCCAAATTTTTATTTGCATCCAACTGCATATTTTTTAAATATTTTGGTCTGGTTAATAAACTTTGGGCAATCTCTGAGCTAGCCTTCTGACAAACCATTGACACAGGTGAAACTGCAGAATTGCACATAAATTTTGTCCCAAGTATGCTGACAAAATCAGGGGCAGTTGTTCAGAAAATTCGCACTGTAATGTTAAAATGCACAACATATGCAATTATTTAATTGAATTCTAACCTATTGATGTAGCATTAATAGTGGTTCTTTGTTAGCTCAATCACCATTAATACTTAGTAAATCAAACATTAGTAAAATATACAATTAATTCATGTACCATATAAATAATCAAATAATCTTGCTTCCAATACCCTCCCCCCCCCCAACATACCCTCCCTTTCTTTGATCTAAGGAAAGTATCAACTCACATACTAAAGTTACTAGATTTGCACTAGGAAAACTAGTAGCTTATAGGATTCTCTTTTATAATATCTATATAAAAAGGTTGTATTCCAAAACAGTTCCTAAAAATCTCACCAGGGTTAGTGTATATTTATACATTTTGTCAGGTACTTGGCATATACCATTGACATGCACTTCATGAATAATCATTAGGAAAAATATTTTGAGGAAATCCTGTAAGGGAATGGTTCACAACAATATTTGAAGATAAACAAACCACTGTTTTCATACCTCTGGTTCACCTTGTGACCTTGAGTTAGCAGATGAAGTGTCATGTGTATTCTTATTTTCCTTCTAAATATTATATAGAATACAAAAAGGTAAACTACTATTATTTAAACTACTGAAAAATTCAAACCACTGTATGCTTTATACCACTGATTCTCTTTGAGATGTGAAGTCAACAACTGAAATCTCATCAGACTTGTTACTGTCTTTCTGAAAAAAACATAAAAGTGATTCAAGATCTCATAATTTACTAGCAATAAAGTTCTCTCCCCCAAAACTGAAATCAACAAACATATAGTATGGCAATTGTGCTATAGAGGTACAGTAATTGTATTGTTAGCTGTCAAAGTTTCACTTCCCACTCTTCGTAATCATTAAAAAATATAAGTCATAATGCACTGATACGTTAAAAGTCTTTGAAACTAACTTGTGCTTCTGTACACATCTCCTGATGTCTTCGCCAGAGAGGAAGTGGTACAACCTGATTACAAGTCAAGCATTCAATGGTTGGTGATTTAGTTGTGTCTATTTCCTCTTCACTCCCAGGTGTCTATATGTAAAAAGGTAAAGAACACTTGCTGATTAGAAATAATGCTGTTTTTGCAGGAATTGCCATACAACTAATTGCAAACTACTGCATGTTCTCATACTGTCTGTAATTGCTCCAGCACAAATATGCAAATCGGCCAGTAATCCAAATAACTTTACAAAGCTAAGTGTGTGAGATCAACCGTTTTTCTTTATTGAATTTATTAACATTTAGGTTTTTATATCAACTGTGCAGAGTGTACAAAAAACTGAACCTTTCAAATTCAAATTAACATTAAATATTGTAGTAATCTGACATATCTATTAAATCCCTTGTCAAATTTAATAACATGCGTAAATTAAAATGTAAACTTCATACTTCGCCCAACCAGTACTTAGTTTGAACTGGAAAGGGTTCAGTACACCCTGTACAGTATACGTAGTGGTGCTTACAAAACAGAGCTTTAATCCAATTTCCATGCAATGACCCTGGAGATTTCTTTTCAATTTGACTAATTTGAATTTATTTGAAAAGAAACTAGTCGAGCAGAACACATTGAACTAAATATAACTGGAAGGCTACCTTTTCATTATTTTCGTGAAGCCAAAATTCGCGGGACATTACCTCCAGACACGCGTGTCTGGAGGTAATGTCCCGCGAATTTTGGCTTCATTCGCGATTTCCACGCGAGATCACCGTGACATGTTGTTGCCGATACGATTGTTTTGAGAGGAGCGAGAATGAAAGAAATTTGTTGTTTATTTCATGGTTTTAAATAGTCTTTTGTTTGTACTATAATGGAATTAATCAACTAAGTACAATATTGTACAAATGAAGCAGCCGATGGGATAGGAAACAAACTCGATAACAAAACTGTTTTGGGGAATGGCGATGTGTGTTTGTACGTTCGAAGAACACTTTGAAAGATTTATAACAAACAAACAAGTGAGTGAATTCTTTATTTTAACATGATATTGCAAATCTAATAATTTTTAAACAAAGTAACTTTATTTTTTTCTTTAGGTTGCCCTCACTGCTGATTTGCCGTCTTTACCCGTAACAGTGGCTTTGAAAACGTGCTCGCAATATTCGACTGTTCGAAATACAGATGTTGATGGGATCTGCAAACCACCCTTGTTGACAAAGGTTGTAAATGACGATGCCTTCCCAGCTTCATGGTAAATTGTCGAGGTATAGTCATGTCCGTTGTCAGGCAATTGTTTTGGCGAAGGAAGAGGACTCTTTTTGCATGCTGGACAAGCTACAGCTTTTATTAATTTCGAAACAATGTACCCTGCGATGTAAAATAGAACATTCGAGGTAAATTCGCTATGTCCTTCTTTGTTAAGGTTTTCACTCATGGAAAATATATCTTGTGATTCGCCTGAATAATTGTTGGCTTGCTCATTGTTGGCGGCATCATTGTCGTTTGTGGTTGATTTTCTGTGCTTTCTACTACGGAAAATAGGAATAATGTCATGGCAATATTTCATTGGAAATCTATAATAGTTACAGCATAATATATCAAGCACATTGACCCTTGGCTGGATACACCCTGCTTTATTATTTTAACTGATTGAGCTGCACTGCACCCCATTATACAATATTTTTTACTTGTCGAACGATAGATAGTTTTACTGGTTGATGGGAGAAAAGTGCTACCACTTAAATGAGTTAATGTGGTAAGTAAGCTAATATCTTAAATTTTTTGCATTTTATAGCCAAACATAAAGTTTGGTGTGCAAACTGACAACTTCTCAATGTTTATTTACCTTACTTCTAAGAGATGGAAATTTGTTACTGTAATGTTATTCTGATCGACAACAACACACTGTTGTCAGTGGCAATGAAACCTACATTTTCCATCTTTTAAAGTGTAAACAAACTTTAAGATGGTCAAATTGTGTATCAAAATAAACTTGTTAAAATGTATGGTAACCAAAAAAGATGATATATATATGTAGAAATGTATTTTTGCAGATTTTAATCTGTTTTAAAAAATATTAAAATACCTTTTCATTGTTTTTTTCTGTTTATTAATGTGAGCACATAACTGCTATTACCTGCATCTTGTCCATGGTGAGGAATACCCCTGTTTGTACACCCAAGTATAATACAGTTAAGTGGCATGATTTTTACTCACTATAACTGTCACGAAATTTTTACTTTCCTTTGTCTTTATAGTTTTTTTCCGTCCCTTTAAATATTTGTTTACTAAACAACTAAAGTAAATATGCGCTCTAAATTAAAAAAGGACTGAGTAGAGAAAATGTTTTTGGCAGTTTGCACTCTTAAAAGCCAGAATTTCCTCACAAAATACACTTTATAATGACGCTTTATATATTATATGTTTATTTTTATTTTATTTCCATTCCTTAGTGGCTAGAATGTACGGAAATACATCAGTTCACGTAGAAAAAACATCTTCCAAAAAACACGTCGCTTAAGAGCTGTATGTTTTACCCTGAAAAAACCCCGTTTCAATCGACATTTCCATTCAGAGAACCCCAAAATGTATTCTACTAATATCGAAAATGTTCCAACTTGATGAAAATACCTACAAAGTTATTTTTTGTCTTCCTAAGAGACGTTTTTGGGAGTATTTTCAGCTTTCGACCCGATACAAACTAAATAATTTGTTTGGCCGTGCTAGGTATTGCGTGGAAAGACTGGGGTTGACTTAGCGTCAGGCTTCCGGTTGAAGGTAGCCTTCCAGTTATATTTAGTTCAATGGCAGAACATGAATATATGAATATATGAATATATGAATATACACTACACTACACTACACTACACTACACTACACTACACTACACTACACTCCACTCCACTCCACTCCACTGCACTGCACTGCACTGCACTGCACTGCACAGCACAGCACAGCACAGCACAGCACAGCACAGCACAGCACAGCACAGCACAGCACAGCACAGCACAGCACAGCACAGCACAGCACAGCACAGCACAGCACAGCACAGCACAGCACAGCACATCACAGCACAGCACAGCACAACACAACACAACACAACACTAGCTTCGTAGCCAGAGAAAAGCCAGAAAGGACTGATGAATGTCAAGGTTAGCTCAAAAACAGGATATAAGTTTAAATCCTTTTGTAGTGGTCTGATGCACCCTATAGCCTGGCCCAATGTTTCTTTCAGTTGTTGAACTGTGTATCCAGTAGCTGGGACATCAACTGGTTCTAAACCTCGATTTGTACCACTGCTACGAAGAATTTCAAATCCTCCTGCATCCTTAATTTTTGGAAACACTGATCCAATGTTTCTTTTACATGGGCATGCCCACCCCGTCTGTTTTTGAATACCACTCTAAATTCGCCAAGCCCTGCATCTTTCAAAGCACGTTTCTCAGACCGGTTTGGGACGTTGCAAGTTCGAACATTGGGGAGGCAAACGAACTGATGTGTCCAGGTATCTTTTGGCTTCCATGATTTGTATGTATACGGCGCTGGCCATGAAAATCTACTACCACTACCACTTGCACAACCTGAGCCAAGAACTTTCCCTACTGAATCTCTCCTGTAAGGAGAAAACAGCCGATCCATTTCGCTTCGTGGACTGACAACGGCAGAAGTGTTGGAAACAGTTGGAGGACTTTGCATTGCAGTCTGGCTAGGGTTTCGTACATCAGCTGGAGCATGGTCTAGTACAGTAGCTGGAACAGGGCAGACAGGGCTTCGCAATATGTTAACAACTTCTGTCAAAAGCGAAACGGCTCTTTGCTGTTCATTACTTCGATTGTTTCGATCTGACGCCATTTTGACTTTTAATGCAAAAGAACCACGATTTAATCGCTAATTCAGTAAAATTAGTCGCGCCATTTTTAATTTTTTCAGGACATAATTATTCCAGATATTTAAGAATAATTATTTTTCGTGACATAATTATTCCCTAATCTCAAAAACAGACATAATATCTTCAATACACATAATGCGACTCTTACACATAATGTCACTCGTCTACACATAATGTGATTCTACACATAATGTTCATATACACATAATGTCATTGTTGGCATGGTTAATACTACAAATAATGTCTTCAATGTTGACATAATATTGTGCTTTAAACACATAATGTTAGTTGCCAGGCGAATGATCTTTTTGATATGAAAACCGCTTCATATTATTGCCGCTATTGGCGTTATTGCTGTTATTGGCGTTATTGCTGTTATTGCTGTTATTGGCGTTGTTGCCATTATTGCTGTTCTTGCCGTTATAGGTGTTATTGGCGTTATTGCTGTTATTGGTGTCATTGCCGTTATTGGTGTTCTTGACGGTATTGGTGTTATTAGTGTTATTGCCGTTATTGCTGTTATTTCCGTTCTTGGTGTTATTGGCGTTGTTGCCGTTATTGCTGTTATTGCCGTTATTGGTGTTACTGGTGTTATTGGCGTTATTGTTGTCATTGGTGTTATTGCCGTTATTGGTGTTCTTGCCGTTATTGGTGTTATTAGTGTTATTGCCGTTATTGCTGTTATTGGCGTTATTGCTGCTATTGGCGTTATTGCTGCTATTGGCGTTATTGCTGTTTTTGGCGTTGTTGCCGTTATTGCTGTTATTGCCGTTATTGGCGTTGTTGCCGTTATTGCTGTTATTGGTGTTATCGGTGTTATTGGCGTTATTGCTGTTACTGGTGTTATTGCCGTTATTGGTGTTCTTGCCGTTATTTGTGTTATTAGTGTTATTGCCGTTATTGCTGTTATTAGCGTTATTGCTGCTATTGGCGTCATTGCTGCTATTGGCGTTATTGCTGTTATCAGTGTTATTGCCGTCATTGCGTTATTCTCGTTATATGCGTTGTTTCTGTTATTGTTGCAGTTTTATAACAGTTACATGCATTAAGTACATGAAATTAAGACAAATTAAGTAGACGCATTGCGGCGTACTTTACGAACTGGCCAGAGACCTTGCTTTCCTCAGGTTTGTAAATTCTTTTCAGTTTTATACATTACATGCATTGTCATTAAAATCTTTTAACGGGTATATTTTTAATACTAACTTCTTGTAAACCGAGGGCGATGTCTTAACAAAGAAATAGCGAAGCGAGGTCGATTTTGTAATAGAACTTAGGAGTTAGCTCAGGAGTTGTTACAAGATCACCAATGTTACTCTTGTAGCTGTGACTAAGACTAAGTCATTATCATCGATACTTATTTGACATGATAAGTGTGGGACATTGGGACGCAAAGAGAGAGAGCAATTCAGTAAAACATTAACAATTCGATCAGTGTTTTAATTAAATGAAGGAGAATGGTTGAATAATATTAAAATTTCACGTAATGCCCGACTAATTTCAAAAAAAATGGCCGCGCCAGAACACGAATATATGAGTATTTCCTCCTCCCTCTTCAAATTAAACTGCTGGCTTAGGCCTTGGATTCTATCGATATTCTTTTGATGTCGTGAAATTTTTCTGGAATTACAAGGTTTTAGCTTTTCAAGTCTGCGCGAGTTGGCATTAAAGACTTAAAATTGACGTTTAACGCAACCTGCTATTAAACCTCAGATATCTTGTTTGCGATTAAAACAAAATCATTGATTGTCAACTATTTTACCTTAAAGATTTATTGAAGTGATTGAAAATGCCGCTCACAGACGCCTTGTTTGACTACTGAAACCAGTAAGTTGATGTTCAATGATTTTCTGTCCACACAGCTTGACGTTTACTTTTAGCGTTTTAAGTTTGCAGTTTACAGTTGGACAGCTACACATGCCGACAACGCTCAATTTAAATTAAACGTTAACTTAAACGTCGAGCGATTACCTGAACTATTGCCCATCAGTGATAACGTTTCTGCGGTTATACACCGTGTTAAGGTGCAGCATTTTTGATCGTTTTAATAAGTCGTGTCGCATGAACAATTCACAGTCGATGATTTCGATTTTATAACAAAGGAACGTACCGAGGTTAGCCGTTAGGCGTAAACGGCAATCTTAAAGTCTCTAGTATAAAAGTTTCCTCGTTCGGAAACGTTTCTGCGTTCGTAACAAAGCATACATAGTATTTTTTGCTAATATAAACTCAATATTTAAGATTACAGTCAATGGGCATGCAGTAATTAGATAACAATGTGAATATTAGGTATATGAACCAATGACTCTTCAACCCCCACTCTGAACCCTCTTGACAAAAACTTTCTCGTTTTTTGACAGGCTGTCTTCTAGAATGGAAACAGTTGTATATAAACTCAATAAGTAAGAGTACAATCAATGGCCCAGCAGTAATTAAAGAAGAATGTGAATATTAGGTATATGAACAAATGGTTCTTCATCTTCTATTCCGGACCCTCTTGCCAGAAACTTTCTCGGTTTTTGACAGGCTATCTTCTAGAGTGGAAACGGCTCTTTTTTTCACAGGAGCAGATTTAACGGACGCAATCTCTGTAACGTCTGGAACAATCGCTGTAACGTCGAGAGCACTATTCGGAACATTCTGTCTAACGTCCACTGCAATCTCTGTAATGTCGAGAGGATTTGCTGCGACGACGGTAGCAATCTCCTGAACATCGGCAGCATTCTCTGTAACGTTGGACGAAATATCTGTAACATCAGGATCTAGTACCTCAGTATCTGTCACATTAGGTGAAGGAACGTTGTGAGTAGTGTTGCGTGAGATTGTCGATTCAGCTTGAGATTGTCGCGCTGGAACTTCGGGGTCAATATCGGGGTAGCTGTTAAACAAGAAAATGGTTCGTATTCAGTAATAGGTCAGAAGAAAGCTATTTTGAGTCCAGCATGCATTAGATCAACAAGATCTAAGTACTTGCCTTGTTTTAGCGATGTTGACATCTCCTCATTAAATGCACAAAACTGAACAACACTACAACGAGCACCTTTCCAACTTCCATCTTTTGCATCATTTCTCTTGTTACGGATTTTATGCATTTGTCTGAGTGGTGTGACATTTTAGCAAACCACTCATTCTTGAGTTCGTCTTGATGTTTGTTTTTTACAGCCTCGTTTTCTTCTCCGGCTGTTTCGTTGGGAATTTCTTGCCACCGGATGGCGATTGCTTCGTTGTACCCATACACTGTTTTCCTTACAAACATGAAAATCTGCAATGAAGTAAACTTTTAATTGGTGTTCATATAGGATAGTTGGAATATTATGGTGTATTATGTACGTGTAATTAAAATTAACATTAGAACTAATTTACCTGCTGTGATGTCCTCCCTGTGCATGCTCCAAGAATAAGATTTCCCAACTGGTTGAATATCTTGTCGGCCGTTGTTTCTTCGGGTTCAGTTTCATTATTACAGTTACTTGTTGCTGTTTGTGCGTCCTTTGGCTGGGTTTTCTTTACCTTCATTATAAAAAAATGTATCAATATAAAGATTGCTACAGGCCTATTAATCTTTAATTGGAAAAAAAAAACATGGGTTGGCGCATTTGCTATTGGCAAATTAACATGAAATATTCTATAATATTATATTACTGCCTAATATCTATAAAGTTAGCATGTCACTAGCTGTGAAAACGATAATAAATGTACTAAAATAAATGTGCTTCGTGACAATAAATAATCGAGCTTAATAATCAGTGACATTATTGATTTATTCGTAACATAGCATTTTTAAATTTTGAATGCTCATTGGCTAAAAGCCGTGTTATTATAACTCGAAGTCAACATTGAAAATTTCTCGCGCTCTACTGTCAACAATTTTTCATATTTTTTGTGCCATGTTACAAAAAAAACATTTTTTAGGTATTGATAAGCAGTTATATCAACACTCGTTGAAATTGGAAAAACTCGAAACTGTGTGAATACGTTCCGCCCTTATGCAGGTCCGATCCATATCAACACAGAAAATACTTTGTATTTCTTAAATAAAAAAATATACAACTAGCTCAATCACCTTGTTTATCACTTGACGTTGGCTCGCAAAGTAATTGACTATTTGCTCAACTGTTCTTGTCGTTTCTATCCCAATCTCCAGTGGTATAAAAATGCACTCGTCTTGCCGTACTTCTTCTTTCAAGTAGTACTGTTTAGTACAGTAAAAAGGACATGAACTACTGCACATAATCTAAAGTAGAAAGATATTAACACACAATTAAAACTGAAAAGCTATTAAAAAATACATCGTTAATTAATAGGGCTATATACAATATAGGAAGTTTACAATAACCAAAATGATTGCAATTTTAAAACAGGCTACTTTTCTAATTATTATTTTTTCGACGCAGAAATTGGGCAGATTAGAGCTTGTTATAGGTAAATGTCATTCTCACGTTTTGAACTTGTCCACATCAACTCAAAAGCAAGGATCAATAACCGAAAATTTAATGTCATGCATGTTTATATATAATTCATCCAAAACATATTTACAAATACCTAAGAAAGATTTTCCTATCTTTTGACATATTATCCTCCACTATAACATCCTCTTGAAGTTGTCTGTTCATTTGATTTACAATTTCATCTGCGAATTTTTGATACAGAACTTTCGCTTCAGGCGTAAAAGTGTAAATGTGGGGCTGACCATGTATATTATATATACTTTTATAAACATCTAAAAATAAGAAAAGGATATCAATACGTTTCTTTGAACCTCAAAATAGGGATTTTTGGACGCGGCAACAAATAACGACAGTTTTCAATTTGTTTCACAGTCATGCGGGATTTTGTCTTCAGGAGCCAATTGTTCAAAGGTACTATTAACGCCAATCAAGAGTTAATACTAAAAGAAGGGTGCGTTACTAGAGAATGGGTTAACAGACCTGAATTGCTGTAATAACGAAAAAAAGATGGCAGCATGTATAGTTTTACCAGAATGGATTACGAGTTTCAAGCAAAAACGACTGAAAAAATATGTCAAAAACATCTGAGGGTAGAAAATTTTAATATAGCAAAGAAAAAACCTTCTGTCTTAAGCCCGTTTTCCCCTAGGCGAATTTGTTCGCGCGACGCGAAGCGAAACCAAGAATTCAGCAACGTGATTGGTTGGCGAAAACGTTCGCTGCTTTGTCAACCAATCACGTTGCTGAATTCTTGGTTTCGCTTCGCGTCGCGCGAACAAATTCGCCTAGTGGAGAACGGGCTTTATGCTTGTCTATCCGCAGACGTCAATTTGCTTTTGGCAACGATCTCCAACCGCAATGCATTCTGGTAAAATGTACACCACCATCTTTTTGTCACTGTCAATTATCCGCTTTTGACACAAATCCCACAAACGACCTTTAATGATCCAGACTGTGTATCCTAGAAGACAGGAATTTACGCATGTTGCCACTGATCTCATAGATCTCATAGTCACACGATCCGTACCCCAATAAGATTATTGTATCCAATAAATTATTGGGATTATCATGGTTGCGGTTAAACTTTACTTTTTGACCATCGACTTTTTACTTTTGACCCTCGGCTTTTTACCTCGACCCTCGACTTTTTACCCTCGACCCTCAACCAAAACCTAGACTCTTTTAGCTACAGCCACACCATTTGCGTAATGTGAAAACTATAAAATGTTCAAAACCTTAGAGTTAACATTTTGTAATATTTTACCGTTAAACTCGGCAATATTGTACGAATCCAAGGTTTCATTCCACAATTCTACTTCGGCCTCACTTAATATATTGGAATCCACAATACATGTGCTTATCCTGTCCAGGAACCCATCGTCGCTTAGTCCGAGCGTTTGATGTAGGTTTACATAGGGTTGTGGCTGACAAAAACCTCCAAGGGCCAAACATGAACCTTCTAACTCCTCCCTTTCATCTTGTGGTCGCGAATGCCTATTACTGCCAGTTTGCTTGCTTGCTCGTCCGTGCGAGGTTCGTATAAACAAGGAGTTTCCGTCGTGAAAACGGCAAAACATTTGTCTCTCGCCGTTTCCTTCGTACTGGCGCCTCATGAGGTTTTCATAAAAGCTCGTCATTTCGGCGTGACATATTATCGCTCGTCCTACAGTATAAAACAATAGCACTTATGCGGGTTTTCCATAAAGCTATTGTCCTCACCACCAAGTCTCACTTTCATGTAAAGAAAACGTATGCGTCAATACGAGGCTTGGTGGTGAAGACAATAACCTCAGGGAAAACCCGCATAAGTGCTATTAAACAAGCTTATGTTTATGACCGTTGAACCTTTAGTACAACTGCAGTTTAATAATAAGTTACAACCGGCGGACGGGCGTCGGTTGTATATAAAAAACTTGCATATTACTGTAAATACGTCTTTTTTAGTGTGCTTGATCGCATTACCATGCATTGCATTTGGAACATACAGAACTTATGAAATCAGTTTTGCAATGCGCTTTTGCATTTTTACCAGCGGTATAGTAACGAAGTGCGTATCATACCTTCTCTTGTTTTTAAATGCTCAAAGAGACCCTTGGACGTATAGTCGTGAACTAAAATCTTCGACGGAATGTATTGAAGTGGAGTTTCGACGGCAACTTTGTAGGCCTGTGTTTTTCCTGTGCCAGGCTCACACAGGCAGGCCGTAAAAATATTGCAAGGCTCAGCGTGCCTCGAACGAATTTGGACTTTACATTCTGGGCCCATTCAACAAGATGTAACAGTGAGCGCCCCAAGTAAAATAAATTTCGGTTGAGTGTTTATTGCACCCGCCATGGCCTGTAACCAGGATTGCGTTGGTTCAGGGATAGCATCCCAGGGAAACTGTATTCCACGAGCTTCCTTTATTATCGATTTCATCTTTGATAATGGTACTTCGCTAAAATTGGTCCGCCTTCCTTTCTGCTGATACATTCTGTAAAAAAGATTTGTATAGATCGTGACAGAATTCATATTTGTGACTTTGCTACAATATAAATTAAAAGCACATGAATGTATTACCTGCTGCAGGTTGTCATTAATCCCAAATGCTTGTGTTTCCTTGTAATAAAGCGGGTCGTCTGATCTCTATTTCCGTGCCATGTGACTTTTTTATTGTTTGTTGGGAATCTGCTAATGTTTCCATATTTGGAATCTTTCATGGGTGGGGACATGAGAAGCCATTTATAGACATTACTACGGTGGCCACAAGTGTCATGGCAAAGTAAAAAATCTCACGGCAAAATAAAATTCACCACGGCAAAATAAAATTCCTCGCGGGAAAATAAAAGCAAGGAATTGGTTAGTGACTTGGCCAGCGTGTTAAAATTCGTGTAATGGACTGACCAGAGTTGTATAATACGATTGGAAATAATATGTTACGTAATGCTATGTACAGTACGTTGAGTATTAAAAGCGCAGGCAAGTTTTGTTCAAATTGCGACTACAAATGAAACAAGAGAGAATGCCAATTTTTGTTATCAATGAGGATTGGGTATGTTCTTATACTTTGTTATACACAATTGTTGTGTTGTTTGGCATTAATAGATATTAATGTCGAGCAAGGTTGGCAAAGCAATTCAACAAATAGTATGTCTTCCTGACTGGGACTGCCTCACTCCCCAAAACTGCAGTGCTATTTGGAGCTTAAATGCGCACAAAAACGCCCTCTTATTTGGTCTCAAGACTTTAATATTAAAATATTTCGCTGAAATTCATCTTTCATTCATCTAGTATCTTTGTGTTACTTTGTAAAATATTTTTCAGACAATTGACTGATCATGGCATGTACATGGTTCGGGCAAATTTTAGTAGATTTCCCTAACCAAAATTATTTGCATATCAAATAATCAAGGACTTTAGCTATGGCAATTAACTGCAATTAAAATATCCTATGTCAGAACGTAGACATTGTTGTGATTTCATCTATTATTATTTTGTGCTATTATTATCTTCATGAGAAAAGTTCATGCACTTGAATAGAACAAAACGTTTTCTTATCACATTAAAGCAGTACACCATACTATTTACAACATGTTTAATCATGTAAAAATTTAAACAATGAACTTTATAGGCTGGCCTACAAATATGTTGTAACATAGGATATTTTAATTCCAGTTTATGCAGTAACTAAAATCAATAGAACATTTGTGTATCAATAGAATTTTTGTGCCTCAAGCTATTCAACTTTATCTGATGTGCAAATTACACTGACAGCTGATGACATAATATGACGTGTATATTCATGAATATCTATGAATTGCCAAACATCACAACTGTGTATAACCACTGTGGTATAACAAAGTTAAGAACATGCCATATCCTCATTGATAGCAAAAATTGGCATTCTCTCTTCTTTCATTTGTCGAAATTTGAACAAAAAATGCCTGCGCTTTTAATACTCAATGTGTAACTGTAAATAGCATTACGAAGCATATGATAACGCCAATAACAGCAATAACGCTAATAACAGCAATAATGGCAACAACACTAATAACACCAATAACAGCAATAACGGCAATAACACCAATAACCGCAACAACGCCAATAGCAGCAATAACGCCAATAGCGGCAATAACGCCAATAACAGCAATAACGGCAATAACACTAATAACACCAATAACAGCAAGAACACCAATAACAGCAATAACGGCAATAACACCAATAACGGCAATAACACCAATAACACCAATAACGGCAATAACACCAATAACGGCAATAACAGCAATAACGGCAACAACGCCAGTAACAGCAATAACGCCTATAACAGCAATAACGCCAATAGCGGCAGTAACACCAATAACGCCAATAACACCAATAACACCTATACCGGCAAGAATAGCAATAACGGCAACAACGCCAATAACAGCAATAACGCCAATAACAGCAATAACGCCAATAGCGGCAATAACGCCAATAACGCCAATAACAGCAATAACACTAATAACGTCAATAACAGCAATAACACCAATAACAGCAATAACACCAATAACACCAGTAACGGCAATAACACCAATAACGGCAACAACGCCAATAACAGCAATAACGGCAATAACAGCAATAACGGCAACAACGCCAATAACACCAATAACGGCAATAACACCAATAACGGCAACAACGCCAATAACACCAATAACATCAATAACGGCAATAACACCAATGACGGCAACAACGCCAATAACAGTAATAACACCAATAACGGCAATAACACCAATAACGGCAATAACACCAATAACAGCAATAACAGCAATAACACCAATAACGGCAATAACAGCAATAACGCCAATAACACGAATAACACCAATAACGGCAACAACGCCAATAACACCAATAACGGCAATAACACCAATAACGGCAACAACGCCAATAACAGCAATAACACCAATAACGGCAATAACGCCAATAACGGCAATAACACCAATAACAGCAATAACGCCAATAACACTAATAACACCAATATCAGAAATAACAGAAATAACGGCAACAACACCAATTACACCAATAACGGCAACAACGTCAATAACAGCAATAACAGCAATAACGCCCATAACACCAGTAACGGCGACAACACCAATAACAGGAATGATACCATAACGGCAATAACTACTAAACAGGTATCACTACTGTATATATTAGCACTGGTCACACGGATCCATTCCAGTCCCATAAAATGAAGTACTTACCCCAGTGAGCTGAGGAACCATAAGGCGTCAGCAAAGGCCAAAATCCGCCATCTTTTTGGCGACACTTTTTCATGCCGAGCCGCTCCTCCAGATATATTAGTAAAGCTCAGTGATGTTCACCATGATCTAACGCCATAGATATAGTAGGTCTAGATTGCTGACTCATAGTGTAATTACTATTGCGTAGGCGTGACCTGTATGATAAATCCAAGATGGCGCGGGAACCGGGCAAAAAACTATAAGACTCTACAGGGAAATCCATGTTTTTCGCGATTTAAAACGTCTCGTTGCTTGGAGTCGCTTCGAATCAACATGTTTTGGAAACAACTAATTATTGCGGAAGTTTTGAGCACAATTTGTATAATTTCTGTTGAATTCCTCGTGAAAATCTCGCTCGTGAAATGTGTTGTGAATTGGTCACTTGGTCAGTTCGAGACATTTGTTGTCCAAAATATGTATTTTTGACCGGCTTTGGCCTCTTGGTTGTTATTGTGACCTACAGCTATCCTAAATTAAACATTTACAAAACGATGGAGCAAAATGTTCGCGTGCAAATCGATTATTCGCTTGATTTGTGTGGTGTGTGATTTTCATTTACAATGAATCATGTATACTGTAATGCAGTGCACAGTGTGTCGATGAATCTATGGAGCAAGATGATACTTTTTTGACGTTGCCAATTTGAAAATTATTCTAGCGGTATTTGTGTTCACTTCATACAATGTCTTTTACCCTTAATTAGGCTTAATTAGGTTAAATTTGTGTTGAGTGTGTGCAAACTACCCAGACTGAAAAGTTTTAGTTTGCGCATAAAAGATCCTTTTCACCAGAGAATTTTGCGCAGAAATGTAGAAAACTTCTAGAGTCTAATCAGGTGGTCTGGGTTCAGTTTGGTTAAAGACCCTCAGACTCAGTAAATAAATTTATCATCATCAATTTTTCGTTGTCAATATTGAGCACAGTTGGCAGATTAGCCTAGATTTTCTGATGATTTGTGCAGATTTCTTTATGAATTAATAATGATTTTATAATCACGACTAATTGTTCATTGGAATATAGCAAATGGGCATTAGAATATTGCTTTACCATACTCGCATGTTTGCAGACTTTGCTCCAATATTGCACAAGCTAGCAAGCAGGTGCATGTCGCATTCTATGTACAGTGTATGCAAAAGTATGCCAAAGTTTACCATTATGTTAATTTTAAAGTAAACATATAGTTTAAATTCAAACAAAAAAATTTCGGTCATTAAACTGTGGATTGTTCAGTTAATTCTACCCACATTTCACACACGATTCACACCAACGAAACTAGCAGCTGTAGCACCAGTTTTCGATTATATTTTGGTAATGCATATTACATAATTCAGACAATATTTACTTGATAACCTATCCGTCTTTGAAGTTCGAAAACAGTACGTTGGCTTGAAGTCGTATCTATGTAGTAAATATTACTAACGTATCAGGTATCACACACCACACAAATCAAGCGAACAATCGATTTGTACGCGAAGATCTTGCTCCATCGTTTTGTAAATGTTTAATTTAGGATAGCTGTAGGTCATAATAACACCCAAGAGGCCAAAGCCGGTCAAAAATACATATTTTGGACAACAAATGTCTCGAACTGACCAAGTGACCAATTTACAACACATTTCACGAGCGAGATTTTCACGAGGAATTCAGCAGAAATTACACAAATAGTGCTCAAAACTTCCGCAATAATTAGTTGTTTCCAAAAAATGTTGATTCGAAGCGATTCCAAGCAACGAGACGTTTTAAATCGCGAAAAACATGGGTTTCCCTGTAGAGTCTTATAGTTTTTTGCCCGGTTCCCGCGCCATCTTGGATTTATCATACAGGTCACGCCTTCGATCTATGAGTCAGCAATCTAGACCTACTATGTCTATGTCTGACGCCACAGATCAGGTAAGAACCAGATGTCTATGACGTACAATATCCGCCAAAATTGTATAGTAGATTTGTACAATTGTACTTCCAATATACGTGTAAGTTTGCATTTCAACATTCAACATTCAATTCCTGTTCATAATCGAACATTGTAAAGTTTACGATTCTTGGATCTGTTTTCACTTTTCCAGAATTGAACATTGTAGATCGCTCTATTCAACTTCCTACTTTTCATCATTGAACATCGTAATTTACGATTTCCAACATCCAACCGCAATCCAATTTCGAACCGTCTGCGCGGGCTCAACCATTCACCAATTTTCACCCAGTAGGGTAGAGAGCGATTAATCATTCCACCCGTTATACCCCCGATAGCTGAACTTTTTGCCCAAGCAACCGAGATTATGCAAATTATGACGCGGAATTATACAAATTAATTATGATAAGGATTATACAAGATGGCGGCCGAAAAATAAGCGAAGTTCGTTCGTCTCTTTTGAAGGCAGTGGAGCGTCTTTCGTCTTTGCAAGATGCATCAAACACACAAGGTATTTGTTTGAACGTTTTTCATGTGATTTCTTAGTTATTAAAGGAAATACATGCAGATATACTAATTACAATCACATTATTATTCCGAGCTTTCTATTTAAAATCGGCTAAATTGTAGAATACCCGTCCTCCTTAAAATCTTTGTTCCCATGATGACATTAATCGAAGTGTTAACATTTATAAGCAGTTAGTTTAAAAATACATTCTCTAGCATATTTTTACTACAATCAGATTAAATAAGCAATTATTTTTGGGTAATGGTCTCAACTAGCAACGGAACGATCGAAAACAAAATCATTTTGTCGTACTATAGACTATAGTCACATATAGCATAGATTGCTATCAAACACATCATCTTCTACTTAAAATTGAAAACATTTTTATATGAGCAAGAAAAAGTATGCTTCTTCAATCACCAATTAGTACTAATTTTATGACATAGTTGTCCGTACCTTTACATTTCAATTAAAAGCCTAGAATGAAAGCCTGACTATATTTTAAAAATTCAAAATTTAGGCCCCTCACTTATACCACATGTGCCTTGAAAAGAATATGCCCTTTCACTACCTAATTTCAATACCTGAAAGTCTGAAACAATGTATTAAGTGACGACCTGAAAAAGGGCCTTAAATTTTGTTTATTTGGTTTCATTGAATTTTTCAGTGAATTCAAAACATTTCATGCAGTTTTCACTACATTACATGCACTGGCAATGTCAATTTGAGATTTTGAGTATCTGAATTAGATGTTTTTAGCCCAGTTCATACATTTTTACTACCTCAAATCAACAATACTATCAATAGTCTTTTGTTTCTGAAATAAGAGCATACATATTATAACTCACATATTTGGCATGTTTTGCAGTCTCAATTGTCAATAACTAGTAGGCAATGATTTTCAATTACAGTGAATTTAAAATTACAGAATTGTGTGTAAAAAGTGTGTGACTGTGTAAGGGCCATGCCCAATCTTTGGTGTTCTGCTATTTCATTCATAGAAAAAGGTTCTTCACAAATGAAACATTCAATAATAAAAAAAATAGTTAAACACGTACATAATTAACATAATGTTATTGCTAGTTGAGACCATTACTCAAAAATAATTGCTTATCTAATCTGATTGTAGTCAAAATATGCCAGAGAATGTATTTTTAAATGTTAACACTTCAAGTGAACAAAGATTTTAAATGGAAAGCTCGGAATATTGTGATACAGTGATAGTAATTAGTATATGTACATGTATTTCCTTTAATAACTAAGAAATCACATTAAAAACGTTTAAGCAAATACCTTGTGTGTTTGATGCATCTTGCAAAGACGTTCCACGGCCTTCGTAAGAGACAAACGAACTTCGCTTATTTTATCGGCCGCCATCTTGTATAATCCTTATCATAATTAATTTGTATAATTCCGAGTCATAATTTGCATAATCTCGGTTCCTAGGGCAAAAAGTTCAGCTATCGGGGGTATAACGGGTGGAAATGATTAACCGCTCTCTACCCTACTGGGTGAAAATTGGTGAATGGTTGAGCCCGCGCAGACGGTTCGAGATTGGATTGCGGTTGGAAGTTGGAAATCGTAAATTACGATGTTCAATGATGAAAAGTAGGAAGTTGAATAGAGCGATCTACAATGTTCAATCCTGGAAAGATGAAAACAAATCCAAGAATCGTAAACTTTACAATGTTCGATTATGAACAGGAATTGAATGTTGAATGTTGAAATGCAAACTTACACGTATATTGGAAGTACAATTGTACAAATCTACTCTACAATTTTGGCGGATATTGTACGTCATAGATGTCTCACTAGGCAAAATTTATGTCCGCGATTTTGAAAAGCTCGCGTCAGCATTCGTCAGATTTGCTCGCGTCAGATTTGCTCGCGTCAGATCGCTCGCGTCAGACTTGCTCGCGTCAGACTTGCTCGCGTCAGATCGCTCGCGTCAGATTTGCTTGCGTGGCCATATTATAAAAGAATAGAGGCGGCATCGCGGGACGAATCGCGGGACAAATTGAACAAATCTAATGGGGGCCCCGGAATTTAAGTCCCGGAGGTATACTGAAAACACAGTTTTTGTCAATTTTTGCTTGTTTTATGACCATGATGCACACAGATACTGACTATACTAGGAAAACATGTTTTTACCTTTCTAGTTTTTGCAATTTTAGGTGCAGACAGCCAATTTTTTGTGTAAATATTGAAGTTCTTCAACCATAGGTTCTCCTTAGCAACGCATAGCAACCAGTTTTTGACCGGCTTTTTGCAGCGAGGTTTTGTAAAATATCTGCCAAATTATCCCACATCTGGATACAAATTGAACTTATTTGCCTTCAAACAGTTATCAAAATTGTTTTAGAGGTGCAACAAGGTGTACAACCACAATACTGCGATGTATTTAAACTTTAAGGACTTTTCTAGTGTGTTCATCTGATGTTTCGAATCCAAAAATTGCATTTTCGCTCACAAATACTCAATATTAAAACATACCCAACTTTATCCTGTATTCAAAACACAAAATTCAAAACGTTCAAGGCAATCCCGCACTAATGTTTAACATTTTCGCCTTTGTTTTACATAAAAAACTTTGAGTGCGAAAAAATCGGAAAAAAGTTTTTCTCGAGCTTTCTCGATCTCTTGTGAAAAGTCGATACCCAGCCAATAGGCGCCCAAGCATACATCCGGGAATCACATCCGGGTCTTAAATTTGGCCCCCATTAGCAAGCTTCAATTTGTCCCTTTCGTTTGACTGAGTTTATCCTACGATGCCCCCTCTATTCATTTATAATCTCTATGCGCGTGGCGTGAATCTGTCTTGCTAAAAAGAAGCAGCGTATCATTTATCAGTAAAATTCGTCCATGTGCATTACACTTGCCAGAGGCAAAGAGTAAGTATACAAAGAGGGTTCACTCAATACAAATCCAGCGTCACACGGATTCCCGATGCTGACGTCATGACACGCCATCAAAAACAACATTAATTATTCCAAAAAAAAATTTAATATACAGCAGCCAGTACCATCGCTGCGTTTTCAATACAAAACTATAGGGAAAATGCAGTTCGAAATGCGAAAAATGGTATTTTTAAGAAAACAGCAATTTTTACCTTCTAATCTGGACAGGATTTTTCAAGAATGACAATCTGTGATCTTTTCTATTCATGGAAGAAGCTCAAGTGAGTTTTTAAAATACTTTTTTTTTATTTTGAAAGTAGAAGGAGCGGCCTGCCATCGCAGTTCGAACTCAGGCAGCCATGCCGTGTATGTTCGTTTGCTAATAAATGTTTGTTGTACATTTATTTAGATATTTTATGCACAAAAAAGCATGGCACAAAAGAAAAGAAGTTGCAGGCATCAATGATCGACAGCAATATGTATTAAAACGAATAAACTCGGTGGATTGAATTGAAAAGGATTGAATATCAAACTGTTGAAAATGTACTGCGCAAGCAATTTGTACAATATAAGGAATCAGCTATATAGTACTACAATGCCACTCCATTATATCTAAAATCAACAAACTATTTATCTATACTAGAATATTTGTATCATATGTAGTCATTCGAGATACGATGGTCTGTAAATTTGACTAAATTGGTCTTCGTTCTATCTTTTCGATTGTGTTTTATGCAGACTCGTGCACGGTACTGTAAGTACAATAAATTTTTGAAGCATCATGAAGTAAGAGACCGACTATCGCAGGGAAATTTTGCAAAAACCCATGTAGGAAGTTGATATGGGAAATGTACAATTTCCCGTTTCAAACCCACAAAACCCACACATGGGAAAGTTGTACAAATCACGTTAATGAATATTACCATTTTTAAAATCATTAATGGTATTTAACATGTACATGCATGGGATTTTTAAAAACCCATTGATGTGTTAGATCAAATCACATTTCATATTAATGGAATGATTTTAATGGGAATTAAGTTTTTTCTATGGGAAATACATTTTACATGGGTGTGAATATCCTGTCAGTTCCAACTATTTAGTGTGTGGATTTACATGAATGGAAAACAATAACATAACACATAAAAATCCCATGCATTTAAATGTTAAACACCAACAATGGAAATATCCCATTAATGTGATTTGTACAACTTTCCCATGTGTGGGATTTGTGGGTTTGAAATGGGAAATTGTGTATTTCCTATATCAACTTCCATTCATGGGTTTTTGCAAAATTTCCCTGTGATTGAAGGGGGTGACTTTGAGAAAACCCCACCTGCAAGGCTATTCAGAACAGATTAATATGGTATTTGGGGCAGGTGTTCATATCTGGTTAACCCTGGGTTAAATTTTTCTGTTTTAGTTTGTGTATTTAAATGCATTCCTTTCATTTAAAACTTAAAAAACTTTGATAAGCTAACATGCTTTTGAGCAACTGTGTCTGTCAAAGAATAATATTTTATCCTGAGATATTACTCTCTAGTTTTGACTGACACCATGGGGATATATTTGCAAAGTTTTCATAGTGGATGTATTTGTGTATCCCCATACATATAATAACTAACCCCTACACTACAATTTAAGATTTAATAAAATGATAATCCGTTGCATGCATTCTTCATGTCTGGTGCTTCACTAAAAATAAAACAAAACTTTACAGCAGCGAAAACAAACAGCCAATATACATGTGTGTTATTAATATATGAATCTATGGTCTGTTCTGGCAAATCGTTTTGTTTCCTTTATGTAGGTAACTGCAAGTTATCAAAGTGTACATTTGCAGAATCATAACATGATATTCTGTATGTGATAAATATGGTATCATTTTTTACCTTAATAACCCCTAGTCCCTGTTTACTCTATTGTACAATTTTGGGGTTGCTGGGATAAAATTTGGGAGCATGTTAAAAAATGTCATGCTGAGTAAATGTAAATATTATTTTGTGACTTGTGATTATCGCATTATTAAGGAACAAAACTTTTTGCCAGAATATATTCCAGTACAAACTCGACTTCTCAAGCAGAATAGCAGATACCCTCACAATCCAAAATACATAACAGCACACATAATGTACTCTAAAGGATTAAAGACATTTGACCCAAGACTTTTGGTTATCTTTACATTCGGCAGTTCTGTGTATTTTAAGAAATGCAAATTGCGCGCTTACTAGTACACTTAAAGCACAGCATTACAATACCAAATAAAACGGATTGTCAATTTTCAACAACGTCAGATTTTTTCCCGCAGCAGGAGCGACACAATGTAGTATTTCTACCCATGTAGAATAACTTTTTGATCTGTTTTTAACTTTGTCAACACTTGGTTCCTTTCGAACTCCACTCCTTCGAGTATAGTTTTCCCTTTTTGCGGCGTTCAGATGATATTTATTGCCCCATTTGTTGTTAAAAATGTACAGACCAATCTCCTTCCGTGATATTAAAACGAAGAAGCAAAACGCCCCGATGGTTTCGTTAAAATCGCTGTTTTTATGACAAAAAATCTGTTTTCCCTATTGTTTTTCTGATAAAAATTTTTCACGGTACTGGCTAGGATGTTGCGCATGCGCAGTACGGCCAATCTATGCGTGTTACCAAATTTGTCCTGAGTGAACCCTCTTTATATCCTTACTCTTTGCCAGAGGTATTTCGTGTCCAGTTCGTGCTCTCACGTAAGCAGTACACGTCAGCGTGGCAAGTGCCATTGCGTGAGCAATTCGTGCTCTCTGGTTGCGTCATCTCGCGTGTGCAATTCGTGATCAGCCGAAAAATCGCGGACACGAAAATATTAGGAATGGATAGGAAGCAATGATAGGAAGTGAGACATCTGGTTCTATACCTGAACCACAGATCAGATATATACAGATAGGGAACTCGCGGGAAATCATGTCCCCACTTTTAATACGCATGCTCTGGCAAGTGTAATGCACATTTTTTAATAGGAAAAAGATAGGGAGATGCAAAATTTTGGCAATTAAACGGCGATTTTAGGTGCAATAACCGATCGATCTTTATTTTCTGGACGAATTTTTCTGATAAATGGCACACTGCATGTTCTTAGCCAGAAGGAATTCAACGAATACCCTTTTTAGCGGCGAAAATGAGAAAAGACATCCCGCGGGAGTGAGAATTCTCAGGCAACTGAAGATTCGATTCAGTGCTGAGTACTCTGAACTCAAGACAAGTTGGAATTTGGCAACTTAAAATGTAAGTTTTTTTTGCATCAGCTCATATATATGAAATTATCAATATATTTTTGTGAAGTGCAATGTTGTATCAAAGGGTATTTAAACAGTTTTATAGGTCAAGGACGTGCAAAAACAAAATGAACATCAACATGCACAAACGGTGCCATGGAGCAAGTCATGTAGACTTTAATACTTTATTTAACTTATATGATTCCTCTAGGCTTAGAACAGTGCATTGGTCAATGGTGATTGTGATGCAGCATGCAGAGTTACTGTAAATATGAGTATTAACCTAAACTGTTTTATATTTTATTTTTCTAGATTGCCAATCAATCCTGTTATTCTTTCAGTTACAGTGAATTAGACACAGGATCATACAACTATGCTTAATTTTTTCACTTGATTGTGGAAAACTATTTGATTTTAGTATAAATTTCCAGTAACTGTTGATTTTCCTGCACTCTGATTTGTCAAGATTTACTGTTTCTGAAGTGACAGTCACTGGTCAGTGACTATAGCTTTTTGCTTTTTGTCTGTTTTATGGAGTAATAAATTTGAAGTGAATTTTTACAGAGTTGTGTTGATTATTATTTGTAACCGCCTGGAAATTTATACTAAAACAATTAGTTGCCGAAGGCGAGGTGATTACAAGCCTATATTCACTTCGCCTTCAGCTCAGAGAATATAGACTTGTAATCACCTCGACTTAGGCGACTAATTGTTAATTATTGGAATCCCTACCAATTTTACGTTAGTATATAATCTCTACTAACATTAATAGAGATGCTCCACCCCCTGAGAGTGGGACCTACTAGGCACACTATGGAGCAGGGTTGCCAGATTTCTTGAATAATTAAGCCAAACCATCATTAGTGCTGTCAAAAAAACAAAGAAAACAAGTGGCAAATACAATGAAAAATAAAGAGCATTGTTAAAAGTTTGGCTAATTTATGCATGCAATCTGGCAAACTTGCTACTGAGTGAGATAAGTTCAAAATTTTTCTGTGTAAACACTTGCCTGGCAGTTGCTACAATAGTATTATGTTTATATAATTTTACCTTGCCAGTGTGGCTCAAGAAGTAAACACAAGATTATATAAACATGCTTTCAGACTGTGCTGGTTTAATGAAAGGTTTGAAAAAAGCAGCCCAGCTTCCCATGGAAGAGTTTTGCACTTTAACAGGGCTCCCTTTAAATAGAAAATTTCTTATCAAAGAAAGGAACAATGCATTTATCCATAGTACTTAAAATTTTATACCCAGATAACTGTAAAAGTAAACATTGGATCATTGGCTGCTTTTTTATTTAATAATAATGAGTTTATATTAGATGTTGAGAATGTAATAATTGATAGTTCATTGACATTGAACACATATTATATGAATGTGGAATAAATAAACATTTATCAAAACAAACTTTGTATTTTTAAACCTTAATTACACTGTACAGTAGCATCTGTATAATACATTTTTAAATGTACTAATCTCGCATTGCATGTACAAAATTTGTCTTCACAAGATCCTTGCCTACCTGGACTGTTGGGGTAAACAAAATCCTTGCGTATTTTATCCATTGACTCGGGGAAAACTTGCAAAAAAATCAGAGTGCAAAGATTAATTTAAATACGTCCTTGGTTTTTTCTTCAATATCACGAGCGTTGATGTGAAAGTACACGAAAAAAAACACGAAAAAATGGGACAACTTGGTGCTTGGGACTTGGGTGTCGCAACAACAAAGCAAAAAATCCCGATATGGCTTTTTTATACGATACGGTTCTCCTGGGTTGTGCGGCAGAACTTCACAAGCACCGAGATTGTAAAATATGGCCATGCGGTACAAAGTTTATATTGTTTTATTCTTCGTATTTAGCCAATAAATGTACATCTTTTTACATAAAAATAACCACTTACTATCTACCTTTTAAATTTGAATCCCAAAATGAAGATCGGTGGACCAACTTCGCAAAAATATTTATTTTTGTACTTTCGAACGGCGTTTTTCCTATCCTTTTGACTGAAAACGCGACGAACGACACTTGCCAGAGCAATTTGCGTGGCGCGTGGAAATGACGTGGCACGGGGACACAAAAATTGAGGTTATTGAGTGCGAGTTCCCTATCTGTATATCTCTGATCTGTACCTGAACTGTGCTAACGCCGACCAAGGAACCGAGACAAAATTTAAGATGGCGGTTGAATTCGAAGGGCAAATTTGAAACAAAGGACTAGCAAAATGGTTTTCGAGTGTCAAAAAGATTCTTATAAAAGCGAGTTTGAGACAAAGGTCGTTTCCTGTAAGGAATGCGGGCCAAAGGAGTATGAGATTCTTTTAGAAGACACTATACTCTTTCCTGAAGGTGGAGGACAGGTAGATTGTCAATTTACTAACGGTATCACTGCATGACTTCCTTGAACCTTCTTCCGTATTAAATCAGAAGATAAAACACAATTCTCAGAAATAAAATCAAAAAGCCTGGATTCGAAGTTGAAATAAAGTCTCTGCCTATAAATGGAGAAATATTTCCTTCGAAAAACAGTTTTACACAAATGCACATTAGCTTTCATTAGTTTCAGGAAACTACTTCATAGATGGTTAATGATTGATTCATGTCTTATTAGATCGAGATGTTGAGCCCTTAACAATATACCGGTATAACATATAGAAAAGTATATGGAAGACATTGAATTTGTGTGCCTATTACCTTGGCCGTGCAGCACAAACTTTCCCCTCTGGCCACATAGAATGCTGCTGTTGCAGACTATGACTAGAATAGGACTTAATTGATCCAACCCAACCAATCCATGCACCACGATATAAATTAGATATGAATGAGAGCTATATGGATAGGTTGCAGAGGGTGGACCATGTAGGAGGGCAGATGGTAGGCAAAACCCTGACTGGAAACTTTGTCATGCGCATGGAAGATCTTCCGTGTGCACCTTAAATTCCATGTGCACGAATGAAAATTTAGGTGCGCATATTTTTGTTCAGGAAGTGTTAGGTGCGCATGTAAAACAAACAAAAATAAAGTTATATTTGAGTGGATTTCAAGTGTTGTGGAGCATCATGACTTAGGTGTGAAACAGCAAGTGTGTAGGTGCGCATTTTTTTTCAAACGAGTGCCCATCCGTGCGCATTTTGCAAACTTTCCAGTCTGGGGCAAAACCACGGTATATATAGGGAATACTCAGCAGTGCAACATGTCCCCCTATCTTTATGCAATTGACTGGCCAGAATAATAATAGAATAGCCAGTTTAGCATTTCTGTTGGCTAAAAAATGCATTTGACTGCCCAGAACCTGCAAAATGAACATGCATAATCCGGCATGCATGGGGACACAAACTTCAAAGTTTCCAAATCTCAAGAGTGGCGCTTCTGTTTATTTTCTATTCTGCAGAAAACTTTGTATCGAGTTGGGTGGGAGTATTATGCATATGTCGTGAAGTACTCACCTTTGCAGATAAAATTTCAAAATTAACTTTGCTGCAGTTATTTCTGGCTATTTACCATTTGTGATGAGTTAACTTCAGTAAAACTGCAAATCTTAAAGTCACCAAATTTGTGCCTACCTTAATCTCCATATTTCATCAATCATTATCCCTTCCTAAAGTTCTGTTGATTCATATTGTATGTATTTTGTTATTTTTATGTCCAGCCAAGTGACAAGGGAACAGTAAGTGAATTATGCTATTTCCACTTTTTTTAAATTATGGTGTGAATTTGTATGTTATTATTTGTTATCATTGTAAAAAGGTTGACAGTACAAGCCATTGTTATATTAATGCTGCAACATGTGGTTAGGCCAACCTTGTCACAAGTCTGATAAACTAGGTTCATGTTGATCTGACGCTGTAGAGAAAATCTAGTTTTTAATACCTCTGAGTATGGTTCTGAAATACAAGTCTGATAATCCCGTGAACTTTGTTAACAGCTTAATTGCTTCAAGCTTGTTGACAACTTGAGACAATTAGTGCGAAGAAAACTTGTTGACAGGAGATGTGCGTTTTACCTGTGTTGTAATTTTCACCTACAAAATTGATGTGACATTCTATTCCATTAAAATGTCGGCTGTTACTTGCTATCTCTTCATCTTTTGGAATATATTTCATAGTCTTGAATACACGTTAAAATTAAGAGACAGTAATGGATTACCAACGATGTTAAGTAGAATAGAATGATGCCAATTTTGTACGAGGAAACTAGTGACTAGTCATCTGTTGCAACAAACCTATCAAATGCATTCCATACTAGATCAATGATATTCCAGTTGTCCATGTGGTGAGACGTGGTGGAACTGCTGTCCACACCGTAGAAAGGGCAATCCCTGAAGACACTGTTGTTCATTTAAAAGTTGACTGGAGAAGACGTTTTGACCACATGCAGCAACATTCAGGTATGCGGTTAAAATCAGTAAAATGTTATGCAATGCTTTCACTTAAACTGACTTGTGCATTGACACCCACACATACACGATATATGTAACACTCTAAGTGCATGTGCACTATTTAAAAATCCTTATTTCACAAGTGTTACAAAATAATTACCACTGTGAGAAATTAGCAAAAAAATTTTTTAGTAAAGTTTGACTTCATGGAAAAGTAAATCTTTGTACTGCAGCTGCTTGAATACAACATGAAGCCATACCCTTAGTGTAACTCCTGTTTCAGGTAGATTCTTTGTTCATTGTTTGAAGACGATTTAGATCTGTTGATAGTTTTTGGCAGATAAGTTAAGTTCACAAAGCGGAACCTTCCATGACTGTATGGTTTATGTTTTAGGGCAGCATCTTCTCACAGCCATTATTGACCAAAACTATGGATACAAGACATTGTCCTGGTAAGTATGTGCATATAAGAACCCTTTAAAACAAGATGTACAAACTGGTTTTTTAGGTATGGATATTTCCTCTCCAAAAGGGGATAGCTTATTAAAATCATGTACCAGTATAGACCCTGTCACACGGTGCAATTTTTCTTGCAGCTTGCAATGCATTTCCACTCTTAAGAGATGTAAATTTGTGACAAATGTTTGGTAAGTCAAAAATATATTAGCAAACTGTGATGGCAACTTGTATTTGCTAATTTTACATCTCCCAAGAGTAGAATTGCATTGCAAGTTGCAAGACAAATTACACCATGTGATGGGGTCTTATATGTATGCCTGGTGATTAGTTATGATTGATATAATTAGAATAATGTTACCTTAACAGGGAACTTGGGAAAACCAAGACAGCAATAGATCTGGGTTGTTCTAGTTTAACACCAGATCAACTTTCAGAGATTGAAGAGGAATGTAATAGGGCCATTAGAAATCACACCAACGTTACAGTACATGTCTATGAATCTGCTAAAGATCCACAATTACAGCAAGTAAGTTGAAATTAAAAATATATCATTTTTAAATACAGTATACATTCTGTTCTATGCACCTGGTCTGCTCATAAGAAAATGGACTCCCAGATATGAAGATTGCCCAAATTTCGAATCTTTCAAACTTTTAAAATTGAAACTATAATAATAATGATAATTTATAAGCATAGCAAACCAAAACAATGTTCCATACCGCTACTCAGTTATTATATCATATTTTACAAGCTCAAGATGTGAGAAAAGCCTTTTGCTTAAACAGTATCTTATATACTATTGTAATGTACTACTCCTGAGTGTGATTACTCCATTGTGTTTAAACTATGTTCGCATTTTTGAAACTATTGCATTAAAACAGTTTTTTAATTTTTTTTGCAGGTTCGTACACGCGGTTTACCAGATGACCACGTTGGTCAGGTTCGGGTTGTAGAGATTGAAGGTTGGAGATAATAGTTTATAATTCTTATCGTAGGGATTTGATATTATTTTCTTCATCGTTTAGTAAATCTCTCACATGCTACATGCACTTGTTGCAAGTTAAACATAAAATATACATCATATTAAAGTGCACTCGTATATATGTGATCCTATGTCTTTCAAATTTCCAGGCCTTGAAATGAACATGTGTTGCGGTACCCATGTCCGCAATCTGAGTGATTTACAGGTAATGCGCTTTTATGAACTAAGGGTCAATTTATTCTACCCCCTAGGCCCAGAGAAGAATGCAAGGAACACTCAGCTACATGTACCAGACACTCGTACTCAACTTTAAAGCTTGTCATTCCCATGCATGTCTATATTATTAGCTAGGCCAGGGAACGTTCCATATAATTAAACACAATACTGTAGGGATTACTAACTAAGTAACCCGTTATATCGAGTACACACTTCAAGTCTGACGAAGCTTTTGCTGTTTTTCACATGCGACTTTCAGTCTATCACCAAAATGCGTAGTTTTTCTTCTGTTGTGAAGTGGTTTCAATTTTGCCATTTTTTTCGTAATTCTCGAGTTTCCTATCGAAAAATAATTTCCGTCCATGACGAATGTAACTCAGACAACGTCATTTTATTAAACTGCGCTGAGTGGCTTTGGTGAGAAGATTGAGTTGATCTTCAATTGAGCTTGGGGGATGTCACCGTTTTAAAAATTTCCTGAAAAACCCTACATGCGGTAAAAACTAGCCCTACTGCAGGAGCTAGTCTTTGTGTAGAGCTGAATAAACACACGCTAATCCACAAATATCTAGCACACCGTTTTAGATTGCCCTCCCTGTAATTAGGTCATTTATTTTTCAGATGATAAAACTTCTATACACTGAAGCGACGAAAGGATGCCTTCGTTTGTTTTTCCTGGCGGGAAAAAGGGTTTTGGATTATACACATAAGGCACTGGATAACGAGAAAGGGCTTACAAAGATTTTAAGGTTCATCGATAATTTCGTAATTAATAGGCGATATTATAATGGCGGACATGGCGGAAACGAACTGGGACGAGAACATCAAAGCGAGGCTGGCCAGGCCTTCTAAGGAAAGACGTTAGTCAGAGCGTGCGGTACGAAATCTGTCTGCTCGCCCTTCCTTAACTTTGCTTTAATGTTCTCATGCCAGTTTTTTTCGCGATGTCAGCCATTATGAAATAGGTTTATAATCGATATAATTTGTTTGTAGTTGTGGCCCTGATGATCATGTAGCAATGGTTGATAAATTACAAAAGTCCCTGAAAGCTGCTAATAAGGTTTGTCTGATATATACATAATAGGTGAAATCTTTATAGGATATTCTAATAGTCGAAATGTCTGCACTGGCTTAGGTTTCCAGTGCGCTCTCTCGATATTTCGACCTTCAGGGTATCCTATCTTAAAGCTACGACAATTAATAATATTGTCAGTGTGGGTTGGTTGATCAGAGTGGGAAAATGCGATGCACTAACTGTCCGATGGCTTCTATGAATCTATGTGTACTCAAATCCTTCGTGAATTTTATAATGGGAAACGTATACAAGATTTTTGTTTTTCCAAAGATCTGTACATGTACACGTGTGTGAATTTTGAAGTTTATTAAATTCTTCGCACCAGCCAATTCTTCACACCAGTCAATTCTTCAAACCGTCCACAAAACCAGCCCTTCTCCAAGCATGTATAGGAGTCAGCAACAAGATTAATCCAAATATATTATGCCACCTGAATGCTACCGAAATTCATTACATTCAGGTTTATTCATGATCAGGTTTTATGTAACATGTAAATATTTTGTCTTTTATTAAGAGTGTTCACCCATTTTATCAAGTTTTATGTAAACTTGAAGATGGTACTGTGATACCGAAATATATCGTCAATAATAGTATATTTGGATTAATGCATGTTGTTGCTGGCTCCTAGAACAAGTATACTATATTAACATAGCTGCAATGTTTTTGCCGCATTTAAACGTGTTCACTTTTCCATTTATTTTTTAAATTTTAGACAGCGGGTGGGTTATGCACGCGTATTCATATGCATTCACATTCTGTTTACACTCTGTTAATGAATTGCCTTATTTCATAACATTTTATCGTACAGCAACAACGCAAAGCGTTAAAGTGTTGCATTTGTGATCTACCCTGGATATTTAACGAGTTGTATATGCAACACTGTATAGGTGAATAGGTCGCAACTGCGAGAGCTGGCATCACTCGAAGCATACAAAATAAAATCAGGCGAAAAAAAGGAGCCATATGTCTGTATTCACAGGTAATGTATAAGTCATCATTAATTCTTTATTGTAATAATAATTGACGAATTCTGTGTACGATTTATCCATCTTAGGTACGATATTAGGTCGGTATTTTCTGATTGCAATGAGTTACATCCATCGAGTCATTTATCAATTTCTTGACAAAATCGGCGTTCATTTTTGCCGTTGCCACCCAATTTCCAACTTCGGATTATTCACATGGTTGGATAGCATTTTTCTGGTTTGCGGAAGAGTACATTAGGACAAAAGTATAACCAGGCATACGAATGATGAATACGAGTTATTCACTCATGTCCATACTTCTAAATATGCGTAGTTATCTTAATTCCTCCCCGTTACGCTGCCGCAAGCTAATATAATAGTAACTAGGCATGTGAGTGACTTAAAATGTGAATTGCATGGGTATACACGAACGAAATTGGACAAGTGTGGCTAGTCATTAGAATTAGACGTTGATGTTTGGTAAATTTAATAAAATTGTTTTATGTATAAACATATATTATGTGGTTATTGAAAATAAAGGTTTCTGATTGTTCAACCCACCGCGAATTGTTACGCGTTAGTCACCTCATGCGTATTGCTGGTCTAATTATTCTAAATGAAGTGCAATACAGAACAAATGAGAGAAATACATTAATACTTTTATTTCCCGTCGTGGAGCACTTCAATGCTAGTTTAACAACTTCCGGCTATCGTGGAATGAAATGTTTCCACATTGCGTATAATTGTCTCGTACCGCAATGTTAAGTTTGCCAGCAACGTACCCATAGTTCGCTTGAATCTCAAACGATTCGGTCTGAATTTGAATTTCATCTGCTTGAATCTGAATCGTTTTGGCTTGAATCTGGAGCTCTTTGGCTTGGATTTGCAATCTTTTGGCTTGGATTTGCACTGTGTCGCCTTGAATTCGTACTTGATTTCCTTGAATTCTCACCACGCCAGCTTGAATTTGCACATCATCTGCTTGAATCTTTATAGTGTTCTCTTGAATTTCTGCTACATCTCCTTGCAATTTGTAAGAACTAATTCGTAATGATCTTGACATGCTGCAATTTGTATTAAGAACTAATTCGTAATGATCTTGACATGTACTATCTTGTATAGAGCGGACAAAACATGTAGGATTTTTTTACTAACCACACGATACAAGCAGAAATTCGTCCTTTAATTTGAGCGAAGGCCTTTCTTCGGGAGGTTAGTTGTTTACCAACTAAGGGCCTTCGCTCGGAACGAAGATCATCTGGTTTTGTGCCTTTCCTTATTAGTATTGAATGTTTTACAAATAGAGCATTAATGGGATTGATTTGCACACTCACCTTCTTTACGCAGCGTATAAAGCGAAACAAAATGTCCTTTAGGAGCGAAATTGTGACCACAATAGGTTTTTACAGTTTGTATGTATTCGTGTTATTTTCTGGGAAGTCCCGACGCTTCCTCGGTTTGGTACTTCCCCGTAACGCCTCACAAAAATATGAAATATAATATTCAAATCGGGAGGTCGAATATATTACATTTAAATTCGAATATTCGGCTAATCGAAGTCAAACACGTGATAGTCAAATTCGAAAATACGATAATTAGAGAAAAAAAAGAACTGTCCAGGTCGACAAATAATAATTGAAGACTTGAAATCGACTTTTTTCGTCGAAAAAGTTCATTAAAAGGAAACGGAAGCTGTGAAAATTAGACCAGATTACCGGAAAAGGAGTCTATTTGGGGGCTGATTTACGCAAATACCTGAAAAAAAAATGGCGCAGCCGGCGATGTTTTCTTTCACTCCTTGGGCAGAAATAGTTCAGAAAGGCAATTACACTCGCTCTTCGAGGAGTCCTCATCAGAATACCTCGTCTATCCGCTTGATGAACACGATATAACTAGCACGCTTATACGAAACATACAAAAAATGCCTGACGTACTATCGTCGATTTCAGGTCACTTAATTTGTACAGGTATAATAGCTAATTTCGAGTGAGTTTTTTAATGACGCCAAAGCGCCCATGACGTCTTCGTAAATACGTGTAAAATACAAAATAAAACATATTCCGAAGAAATACTCAATATTCGAGTTAAAAACAAGAAACGGTTGAGACTGTAATATTTCGGTTTTGTTTCAAAACCATCGTTCTCGTTTAAAAGTTTATTCATTAGCTTTCTTTGTATAGGTTATCTATGAAATTTGAGCGTGTGAGTCACAAGTTATGGTCAATTAACCGATCGCGATTAAAAATTTTTAAAATTGAGAAAGGGTTTTAATTGCATCACATGTTCGCAATCTGTATTCAAAGTGGCTGTCCGGATTTCATGTCTGAAAGCAGAACACCCATCTTATTTTTATCCTTTTTAAAAAGAGTACCAATCACTCGAGCATTAAGTGGTAAAAATGTACTAATCAAAAGCATTTAATTCCAGTCAGAAAAGCATTGATATTCTTTATTGGTTTGTAGTTCTGACTTGTAATTCTGTTAATTAGTACAAAATCATTTCAAGTATAAAATCAAGCTTAGAAGTTGGACTCTTCTTTTTTTGGGACATCCTGTATACTTATAATAAACGCCATTTCTTCCTCTTCGTGTATATCTGAATGATCAATTACAGAATCCAATGAGCGCTTTACACGTCTCAATGGCTACCCCTAAAAGCACCATCTCTGAATAATGTAAGCGCCTCCGTATGACCAACGTTGTTATAGTTTTGGAGATAGCACCATGACAAGAGCGTCATTTTTCGGTGTGGTCAGTTCCGGGCATTAAGCGTCCCCGGATTAGGGCTTGGGCAGCGTTACAATGTTGACCGCCATGGTCAATTTGCCCTAAAACAGTCCAAATTATCTACCCTAAATAAAGCGGGCACAAACTCAGATACAGGTCCGAGACTTAAGGCAATATTTTTTGACAATTTAAGGCTACTTTAGGCAACTTTAGGCCCTAGTAAAGGGGTAAAGTACATGGTGCAAAGTTTTTAAGTTTTTGAAATTTAAATATCATTTCCTATACTATATTTTTGAGAATTTTACGTTAAAAAAGAAAAATATTTAAAGGTTTGACAAATAACCGGGGGAGGGGGGGGGGGGGTGTTTACTCTATGGATTACGAAAATCGCCATGTGGCATATTGGGGATACGCATGTATCAGAAGTATTCCTGCATAGGCGCTAAAGATACTTCTTCCGTATCTTTGAAGGGATGATGCTGACATGGAATACATGAATACTATTGCCAACGAGCTTAAAGATCAGGTACAGTAGAACAATTTAAAAGATTGCCCACTCTTATTTAGAAATCTATTGTTAGGACAGCCCAAAAGCTTATTTCAATGGTTGATGTGATGTAAGAGTTCAGGGTGGTCTGTCACAAGAAAAGCCCTAAGGCTAAGACTTATCGACTCCATATTGAAGAAGCAGACTGCGAAGAGACTACCCGATTAGTATATGCACGTTTACTTTTGTTCAACATCATACCCTTATGCTTTCTTTTCAACCCTTCATAAAAACCTTCATGTAGCGAACGTATATTTGTATCATCTACAGGATCTCTTGTTATTTATCACTTGCGGGGCTGCCAAAGGTTCTGGGCAGTTCCTTCTTGCCGGGCCGGAAACTGCAGTTACACAACTTGGCTCCAAGTGAGTATGACCCACTACCAGTCATAATTTTGGATTTTGTCGGTCAGCAACAGTTTTGAAAGAAACAAGAGAGATAAGTATTCGCCTGTCTTAGTGCATGTAGACCGTAGGGTAAGGACAAAATCCATATCTGGAAAGATTTCTGGGCCTTTAAATGGTAGCTGAATAGATAAGAGTATAGCCAATGCTACGCCTTTCAACCCTGAACTTTTTAACATGTTTTGGCTACATTTTCAAGCCATGATATCAATAGGGTTGATAGATGATGTCAAGCCTTGTTAGGCTGGCTTGAAGACTGTGTTGGATGATGTTGGATTTAGTTTAAACTTGCTTTAAACAAGCTTAATATATTGCATCCAACAACTGCTAGATGATGTTGGGCTCGTTTGAACAAGGCTTAAGATATCATCTTGAATGTTGCCAAGAAAAAATCGGTTTATAGTTAGTTTTAAATATTTTCGGTTTTAGAGTCGCTGAACTATTGGAAGGAAAAGGAGGAGGAAAGAAAGGCCGCTTTCAAGGAAAAGCGAATAAACTGTCTGGACGGAGCGCTGTTGTAAAATTATTACAAGAATATTTTGCAGGTTCCTAACGAAACTATACTCTTGTTGGGAATATACTAAGCAATTAATATACATTTTTCTGTGAATTTTTTTGACGAGAAAATATACGAAGGCAGAATACAAAACAATACGAAACTCTTTTGTTATCCAAGTTTAACTTCTCGATATTTAGTCAATAAATAATCCCTGTCATATAACATTAGTATACTTGTTACAGGTATTGTCACATTCAATGACATTTATTTATATGTGTCGACGTTGAGAACAATTGAAGAAAACACACAGTTCGGGAAAATATATCGAAAAATTACGAATTGCGTATTTAACCCTCCTCTAAAGCAATCTAAAATTATAAAATTTCTTCCTAATGAACGCACCATTTAATTGAAGCTGTCCTACATAGAATTTCTTGTAGAAATAAATGTAAAACGGCAAATCTCATATGTTCTTGTATGTAAACACTAAAATAAAGCAGAATAGAAAATTTATTCGTCTACCCTCACAGGACGTTTTCTGACGAGAATTTAAGGTCATTCACGGGGAGTTTTTGTCCAAATTAACTTAATGACCAGAATGACAACAGTACATGTGCGACTAATCCCATCGTGTTGAATCGATCCATGACATTCATTCCAGGATATTTTCTGCATGGATGTACTGCAATGTATTTTTGCTGTTTTCTCCATACATTTGCTGTTGAGTTCTGATAAGTTCTATCAAGCTCTGATAAGTTCTATCAAGCAAAGGCTAACACAAATATATTTCGTGCATCAGTTAATTTTCTAGACAAAATGCACCGCGATCTTAACAATTTGAAGAAGAATATGAGTCTACCTCGAACTAAACAATACCTATTCATCATCATCGTCGTCATCAAGCACAGCCTGTCTTAGTCTCTTTGTACGTATCAGTGGTACATCAAAATCATCATCACTGCTATCCTTTTCCGTATCCTCAGACCTCCCTCTCTTTCTACCAGCATTTTCATCATCATTGTTACTCTCGTTCTCCAGTTCCTGAGGTCGATCATTACCCCTATCAACAGGATTATCACCTTCATCTTCATCACTGTTACCTGATAACTCCTGCGGCAGACTACTCTTATCAACACTGTGTCCCTGTATATCTTTATCTTCATTTTCCTCATCATTTTCTTCAATGTGTATGTGCAAAGAATCCTCATCACTTTCCTCACTGTCATCCATTCTTACTCTCTTCCGTTTGAGTGTTTTCTTTCCTCGCGGTTTTCTTCCTTCATTTTCTTCATCCTCAGATTCTTCACCACTAAAAAGATTACTTTTGTGTTTGACATTAAGTTGCGTCAAGCTTGTTGCCTTCATCAAGTTGTATCAAGTCTGTTAAAATCATTAAGACATGGTACAACTTGATAGCTGCAAACTTCCTGCAAGTTGCAGAGGCAAAGGGCATCATTTTTTTTTTGAATAAAACTTCTTGATAATCCACTTGCATCAAGTCTGTTGGCAACTTGCAGCAGACTTGTTACAATCATCACTGTTACCATCAAGCCGGAGCAAGCGATGGGAATGCATCCTTTTATTGGCTTACACTGCATCTTTCTGACTGTGTACACTATGCTTAACCATTGGTACTTAATTTATACATAAAATACAAACATTAAAATAAGAGTATCTTGCCTATTGCGAGACGCGGAATAATCGTCTTCTACAGTTGCTCGCTTCTTTCTTTTTTTGTCTTTTTTACTGCTCGTCTTCTCGCGTTCTGTTCTTTTTCTTGCCCTTTCACTTCTCTTGTCTGATGATTTGAGAGCTGCAGCTAACTCTGCCAATTTTTGTCTCTTTGGATTAACTTTGGATTTCTGAATTTCATCACTAGGTATTTGGAGTACTACGGAATAAAAAGAAGATTCTTTGTGTTTTATTCACTTATTACACACTTTCCTGTTTGGTACTTTATATAAATTGATAAAAACGTCCTATCCTGAACTTATGTGGGGAATTACCAACCTAAATGACTGGTTTTGGATTGGCAATATGAAACAAAAGTCATTGTTTGTGAATCGTTCTTCCGAAAACAAATTTTTATAGTTTATTGGCTTTCATTGTTATAACCAACCAATCGCATAGCCTGTGTCTGACGTGTGTTGATGGCTGTTCCAACGACTGATCTTACTTCTCAAACTGAGTTGCATCAACCAAGAAATGATTACGAAGGCGATACTATGTTTGATTTATGTATTGGGCCAAAACGAAATTAGTGTTCACTTAGGTTGCAGTCCTGGGATACAAGAAAGTACCGTGAGTCTTAAGGGCATGAGGACCCTGAACTTACAATCTGGTGTATCTGCCTCGATATCAGCAACCGCTTCTCTTAACTGCTGAGGTGACAAGTTGTCAGGTATTCGCCAATATCTTTCCTAGAAACAAGAGAACATGTCCTTCTAGGAAAACTGGCATGTTTTGTTCACCAGTGATAGGAAATACCTATAATTATCCAAAATTCTTTTAAATAAATATGCGAGGGGCATATTTTGATGTGTTCCAAGAAGTTCTTACATTTTATCTTTGCGTGTAAAATATCTACGCAAACCGTACCTGCTCGTTGGTTGGTGGGACAAGTCCCATTTTCTTCAGAAGTTTCTGGAAAGACTTATCTCGAAGGGCAAGCTCGCTCTCTTCTGTCAACGTTACAAGTGGTGATGGTTGCCAGTCGTCTGTCAAGAATACAACATAAATCCTCACATATACATTCACTGTGCAAATATTAGTAGACAATGTTTTAAGATTCCTAGCTGATTTTGGATTCTTAGCTGATAGTGAGATACTTGCTATGTCCATGTAGCGCTATTAGCATTATAAATAGGATTATAAATAATGTGTTCATGCCAATAAAAGTGTTTCATTTTCATAAAATCCCTTCATGTGCGTCATCTAACAATAACCTGGACAATGCCTATTTCGCAAATAAAACACATTCCCCACACAAAATGTTAGCTGAGATTAAAATGCCATTCAGTTGCTGTCTCGCATTAACATGTTTATAGCAACAAATAATTTAAATACCATCTTCATCTTTGTCATCGGCAGCTCCGTTTAATCTAGTTTTGATCCATTCCAGTTGGTCAACATGTTCTACAGATCAAAACGTGTAAATTGTATAAAAACAGACAAAGTAAGCAGTTAAATAAACCCACGCATATACCAAGACTAGCACAAGCTTCATGAAATAACCTTAACGGGCTAAGAACGCCATGAAGCTTAATTTACAGAAGATTTTTCATTCAATAAACTTGTTAGGAAGAGCCTACGAGGGCGACATTCAGATATCTGCTGACTAGGCTCACACGCACAAGACAGGACAATAACGGAATTGCCCCTCGATATGGTAAGTACGTCGACACGTAGATGGCTGACTGAACTTATAGAAAAAGCCTGAAAATTGTTGTCTAAATAGAAAAAAATACCTGAATTTTTGACGGCAGACAGTAAAGTGATAAATTCAGTGTTTGTTTCATCTTCATCATCCGATGATTCCGCTTCAGGCTCCTCGTCGCTTCCGTCGCCCTCTATAACAAGGGAAAATTTGTTCAAAGTGCCTATAAAAGGAGATTTTCTCCAACGTTTCCGGCCTGTATTGGAAAAATCGCTTACTTTTGCCTTACAGTCCTTTCTGTGCAACGGTTTTGCTCATAACAAGGCGGACTCACAGACAACATCATTGTCTAAATTTCGCATCTTTCAAACTATTTCGGACTTTTTGTAGTTACGATCTACGACAGCAACAAACCAAACAGTATGACAGCAGACATCCAGTAGCAAAGCATCTGTTTACATTACGGACTTACAGCATCTTCAAAATGACATCTTTCTTGGAATTTGTGAAAACCGCGCAAAAATGAACAACTTGATCAATATTGTCAACAACTTGTTGCAAGTTGTTCTCAAGAACTCGCTACAATGTTATGCTGCATCCTGTTAACGGTTGTTGGAACATTCAACACTGTTAAGTGTTAACAACACTCAACAACACTGTTGTGACAACCATCAACAAACTTGTTTCATTAACTATTGTCGTTCTTGTTCCAACAATATTGCAACAACTGTTCTTTGTCAACATCGAGCAACTATTGGATTGAAGAATACTCATCAACACCGTCAACTCAGCAAGTGTTGTTGAATCTTGATAACAATATTGTTCAGGCGTTGTTCAGCAAACAACGTTGCATCAACCTGATCAATTCCTGCGCGTGTCGAGATATTCGAAAACATTTCATTTGAAAACAACAGAACGTGAAGTGACTGTTCGTAATCGCATACACATATACGTACGCATATTTGTAACACATTCCTTCGTTATTCTATATCATTATTAATCATACTACTTAGCATATCCTTTAAAGTGCATATCACAAAAAAATTTTCATTTCATTTGGATTATATGAACAGCAAACATATCTCATCTAGCAATACGTTATCTTGGTGCAATTTCGTCATAGGAGAGTTTTTGCCTCACGGCTAAGTTTCAAACGAAAAAACAGTCCCTTGGCACGTTTTTGTAAATTACACCGCAATAATCACTGCACAGCGAATTATACGATTCTGAAATAATAACATTTCGTGTCATATGCACAAAAATACAAAATTTTAAATTGGCACATGTGGACGCGTTGTTAGACAAGCACTATATTATACCTTCGTCACTTTCAACTTCTTCCTGCATACAACACAAACAAAAATGATCAGTTACAAAGTATGCGACTTGACGATGACCTTTTTTTGAATTATGGTCTTGCAACATTGCATATACAATTAGTTTTGGTTTGCGAAATACATAGTAATGCCCATTGGTGTCCTCTGTTTATAATTCATTTTGAATCCCCACCGTAACACAATGGCACTTTATAACATTTAATGGACAGGATAAGTTTTAGCGACAGTTCCAAGTTTAAGAAACACTTGGGTTACCATTGCATGATGTCATTCCCGAGTATGGCTTAGTTGTTTGATGAAATAATGCATCCTATATATAATCACTACGTGACTGTAGCTCAATTTTAAGGTGCTTCGGTCGGACATTTGGGCAATGATTATTGCCCGAATTTGAACGAAAATTGCTTAATATCAATGCTCGCCATTGTTTAATGCTAATTTTATCAACCCCTCAACAGGTTGTTCGTTTTCTGCTGTGTTCAACTCTGAGTCTACTAGTTGCAGAGCCGTTCTCTTTCTTATCTGTACATGTATACATACCTCGTATTCATTATTTCGTTTCCTCGGTTTCTTAGCACGTTTCTTGCGAAGTACACTGCGATCTTCCACAATGTTTAGCTTTACAAGTTGATTTATAACCTAGGAAAAGTGATAACAAACTTAATACAACAACTGAAACGGGAAGACGCACATACGAATAACTTCTGGTTGGATAATCTGCCAAACATTTTACCTGTGACTAAGGGGACATTTAACTACAGAAGCGGAATGCAAGGAAGCCCGGGGTAAGCAGGTCGTTCGTTTTCTGCAGTCGAATGTCATTAACACATGGACCGGGTACAAAGTAAATTGTTTTCTCAACAGACTTGCATTTCCTTATTGCATCGCGATTTATCAATACAACCAAACCAAGCTCTGAATCATTCCTTGTTTCCAAGGCCAAACGAATAGATCTCATCATCTTACATGTAAATTGATCCATTTCAGACCCTCTGATCTAAAATTGCTTACATTGAGTTAAAATTCAACAATCATTTGGCCTGAAATGGGCTAATTTACATGGAAGTTGAGGAGGTCTACGGCGATATAATTCTAGCTCAGCCTAATTGCCCCTACGATATTGTACAAATCCATACAGAATTGTAGTGTTATTTGTAAAACTCATTAATAACTCATGCAGAAAACACAGAGTTCTCTTATTTTACATTGATTTTCTCATCTTATATAAGATGCACTTTCAAAATTGCTTCGAAATTGATGTTTCACAAACAATTTACAACATTCGCGTCCCTGTTGTGTCAGATTTAAGACTTTCGCCTTTGGCTTGAGTTTGCATATCCGATATAACACGGCCGCTTACATGTTGTAAATATGACATGCGCTATAGCACTTGTATTGTTGTCATTCCATTTTAATTTATAAATTCATTACTCTTTCTAGTTGTAGTATTCTAATCCGTAAAACCAGATGTGAATTCCCAGGCTCAATTTGGGCGAGGTATGACCGTGGGAAATGATGTGCGGTTTGCAGGTTACATCTCAACACGTCAGTTGAAACAAATCCATATCAATTATAGCGCGTGTGGCCCACGCGAGATTCTTCAACATTAATTGATATCTACATTTATTATACACACAAGCAATGGACATGATCTATTCTCCAAACTGAATGTTTCCTTGACTTGAAGGATATTAGCTCAGATCCTACTAGTAGAAAAATGTGAACAAAACAGCGAAAGATTTGGGTAGCTAAATGAGAATACTATTCAAATTTTACTTCATAAACCTCATAATAAAAGTGCTTACAAACGTTGAGACGAAAGTATAAAATGGCAGGGAAAAACACAGGATATCAACACAAGTCCTTCAATATAACGCCCAGAGACAGATGACAAATTTACGAAAATACATAATTTTTTAAATACCTGTGGGTTTCTTTTAGGTGGTTAGTATTCAGTTTAATTTCTACCAGGGCTTGTGTGTACAATAAAACAGTTGTTGCACTCACTCTTACAACTCATATACGACTCGAGTTCGTGGAATAACTGTTAAACATTAATTGCTGTTACATATAAATACCTGTCTTCTCGATCGAGTTTTGTTCGTCATGGCCATTAAAATGCCATCAACAATATCTATGAAATTAAAATTTAATAACAAGATACAAAACCAGAAAGTAGTGTGGAATAACATTGTGGGGTAAACGTTGCGTAATACACCTTCTCGATAATTACGTAATGATTATCTTTGTTGCCCACGAGCCTCGTTGCAAAGTGACAGTTACATGATGTGATTGGTTAAAAATCACGGAACAAGGCAATGTTTGTGTGTGGTGTTATTCTGAATCTGCTGTTATATTCACATCGAGCAAGCTGAAAAATATGCCAGATCACGGCAAGAATCGAACCTACAACCTCAGGTCAATACTCAGCCAACTGAGATACGCGTTCAAGCCGAGTATGTGATATTTAGAAATCATAAAGACGCTTCGATATCATCGTAATCCCGCGATAAAAAGTGTACGTAATCATGATTTTTATGTGTCGTGTACTGTATTCCTGCAAGAATTTTACGTCTGACCGTGGTATTCTATGAAATACCCAAATTGCCAATCCAAGCACTTCCATAGACTTGCCTAGCTGGGCAATGACCATTTAGCAAAACTTTCTCCTTGACGATTTTCCCAAAGCTGTATACATGCATAACATACCTTCCGTATTCTTGAACTCCTCAAACAAACTACGCAACTCTTCTTGTTCTTCCTCAGGCCAAGCATTTTTATTCACCGGTTTTCTATAACAATACCAAGAATAAGCTAAGATTTATTTTTTATTTTATTTTTCACTATTTATGCGGGAGCAAACGGACTGGTTAAACGATGCGTATATCTGATACAAAAATCTTACTTCTTTAAAATCTCTTTATTCTCAACCAAACCCAATGTGACGAGCTTTCCTGCCACCTGGATACAATCAACAAATAAATAGAATAAAATAAACTGGTCAATTTAATCTTACAGGAAATAGAATGAGAATATGTTTGCCAGAAATTTGGATGGGATTATCGCGGCAAAAATCATCAAGTGTTCATACTGTTGTCGCGTTTCATCGCGATGAACTTACCATTTGTTCAGAAATAAATGTTATTGCTTAAAAAAAATTGCGAGAGAATGTTTCACCTTGGAAATGTTTTTTCCATAGAAACAGCCATTCCCGCCAAGGATAGTTGGTATGGTTAACTGGTTGTGCTGCAAGCCATGATATCATGAACAGGGGTCGGTTATTGTACGAAAGATGGATACCGCGCTATCCACTGGAAAGTGATTTTGAACTTGCAAGAGACATAAAAAGTGACTGGGTTTAATATGGGTTTTACCAGTTACTGAAAATGTTTAGAAAATTTGTGAAAATCACTATCCTTTTTTGCACAAACAATCCCTGATGTTTATTTTACGAAAGGTAAATAGCTCTATCCACCGGATAGTGATTTTCGCAAACTTTCTAAGCTTGTTCACGATAATTGGTGAAGCCAATATTATATAGTGCAAAGTTTTCGAGTTAAAGTCACTTTTGTCTTTTGCAAGTTCAATATCAGACTCCGACGATCTCTAGTGCCAATGGTTGTTATGTCTTTCTGCGACAGTTGAAAAATCACTATCCAGTGGATAGCACTACTCATCATTCGCGCAACCGACCCCAGATCTTTTTAATCGCTGTGTAACAATTACTAAATGTGCATTAGACGAAAGACGTACTTGTCTCCTGGTTCTGAATTCATTGTTGATCGCATTGAGGATGTTCTCGACAAGATCTAGTAACAGAAAAATGAAAGCCACAATATATCACAATCTTACATCATCATCAAACTAGAGTCCCCCTTCCCAGTTCATAATTCATAAGTGCATTTCCATTACTGAAAAATCTCAGTCACAATTAAGGCTGATGACGAAGATTAAATATAATTAAGGCTGATGACGAAGATTAAATATAATAATTCACTCAATGAATAGATACATTATAGCCCTAAAACTGAATCAACATTATTACAATATTCATATCCAAGAAAGAGATAAAATTAGTTATTTATGAGTTAAAAGTATGTCACTTCACACAAGTTGAAATATTCTACCCAAGACAGAGCTCCTCCCTGACCTTTGCTCTAGTTACTGCGTTTCATATTGTATTGAGGAACGGTAGACCTTCTCCCCTACCCTATTGGAACTCTCTCCCCCACAACCATAGCATTATTATAAAATCGAGTTGGATACGATCGTACGTCTTCTTACCCTCTGAGTCTTTGAATTCATCATAAAGTTGTCTTAATTCTTCCTCTTCCTCAAATGTCCACGAGTGACCACTTCGCTGCACTTCTCTAAATAAGAACATCTTCTATGTACTAAAGACTGCATTTTATATGTACGAAAACGCTGGGAACAAGCATCATTACATTCAGGGACGTCAGTACTGCTATCATCAGAGCAAGAGCCTCTTACACTTTCACCTCTGAGATACTCCGCAGTTTGATGCTAACTTCGGATTCGTGACGTGCATTACAGAGACAGTGTCAGGTGACTTTTACCAAAAATGTGCAATATGCAAACACTGAACTGAAAGTTTGTAAAATGCATATTGTAAAATATAAATATAAATCGGTGACAATGTAGAGCAACATTAATAACATTAAGGCTTTGATATGCAATATGAGACGGAGTTTTGTCACAATTTGCCACAACGTGAATTTTTTGTTTGCCAACGAAAAATTGAAACTGACAATCCAACTCAATCCTCAGCTTCATCACGATCATTCGTACTTCGGCGAGAAGTTTTTGTATTTGTGAACCATTCTTGTTCAGTTTTATGCAAAATTTGTAAGTGTAGGACTAGGAATTGCTTGAAATGACCTGGCATGCTCCTTTTAAGACTGCACAGCGCATTATAGTACAATACAAAGCTTAAATAAAGCCCAAAATACGTCCTCTTTACACTGGCGGCTATATCGTATGGGTTACTCGAGGAGTGACCTGACTAACAACACACTTCTGATGAACATTCACTTGTAAAAATCAATGATTAACGTCAATTTGCCCTGAAATATTACCTATTAGCAAGACTTCCGTATCCTTCGGTTATTTCATAACATTCCGCAGGAGTTTTCCAAAAGATAAGTTCCGCATACAATGTTGGGTTGTTTGGAAGCAATGCGAAGAACTTTGAAAGAATGTACTTGGCAAACTTTACGAGTTCCTGGAAAGAACGGCGAAGTTTAGAGAAAAATTTCGTATATGCATTCCGAGATTATGGTCCTACATAACAGGGCTCAAAATAACGTCCGGCCAATTTTTCGAGAAAAAATCTAGCCGATCAGGAGCGTTTACGTGAACTTAGTAATGGCAGCAACAACCCTATAACCGTTTAATAATAATATGAATTTGCTACTAAATACATATCGGTACAGGAGGTTTAACTTTGTTTGAGAAAAGCAAGAAGCAGCGACAAAAGTGTTGCCGTCTTTCCGGTCGTATCAACTGAACAAGAGTTTTTCCATTGTGAACGAGTTTTTTCCTCTTAAAGTGTGCAAGTAAGTGTGGTTTTTAGGCACAGATAAGCATGTTTTTAAGGAAATAGTGACGCATATTCAAGATGATCGACAAGATCCCGACCAAGATGATGGACAACTTTGCTACTTCGCAGATCATAAACAAATATTTCTTGCCGATCATTGATCAACCGTTATGTCAGGCACTGAAGTTACTTTACAGTTTCAAGAGTTCGCTCAGTTTAAACAATAAAGACTTAAGCTGACTCTTATGTAAACTGCATGTTGAAGTGGTAATCTATAAATACCTTGTATTTGCTTGCAGCAGGATCAGAAAATACTTTCCTGAAGGTCACAAACACCGAGAGTTGAAACAACATGGCATGCAGTTTCAAATCTACTGCAATACGATGCAACATCTTGACAATGTAATGATTGGTGTACGAAGTATTGTCTTGATACCAGGTCAGGAGCCAACAGTAAGGTTTCAACAGCAATGGTGACGCTAATCTGTGACATGTCGGAAAAAGATTGAAAATACGTATAAGTGAATCAAGATATCCACAGAAGAAAAGGGCGGATCAATTCTTATGTGGAAGGAGGGATGCAGATTTTCCTAGAATAGACTATAGAAATTGTGCTATTGTGATTTGCAGTAAGACGAAAATGGCGAATCGTATTTCAATCATCATCATCAACACTTTATTTAAAACACGGAAAAATCATCAGTATTTACAAAGTTACAAAAAGAGTTAAAAATATATATATAAGATAATCATAGATAAATAAATAAATAGGTGTAATGGATACTGTTTTACATGATTGCCGTGCATCAGTCAGAGTTGTATAGAAATTTGTTTAGTCGTCAATACTGTGCTTTTCAAAGTACTATACCGAGTGTTTATGTCAGCATAACTACGGGTATCTTTTGTTACTGTAGTTACTTAAACTAGAAACCTGAGCGCGCAAAGCGTAATGGGAGCACACGTTTCAAGCTTCGTAGTATAATCATTGCAGGTATTTGTTAATAGATTGCTCTCGTCAGGAGACATTTACCATATCGTATATGCATGATACTGTATACGATGAGATCTCAATCATTGCATACTGCATCTATGGATAGTTTTTCAGTAGGTTACATTCACAAGGTCAACAAATAGAATCTTTGATTACACAGAAGCTTACTTCTTCATGAAATCGGCGAAATCAAATTCAGTTTCTCTCACTTGAACAGCTTCAATTTCCTCAGTTTCTGTAAACAGAAGATTTGTTATGTTTCATATTCACGATTAACATTTCTAACTCGCTAAGTTGCACATCAATATTTTAAGTCTTTCTCAGGCAGAATTACAATTGCACATTTCTATGGTTCTAAATTTAAATTTAATTCCGGCGCTCAACACAATTATATGTTGATGGTAAGATCTTCAAATTAAAACAAAAATATGCATTGATATTGGTTGATATGAAGTAAATACAAGACCGCACTAAATTAGATTTTAGTTTCCCGTCCATCGCTCGCATCTGCTGAAATGGCCGCATGATTTATCATTATTACTATCCATTGTGCAAATAATCCCAAAAATCGACAATTTTTGAATATCTATACTGTTTAGAACGTACGAAATATATATCGTTTAAATAATATATACTGTATATACATGAATTTCAATGTACGGCTTGTATAATGTACTATTTTGGTTTTTTTTGCGGGAACCATTGAGCCATCTAAGAATGGCGCGACGGCGCACATTTATGTTAAAAATATGAATGTGAAAAATGGGTTGTAAAACATTCCTTCAAAAAATGATAACGCATGGATAATGGAAATGGACCGCCCGTTCACGTGCATGTGCATGATTCCTAAAAATGTCTGGAGTTGAGACTAAAGTATAATTTGGAATGGCCCGACACGCACGTGATGGAATAGGGTCTATATTTGTGCACAAATCTACCCTAACATAGATAAGTTGTACTGACTTTTAATATAAGTTATAGATAAGTTGTGAGTCTCTATAGCCGTACATTTTATCAAGTGTATTTAGTTATTCTTTCATTGTAGGCGAACTGGAAACTCGGTGAACTTCAAAAGCGTTTATAATGAGCTACGATTTTATGTTGAGCTGGCTTCACCGTGCACAAATCTTTTGAAATTTTGCTTATTAATATTTCAATGGTACGGTTGAGTGCTTCGGCGAGGCAATGCTAGATTGCTTCATTATACCAAAACTTCATTGTCTTCACCGTGTACAAGTCAGCATAAACACGAACAAAAAGATAGAACAAAGACGTTGGCCGAGTCGCCAGACCATACCTACATTGACTTTGCATGAGGTCGTGAAGATCCTAGTATCGTGATAAGAGATGGCACTTATTTACAGTAACTGCTACTTTTACCATTATAGCGAAACATTAATGTACAGCGGTTGACAAGCGCATGATGGCTAGACATCATTATGATTAGTACACCAGGCCATGTGAAAAGTTATTGAAATTTAAAAAAGGATTTTTATCGGTTGATCTAATTATGTTACCTGGATCCGTCATTTCGTCTTCTTCTTCAGCAATTGCTTCCGTTTCACCAGCATCGTCATTTGTGACTGAAAAACGAGTACACAGTATATAACGATTATCCCAATTAAAGGAGCGATTGTGATAATGGAAGAGTGCAATATTGTTCAGGCATTGAAATATCGGTCGATAACGAACATTGTTCGAACCATTTGTGAAATTGACATACTTTTCGTACGATAAAAACACGAAATACGCGTTGAATGAAAAATCCAGGTGAAAATTGCATTTTTTCTACCGCTGAGAATTGAGTGCAAGTAATTAAATCTCGTTTTGATACTGGATTCGTTTTTTTAGACATACTCCCTTCATATTAAAATAATTCTTACACAGCAAATAAAATAGTAACAAACCTGGCAAGTCCATTCGAAATATCTCGTAAAAACACATAAATTCTCCTTCAGGATCAATATCATTTTCACCAAAAGAACTATTAGGCCAAATTTCTCTGTCATAAACAAAAAAATGGTAGCTTTTGTAACTTGACGAGTTAATCCTTGGTCTAATGTGTTGTCTTCCATACTTTAATCAGTGCAAGAAGAAAGGTATAGACCACAATACAGTAACTGTCTCTTAAATTCGACAAAAGTCAGTAGTAAACATACTGTATATATCAGTCCACTTACCTTGCAGCTCGAAGAAGAGCTACACATTCACCAAACGCGTTCTCGCGAGTTTTTTGTTGAATTAAAGAAAGACATCTTGTCCTGCAATTACGAAAGGGAATAACAATGAATTAACGTACTGAAGTTACTCGAAATTAAAGTATATTCAACATTTATTTGCCAATAGTGGCGCCATATAGCAATGCAGGAAAAACCCTGGAGAAAAAACCCTGAAACCGAACTTTGCAAGCCGCAATTTTAATACTGAACACTTGCCTGTACCTACAATAACACGTTACTAAGCTACCTTCAATTTTTAATCTTATGCAACCGTGAGAGGCCAGTGCGCTCAGGAAGGCGAAAAGCCGAGAAGAAGAAATAAAACGGTAAACACTATAGCTTGATTACTGGCTTTCGCGAAGAAAGACTGCATGAAAAACCTCATTGAGCGAGTAGTCTGATTGTTTTAGTAGAAGCAGAGATAAGAAACTTAATTCTAAAGGTACTGTACTTTGTTAAAAAATAGTACAAATTTTCTTTGAAAAAATAATAGACCTGGGAAAGTATTGTTTTGCTACTCGCTATCTATCGGGAACAGATAGCGAGTAGAGTAACCAATCAACTGATAACATTTGCAACAGTATGCTAGTGTGATTCAGCTATTAGATCAGTTTAAATATTTAAAAGAAGCCTGATGATCGTCCTACATCAAGCACTTTTAACTTACTTTTGATCTTCTTCGGGCACATCACTAACAGGATCAAAAGGGTTGACAATTGCAGGAAGACCACCATCTTCATTCTGAAGAAACGATGAAAGATCCGCACTCAGTTCTTGCCAGCGTTCTTCCTTCTGCTCTGGAGTCAGTGGAGCAACTGCAATGTATGAATGGAAAAAAAAACACACATTTAGATATAAATGTACGGTACATGGTGTGAAAAAATCGATCTTTCGAGAGAGCTGTGACATTTGTTTCAGTGTACAGAGCCTGAATTAATTTCAAAATATCTCCAAAACACATTTCCGATCAAAATCAAAGTTCATCGGAAAATCTCAAATTTGATCGGATTTTTTTGCTTTAGTTTTATGTCCCCGTTGGTTAAATCTAATGAAGAATGATTTTACTCCTAAATTTTGAATTGACTCGCCTGGTGACCTTGAAACACTTTAGAAACACTTTTCCTAAATACAGGCCCTGGGTGTTCGTGATCATTTATCATTTTTCACTTTAGATTTTCTCCATTCTGCCACGCTTTTTAAAATATTTACAATAAATTTAAATCACATGCATAAAAACAGTCGAATTTAATTATGCTACAGACCCTCTACTGTTTGTCAATGTACGTAGCCGACACGACTTGCCCTATGTGGGTGTAACCAGCCCTTCGATTGAAGTTCTATATTCCTTTCTCATTTGACGATCACGATTACACCAGTTTTTGAACTAAACTGACTAGCCTTATTTTTGCACAATACGTAACTAACTGCATGCACTGTGGCCTATGGACATGTACCTGGTTCAGGTCGAGCAACAGTTCGTTTCTTTTTACGTTTTGCCTTTTTTTTCTTTTGCTAAAAAGAAGGAATAATGATACTGCTAAAAAATGTTTAGTATATGGAACACATACATGCATGTATACACAGGGAAATCGAGTTTATGTTTTTAGCTCGGACCAAGATAATAAATCAGGAAACTTATTATATTACTGCAACTTTGGACGACTCCACGTTGAATTCTATGGAAGAACTTTTAAACTGTAATACAAGTTTTGTCATCGAGATATCTCAGTTTGAACTTGTTAGCCTGCATATTACGTCATGACAATCTGTATTAATGAATCATCATAAAGTAGACTATAATATTGTTTTGTCATAGAGAAAAGGTTTATTGGATTGGAAAATAAATGGCATGCGTGATTATGTTTGCCCTCAGCCTTTTTATCAGGACCTACAGTAAACACTGTAACTGGTAGTGAGAAACAACTCATCACGCAAAGTCAATAGTGGGCAAAGCAAAAAATCAAACAGAAACATCCCATCAACGAGGCAGTGCAACGAAAAAGTTCTAAATAACGTTTATTAAAGTTGAATTTCTTTCACACCATGCAATCACCATGCTATAAGAGACGGGTTGGTGTACTTTGTGCACGGAGATTATTTTCTAGCGCCCAGATTACCTGCACAATAACATGGCCTTTATTCTTGCAGTGTGCCTCCAGCATCTTGAGAAATACGTGAAATGCCTCAATCAAGTCTCGAAGAAACGCCCTACAAAACACAACATAATGTTCGACAGCGTGCACAATACAGTATATAGACACGAACTTGTATCTGAAATACGTCAGTAGCGGTCGCACACCTGGTTATATGCGGTTGCTCTTACAATTTTCTACAAAACTAGCACCATGCACTAAGTTGTCATAGTAAGCGAAGGCACAAAAGAGTAAGACAAAAGAATTTTAGAAAAGATTGACGAATTATATGCTCAAATTGAGAAAAACGCTCTCTGACTTTAAAATATTTATTTTTATTTTTAACACGAGCTTTCGGCTATCAGACACTAGTATAAATTTCCAGGTGACTATTGATTTTCCTGCATTTTGATTGTTCAAGACTCACTGTCTCTGAAGTGATAGTCACTGGCCAGTGACTGTAGAGTTTTGCATTCTGCTGTTTTTTTAAACAATAATAAACTTGAAGTGAATTTTTATAAAGTTTTGTTTATTTTTATTTGTAAACACCTGGAAATTTATACTAAAACAATTTGTCGCCTCAGGCTCGGTGATTACCAGCGTATATTGACTTCGCCTTCGGCTCAGTGAATACAGACATGTAAACACCTCACCTTTGGCGACTAATTGTTTTTAAAATAGCCTTCCACTATAGACTTTATCATTGACCCGTCGAAGGTTATAGTCTGATACCGAAAGCTCGTATTAAAAATAAAAATAAATATTTTAAAGTCAGAGAGCGTTTTTCTTAATTTGAATATGTTTAATCCTGGCTAAGCGGCATCCATATTTTCTTATATGCTATTAATATTGTCCCCTCCACTCACAGTGATGAATTTTATATTTTTAAAGAAAATCTCTTTAGAAAGTGAGAACACTTGAATAAAGTAAGTTTTTTAATTTCTTATTGCGATATTGATAAACATTGTCTTCATATTGCAAGAAACACAAGTAGGCAAAGAAAATAACATGTTTTACTCTTGCCCTCAGCCCAACTTCTAGCCTGACTAAAATTCAAGTGGCATTCAAGTAAATCAGCTCCATGTAATATATTAAGAAGGAATTCTTTTTCGTTGAGGAAAAAATGTTTCCACAAAACTTACTTCGTTTGTGTATGTGGATCAAACTTCTTCAACATAACGACAAATATGTCTCGATATTCCTGGATATAGAATACATTTTCTAAAAAATCGGTGATTAGGAATGTGAGCATGAGCAATTGATGAACTAGTGCAGGCAAGTAATTTAAATCGCTATTGTAACAGTTTTCGCACCAGAAATTGATGCAGCTAGATCTATCCGCATCTATATACTGTAGAAAATGGCACAGGGATAATTCAAGTTTGGAATGGATACCTCTTTTTTTAATAGTACATATGTTTCTAGACTTTGTTGTTTCGACTTTTATGAAATGTTTACAATACGAGCGGCCTTTTTTGTCTGAAGTAGCTAGGGGAAAATTTAAGATGTACAGATATTTTTCAATAGATATGTTTCTTAAAGGTTTGCATGGCGTAATCATGTAATTCAAACAACTTGTAGTTTTCACCATGTATTTATTTATTATTTCTTATTAGAGTGTTTAGGGAACGAAATTTTCTTATACATTTTTTATTGCATAAAAAAGATCAGTTAAAATCACAGTATAACTTATTTGATAAAATTTTTTAACTGCCTTACTTTTCGAGGTATTCAATTTCATTTGATTTGAAGACGACACAACCAGCGACGTCATTGTGCATAATCACTTTCCAAAAAAGCTGCATAAACTTAAAAAGTACTCAAGATGTAACACTTAAATACCCAGGCCTGGATGTTAAACATAGCCTACACACATGCAAGTGTAGTTTTTGTTATTTTTCACTATTATAAGCTACAAAACAAGCAATCTAACAGTCACTCATTATACAGTATGAAGTCAGTGGTTGCGTTATTTGCATATCTTGACAAAGAACGGCGTTACAAAAATTCCACCAAAGAAGTTATATTGTTATTTTATCTGATCTTCCCAATACAACCATCAAAATGTTGGTCAAAATTTCGTTTCATGAACACTTTAAATCAATACATGGTGAAAACCCCAAATTGTTTCAATTATTTTTTCAGTAGGCATATACACTGTACTTAGTTACCATAGCATTAATGGGACAATTGCTCTTTTGACCGGCTAAGGAATAGGAGTAGACACAGACAGCTTGTTTTTGTGTGGGAGAATGGGTTATGGGGGTGAAGCACTCCTGTTACAATAAGTGTCATATCATAAGTATATTTAACCCAATAGACTCTTTATGGCCTTATATTTCATCCAGCGGGGTATATGTAAGGCCCGCTCTGAAAACCCTAGAGGTAATGGTCCCTAGGGCTGCTCCGGGGGAAAGGGTCCCCAGAGCACATGCCAGAAGAGTAGCGACCCCCTCAGTTCCTATAACTCGACTAACTATCTTTACAATGAATGAGTCTGTGGGCATGAAGGTGACCTTTGGGAGCACTTCAGCCCCAAAAATACAGTAAAGTGTATCTGACACTTGAGTGTATTCCCCATAGACGAGACAATCCACACAAAAATCACAGCTGTTGGCATTTTACTTGTTTTGATTTTGTTGGGTTGTTTTTTTTGGGGGTTTTTTTAGTGTTTTTTTTTACTAAGTTACTTGACACAGTGTTAAAGTTTGGATGTCTTGGCCAGCATGGCTGATACTCCAGATAAGGTAGATACAGGTGTTTTAATGCAACGTTTGTAACAGTCCGAAGACCATCTTCCCAATGTTTTAATAAGCCAAGAAGGTAAGTTTTCTTGGGCTGCAGTTGTTGCAGCCCCTATTCTATAGCTATGACCAGCATAATTTGAAGCATTAAAACCAGATAGAGCGAGAAGCTTACGAGTTTCAGTGGTTAAAACTTGCTTGGTTAGAGGTTTTTTAATTAGAGAGGTTCAGATTTGGCTTCCAATACCTCTACCGCTACCTTAATCTATCGCTCGGCCAATCAAATTGTTCAGGTAAGCGAAAGGAAAAGGTAGCGGTAGTGGTAGAGGGAGTAAAATCTCTCTATTATTATTTGTCCGACAGAAAGCAAATGTTCCCATAACATTTTACCTTTGATAACTTTAGCAGCGTCTCGTAAGTTGTCATCTTTTGATACTTGTAGTAAAGCTAGATGTTGAATAAGCTCTTGATAAGCCCGAAGTGCGAGGTGTAATCTAAACATTCAATTAACAATGCATCAATTAATTTTGTACACCTTCGAACGCAAACCTTCTAACCTCAAAATATAAAACCTGAAATGTATTTCCGCAAATCATTTCAGCAACTGGTTGTGTACTGAAATCTCCTGCAGCGTGTACCAAAGAACTGACGCCCATCTGGGATTCAAATTAGCTGTACAGCATTACACTAATTTACCAAGGGTATACAGAGCATGTAAAATAAGAGAACCTTTATTGTTGTTAGCTAATTCTCTCTTAGATTTGAAGTCTTAACGTCGATAGAAGCGAACTAAATTCTCAAACGTGAACTAAATCAGATTAATACCTTGAAAATCGGTGCTGTTTGCCATATACAGTGGAACCCTCGAGCGCTGTGACCTCAAAGTCTTTATTTGACCTAATTTATTTTCGAATCGGTTCTCTTCGATGTTTCAATGTATTCATCTTAGATAAATACTTTGAATAAATGATGTAATTAGATCAAACTTGTGAAAAAATCTGGAACAATCTCAACTTTAATTGTTTAAAAACTCCTCGAAAATAAATTAAGTCAGGTAAATACCTCGAGAGTCGGGAGTTATGTCATATAAAACTCTTGGACGCTGCGTGTCCTCAGGGTCTTCCTCGGAATGCATTCTACGCGTAGCTGGAATTGAATTTGTGTGTTTATATAGAAAATATAGGTTCTCTTATTTAAATGATACGCTCTGTTCTCATAGGAAATGCAGGACAACTTCTCTCAAATTACAGTGATGCTGTGCAGTTAATTTGAATTCCAAAGGCGTCAAGCATTTTCGTACAACCTTCATGTACTACGAAACAGATGTAAATCCACCCCCCCCCCTCCCTCCACCCCCCGCTAGACGCTCAACACACACGTTCAGAATAGCAAATGATCTTACCTTCGACTCCATTCTATTCTTTCATCTTTATTGGTGGAAATATTATCGAAAAATGTAGTTTGCAGTCTGACAATGTAGTTAAATGTTGGCACGTTTAGTGTTTCGCTAGTGGAAAAAATACAGTAAAACTTAGTAACCCTGGCTCACCCGAAATTCATTTTTTGCAAATAGTTATTATAAAAACCTAGTTAACGATAATCGCAGTTAACGCCTAACTGCTTTTTTGTACGACTGACTTATTATTTGGTTAGTTAAAAGGATCTGTTAAAAATTTTGGATTTCATGAAAATTTCATTGTGATTTAGCTTTTCGACAGTACAATTTATGCAGTCTACTATAGATTATAAAAGAATAAAGGCGGCATCTGGGGACGAATCGCGGGGCATATTGAACAAATCTAATGCGGACAAACGTAAGTCCCGCATGTATATCGATGAAAACATACAGTTTTTGTCAATTTTTGCTTGCTTTCATGACCATGATGCACACAGATGTTGACTATATAATGGGAAAATATATTGTAGCTTTCTAGTTTTTGTAAATTGATGTGAAGACAGCCAGATTTTTGTGTAAATATAGGAGTTTTTCAACCTTAAGTTCTCCCAAAATGAACTTTTTCCCTCAAAACAGTTGTTAAAATCGTTTGAGTTGCAACAAGATGTAGAACAGCAATACTGCGATGTATATTAGTGACTTGTCAAGTGTGTTCATCTGATTTTTTTTTATTTCGAATACAAAAATTGCATTTTCGCTCACAAATACTCAATATTAAACATACCCAACTTTATCTAGTACTCAAAACTCATAATTCTAAACGTTCAAGGCAATCCCAGACTAATCTTTAACATCTTCGCCTTCGTTTTTACATAAAAAACTATGTAGTCTACCCTGTTCATCAACTCATTAAAATAGACCTAATTATAAAACAAGATGGCGGACGACTACTATCATTCGTCCTTCAATATTACAGAAACAAAGCAAGTTACCAAAATTGTAAAAACGGATATTAAAGTTATCCAAGCTACGCTAATAATGCAATAAATTTCCATGTCCATTTTTCCGCTATTTCGCTTCAGTATTGTTGAGGAAATTAAATAGTACAGTTAAAAGCTTTTACAACAATTTTAAAACTCTAAAGCCTTATCAAAATTAATAAGATAACTAAAAGTGCGAAAAATGAAAATTGGAACGAATAGAAAGAAATACAATCTTACCTAATATACGCAACATCAAACTGATTACCATGTCGGTTAAATTCCATGAAAAATCTAAAACAAATCAAAACAAAATTCTGAGCAATTACAGCAAAGTGACAAATCGTAAATTTTCCTTATTCCTAAACGATTGTTGTTGTTTTTCTCAACATCTGAGTGACTTCAAAGTGAAACATCTCATCAACAAAGGGCACTTTTGGAGCACATAAAAGCATGTACAGTTTTGAAAGTTCTTCCACATAATCCAAAACTGTAAAAAAATTTCGTTTGATCGTCGTTTTTAATTCGTAAAACAAATTTCAACCTGTTACGATACAAATATTCGGGCCAGTCAGAAATGTAACAATTAATAACATGCATGTCTTTATAAACGAAAGTCATATTACAATTACCTCATAGCCCAAAGGAAATATGATTCATCGTTTTCTTGGCCTCTAGAGTGCTGTAGATTGTCCTACAAGAAAAGCAGTAAGGCCTTTCAGATGTGCAACTATTAAAATATTGGACAACAAGGTCTACCAGACAAAGCTTTTTGCCATTGTTTGAAGAAATTTTGCTTGGCAAACTTTACATTTGACAATTTTCTGGTTATTTTTTTATCCAGCAAAATTTATCATACGTTAAAATTTAGATTGTAATACATTAACCACCCCCGCCTCAACTGTAACTTGGGTAAGCCAGTCCAAATCTTGCAGGAATACCAAAATATAAATAAAGTGAAAACTAGGTACAGTACAGATACCTTGATAGTGCGCATCAAACGATTGTACGAGTGATCAAGAAACTGGAGACAGAATTCCTTTAGGAACATCCTAGGGAGAAATATTCAAATGAAAGACTTGTCTATTGACAGTAGTAACTCAGTCACACTTACTACGAAATTTGCCCAAAGCAAGAAATAAGCAAGTCCAGTCAAATAGGACCTTGCTTTAAGTGCTATATGATCGCGGACAAGTGCAGTATAACTGTTCCGCACGAATCGACAGACCGGACAAAATTTTTCAAGTTAGCCTAAACAGGTTCTTATATAATTGTAGCATGTTGTTCTTGACCTTACGAGGTTTGTCTCAAATCTATGTGGAAGAGAATCCAAACAGGCTCTTAAAATGTAGGTTCTTAAACGCGGTGGTTCACTGTACATTACGGCTTTGAATCACGAGTCTCTAAAGTCATGTGGTTAAACCTACGGTCTGTTAACCCGAATATGTATTGCCACAATATCAACTAACATCATGACTGATTTGATGTATATCTTCTGAATAGCTTGAAGACTTCTACATTTCCTAAATATAGCATAAAAAGACGAGCTTTGTACTGTACTGTACCTCACACTAAGTGTAGATTTTCTGTCTGTTTCCTGTTTCTTTGCAAGCATTTCAGCTTTGCGTTTTCTCGGGGCTGACTTTCCAAAGTCAAACGAAATGTGCTTTGCTTCTGTATCAAGTAAAAACAGGTATATCATTCATCAGATACAAACAGATACATCATTCAGGTACATTCTGCAATAGCTCTAACTAGCCCTAGACTAAAACCTATGTTTAGTTGAAGCGCCACGGCAGACCAAGCCAAAGCACGTCCGGTGTTAAAAACACTCGTGCAGTAAGGCGATTAAAAACACTCTTCAAGTACTGTAAAGGGTAAATATTTTTCCTTTTTAAGCGACGAAAAAGGCACTTGCCTAACTCAAACAGAACCATTCTCGTCAGTGCCAGATTAATATGAATCTAGTTTTTCATATCTCTGAGGATGGTTCTGAAATAGAATTGAAACACTGCGCGTCCTCAAAGACAAGCGTCAAGTCGCCACGAAAATATTTCGTGCACTTAAGTTGGATAAGACTCGCTACCAATCCCAGTTGACTCGATAGCTCAATTGGTAGAGCGGCGGTGTAGAAACCCGAAGATGCGAGCTCGAATCCCGCTCGAGACAACGAATTTTTCGTTGTTCTCTGCAGTGTCAGATTAATATGAGTCTAGTTAACTCGAACAGTTAGTGCAACATGTCAACGCGTATCGATCCATTAACTTGTTAACAATTTGCAAATGACAGTCTTGCAGTACATTGTAGCAACTTCATAAATAACTTGTAAAACCTGTTGGCAAGCCACTTAAACTATTGCCCGTTGGGATGTATTCCCAAGTGACAAGTTGTTGGGATTTTATTTGTACATGTAGGGCGATCGTTAAGAAACTGTACTTCATTAACAGTTACACGAAATTATAGAAACATGATCAACTACAACGCAATGCACGTGCGTTTATTTACCTCAGGGTTGCTAGATTACCGAATATACATAAGCCAGATTTCTAACATGTTCGTCGGATTGTGGTTGATTATAACTTTTAATAACATATCACTCGTACTTTTTTTACTCGAATAGCAGATTATTTCAATGGACCGATTGCTTTATGGGCAAAATTTTGAAAAGTTTAAATAGGAAAATTTATTACCACAGCATTGAAGAGCATCCTAAAATTAGTAAAATTGCAAAGTTTGGTTGCGAAAGGTTGTAAAATGTGGAAAATGTAAGCCTGTGAGGATTGCGAATTTTGTATATTTTTGTATTACGCACGGAAAATTGATACCAACATCGAGAAAACGGTATCAATTTTCAGTGCGTAATACAAAAGTATACAAAATTCGCAAACTTTGCAGGGCTATATTTTCCTCATATTACAACATTTCGCCACCAAACTTTGCAATTTTACTAATTTTAGGATGCTCTTCAATGCTGTGGTGATAAATTTTCCTATTTAAACTTTTCAAAATTTTGCCCATAATGCAATCGGTCCATTGGACATTCGAATTCTTCAATCTATACATAGAATCTTTCTCACTTGAAAAAAATTCCAATTCCAGGAAGCTGCATGCACAACAGAATTTTTTTTGTAAATTTTGTATCATGAACTTACGTTGAAGAGGCTTGTGATACAGCAATTTATTTTCGTCATTCAAAGCCTTGAGATTCTGTACACAGTAAGTTCCACCAAATTTCGAATGTCTATGTTAGAAGTGAGAAGCAAGCAAACTTAGTCCAAAAAAGCAAGACTCCATGCAGGTTTTGTTATCAATAAGAATTGAAGTTGGACTGTGAACGGAGTTTATCAACATTATTGATTAGCAGAATCATACAAGCATACTAATGCAAAGGATGTAATTTGATTGGCTACTCTACTCGCTATCTATTGGTCGATAGATAGCGAGTTGCAAAGCAATAATTTTTCTGGTGTATTTTTTTTAATTCAAAGACAACCAGCGTTCCGCAAAATCTATTGGGGACCCTGTAAGTAAGGCAACATCCCAGGAGCATGACAGAACCCCCCCCCCCCCTCCCCACACACAATGTGCCAGTCTTTGTGTGTAACTACAATAATCCACCTTTTTAAAGTGGTGTACTTTGCACTAAGCAGGCAAAATTCTATTTTTCCAATATTTATTTTTTGGTTTCAATATTTTTTTTCTAAAACATATCCGTCAATCTGAATACATGACTAGCGGATCAAAACACCTACCTAATTCCTTTTTTGTATGCGCTGTTCTTTGAAGCTTTTTCTCTTTCATACAGAATTTCAAGTTCTCTATTAAACAAATTCCGATACAATATTCTTTTTTATCAATATTGATCTCGGTTTAGCTATTGTAAGCCACATACAAACCAAACGTAGGGCTCAAAATACGGTCTGTCACCGGCCAACGAAATACCTCATTTCTTCTTCTCGTTCTTTCCTCGATCTGGCGACAGCCGTCTTTGCAATAACCTCAGCTTTCTATAAAATTCATATTTTGTTACTTGAAATTAACACCTAACAATGTCATATATTGGCAGAAACGTTTTTCATTAGTATTTGCTCGCAGACAGAAAATCATTTTCCTAGCCATCCGTGCTAAATCTTTTTTGTTTTTTTAAATATTAGAGTGATGCGTTTGGTACTTTGATGGAGACAGGATCTGTCGTATTTCGAGGGTCTTTTTCTAGGATATTTAACTGTATTAAAGTCTATAGTAACTGCTTTATGACTGACTTACTATTTCGTTTTTTGCTCTATCAATGGTAAAATATATTTATTGACTATCAGTTTGTGCTGAAGGATTCTCCAATTGGCACACGCTGCCGCGGTCATTTTGCCTTGATTAAGACTAGTTTATTTTTTTGTTGTTATAAATTTACTCATTTTGGTCACAGCAAAGTAAAGTTAAATAAATTAAATTAAAAAGTATCAAAGTACAACTTTTCGCTATTGTTTTTCTTTCAGCACGATTGACAGATTGACGGTAAAGTTTAAAGAAATGATCTAAACAAATCTGGGCTATCTAACCTGCTCTCGCAACATATGCGACACGATCTCAATCGCATGCATGCACCAGCGACTCTGTAAAAATAGAAGCGGGGTATAGATTTGAATCAATGCATGAAACAGTGTAGAAACCAGGAAAAAGGTGTATCGAAATCTTTCTTTTCGATTAAGAGATTTACCACGTAAAATGAGAGGTTTATAGAAATAATGAACAGCTCTACATGATGCTATCCTGTCCGTACGAACCTCGTCAGGAGAGCTGGCAACGTACAATATGAGATCACCCACACCATTTACATGCATATTCCTAGCATAAGAAAAATAGTTACAGCTAACATTCTAATAATGCGATTTAGTATTTAATCAGGAGACTCGACAGACTCGTATACTTATGCTGTATGTTGTATACATTATTGGCACTTATTTACTGATACTGTAGGTAAAATAACTTCGCAAACGTGTAACTAAGAATTAGAAAAGCCGTAAGTCATCCATACTGCCTAAAATACATAGTTTCACCACCATTGAAATTCGTGGATTTCTTTAGAGGGATAATAAATTCACTAATATAAAAAAAGATATTTCTACATTTTGTAAACAGTGAGGAATTTTGATGATACGGCGAAAATTTTGGTAAACTCAGCGTACTCAAAACCGAGAGATTTCAAAAGTCACGAAACTAGTTCTCGCTTTTGAGTACGCTAAATTAACCAAAATTTTCATCATGCCACAAAAATTTCTCATTATTTATGAAATGTAAAAATATCTTTTGTATAATAGTGAAGTATAATAGTAAAGTTAAGAATTAGCAAAGAACAACTGTAAAATAATACAGATGTGCAAGGTGTAAAAAATAGAATACAGACATGTGAACCAATTTGTTGTGTAATATTTGGGGGCGAGCATTTTTGGACGTTTTAATTTGAAAATATTAGCTATGTAAATCGGCCGATGCGTTTACAGCAAATGCCATAGAAACACACCATAAAACTTGATCGTGAATGGTGGCATCTTCATCTGTCCTCTACAGGTAAGATAAAATTGAAGCGAGACATTCAGTTGAAGCAAGTTCAAATCCTAACACAGTTGCCCTACCAGGGATGTTTTTGTAAGGGAAAAAATCGGGAAGACAGATGAATTAGACTCTCATAATAAATATTAGATCCCAACATAGAACTTGTAGTAAAGCCATCTAAGCGTATACTATTAAGATTTTAAAATAATTCTATTTGTAAATCCGTTTTCCGCCTGGCAAGTCTCTGGTTACAAATCAGACTCTAATGATGGGAATAAAGACAGATTGTCAGAAATAAAATTTTAGAACCCTGCAAGTATAAGAGTTCTAAAGCATCATGTTTTCTGATGGCTTCTTTATTTACAGCCCAAAATGAAGTTCATGACGTCAAAAAAGTTGTTTATAAAATGCATGCACATGCAAGTAAAACCGCATACAGTACCCGTACAGTACCTTCTCGGCATTTGGATCCGAGGGAACATGGAGGATATTTCGGATCAACAAGAGAATTCGTTCAATGAGAAGTGTATCCTCTTCTTCCCTGTCGTCCCATTCCTATAAAGCAGGATTTAAACGAGTTAGACTTAACAGCTCTGACATGACAGTACATCGCTCCATCTAATGTTGCATTAAAGCGAGCTTTCCTTCGGACAGTTGTGGATAAGTGTTAAACGTATGTTTAATTTCAATTTTAATTAAATTTAAATGTAATTTCACGTTGCTCGATGTTCTCTTGTGTTTCAGTGCATAATAACTTTTCTTATCAAAAGAAATAACTCACAAGCTACTTGTTTCTTATTTGTTCATTTTCGGAAAAGGTTGAGTGTAGTTTAACGATGGCGGAATAGTGGATCTGCAGACTGAAAATTAAAATTCAAGATGTATACACTATTCATTTGTGCAGAGAGAAAAAATCCAAATTTCCAACCCTGAACCGGAGCGCTGTATCAAAGGTGTTTAGCATAAAATTATAATAACGTTTGTACATTACATGAGCATATAAAACATAAATATAAAACTAAATATTCATTCCATAAAACCTACGAGTTCGGTTATGCACAAGATGGAAAACTGAATTTTAATTTTGATTTATATCAACCGTTTAAGCTAAACTCCTCTGGGGTGGGTTGTACGAAAGACGAGTAGCGCAATCCGAGTAATTTTTATATCAACTGCTGCAAAAAGCACAAAAACAAGGAGACATTGAACTCGACAACACATGAAAAATACTATAACTTCAACTCAAAAATGCAGAAATTTTTGGGGTTAACCAGTTACTGGTAAAACAAAGAAATCATAAAGAAAGAAGCTATTTGGTGAAAATGTGAGGAAAGCTATATTGTATTCATGCGACATGTTATACATAACAATAACTTTACCAACTGCAGTAAACGTGCCAGTTCTTTTGCAATTACGCCCATTATTTCTTTTTTCGCAAATGCCTACATGTAGATAAGCAGCATTCTTCTAAGTCAACACCAACACTAAGCAGGGTTCGAATTAGCAGGTCGCAATTCGCAATTAGCGAGTCGAATTGTTGTATTTGCGAGACGAAGTTTTAGTTTCAGCGAGTCGAAAATTTCCGACGTTTAGACAGATAAAAAAATTATGTTTTTGTTAGAAGTTTAGTTTATTTATACATGCACATGGGTCTTTTAATGTTAACGAAATTAATACAACTAAAAATTTACTAATTTTTTTTAAACGTATGCACGTAAATTTACAACGAAATCAAGAGATATTTGCAAGGAATTAGTTACAGACAAGTACATGTAAGTTGAACACCTTATAATAAAACGCAAATCTTTGCCTTTTTTATTAAAAGTATTTAGTTGTTTATCAGAAACTCTCGACGTATATTCCACGTTACGTATTGTTATTGTACTCGCCAAGCTGTTCCCATTTCTTATTTCTTATCCACAACCATAAATAAATAATTTGATAGTACATGCCTTTTAAATGCATGCGTTGTTTACTTTCGTTTTGACGGTTTTTCCAGGAAGTGGGTTGGGCGTACATATATGAAATGTTAATTTTTAACGCTACGGCTTGGTTGGTTTAGACGTCAAATTTACGTCGTGTCGAGTGCAGTTTAAACAATAGATGTGATGACTTAGTTACCTCATTGTCTATTGCTTGAGTTGCGTTCGCGCGAGGGAAGTTCGACACGATGGAAATCTGACGTCTAAACCAGGCCTATATACAATTGCAATACAAGGAGCGCAAAACTTTCGACTTTTTTCCTGTAATTCGAACCCTGTACTAACAGGCACTGTACAGGACTGTACAATTTCACTATGAGGAAATAGAGTATACCTCTTTGTAAGACTGCAAATGTGACGTAACTTCTAAAAACCAGTGACGTTCCATCTTCTCTTTTGGTACTTTTCCAAAACAAACCATTGCTGGCTGCGTGAGGTTAACGACCAACCTAAATGAATCAACAGTTGTTTTGAATGAGGACAAGTATACACATGGATTTTCACTGAAGGCAGAGTACTCGGCCAAATATTATGAGTTGTTCTAGTCTGTTAAAAACATGATGCAGAAATGTTGTGGGCAACATGGTTGAAATATTGAACAAAATTGTTGAGCCTGAATCAGGTGTAACAATGCCTAGCAATATGATGTTGATACAATCAGGAATATTGTTCTCCAAACAATATACTTTTGTTATAAGGGTTTAAAGAGTCGACTTGTAGCAAGTCTACCCCCAACAACTTTGCTGCATACTGCCTTCAACAGCTTCTATTTTTTGACCTCATAATATGAAACACAAAATCACTACAACTTACAGCAATTTATTGCGCGTTAACTGGAAATGTTTCTGCATACAGTCGCGTGTTTGGTTACTCACTGTATCATTGTCAGGTTGTTGCAAGAGGTTGTTGGACCCAACGACGGTAAGAAATCGTTTGAACAACTTGCAAGTCACCAGTTGTTCATAGGGAATTAGCAGTACCAGCACAACATGCATCTGATCAGTGTTAGAAACAGGGGAAAATGAGGACGAGAGTTGTTGATGAGAGATGGTAGAAAAAATTGTCACAGAAGACATTTCAAGCTTCACATTGAAAAAATAGAAGAATGAGTGTTTTTGATTACGTTTTCATTTCAATAAAATACATGATTGTGTTGGGAAAACATTACGAACAGCGGCTAACCAAGATCACGTGACTGTCAACTGTTATCAACTCTGATACTCGTTTGATCCGGGCCTAATACATAAGTTCTTGGAATAACATTGTGACAAATCCGTTGCAGGTTTAATTTGTTGTAGCTTGTACGATCGTCGTGTACTTCAAAACATAGTGAATGGAAATATACATGATTTTGGGGCTGACTTACAAAACAGAAGAACTAGTTATTTATGTTTTTTGTATTTTGATGTTATGTATTAAGGTGAAAATGATGTTTGTGGTGTTACTCTGAGTTTATATCCACAACAGACAAGCTGATAAAATACATATTGCTGACCATGACGGAAATCGAACATTAGGATTCCGCGGTGGTCGGAGTCGATTCCCGCCGTGGTCAGGCATATTTTTTAGCTTTCCCGGTGTGGATATAAACTCAGAGTAATACCACAAACATCCTTATCTATGTTATAGTCCAGGTTTACGGTAGCTTCTCTTCACGATGTGCCTATCATATTTTTTTATTAAACAACCAATAGCTAGATGTTGGACATAACTGTTCAAGCATAACGGGAACGATGGGCCAAAATACAATGTGCACATGACAAATCCTCAAGCCATGCATGTTAATAACTGTGTTTAGCACAAAGCTTACCTAATACAAACATCAAGAATATCATGTTCCTTTGGCGTACAACTTTTCAGTAAGGGAATGAGATCCTACACAACAGAGATGGATACCTACTTATTTTATTTTATCCTTACAATACTGTTCACAACCCTATATGGGGCGCCGTTCGTTCATTTATTATTTAACACAAAAAGCTTGCCTGATTCAATGATTTATCAAATAATCCAAATTAGTGGATTATTTAATAAAGAATCCAATTCGGCACGTCGATTATTTGTTAAATAATCCATTTCCAAAATGGATTATTTGTTATATAATTCATTTCCAAAATGGATTATTTGGTAAATAAACCATTTCAAAAATGGATTATTTGGTAAATAATCCATTTCCAAAATGGATTGTTTGTTATATAATCCATTTTCAGAATGGATTGTTTGTTATATAATCCATTTCCAAAATGGATTGTTTGTTAAATAATCCATTTTCCAGAGGTATACTTCATGTCTCGACAACTATTGGGTGTATTTTCCTATCAAAAAGGAAGGTTTAAATCAAAGATGGCGGCAGGCCGAATAAATAGCGTCGGCTATGGAATGCCATAGTGGACAAAAGTGGTCGAGAATTTTTTGGAGGCCCAGATTTTTTTGCGAGCGAGAACAATTTTTTGTAATCGAGATTATTTTTTTATCTTCGAGATTGTCTTATTTTACAGTCGAGAATTTTTTGTAATCGAGAATTTTTTCACAGTAGAGAATTTTTTATAGTCGAGAATTTTTTACAGCGAGAATTTTTTTTACTGTCGAGAACTTTTTACCGTGGAGAATATATTCTAATATGAAATATGACATCTAACACTATATTCAGAAGATGGCGAAGCTACTTTGGTTCATTATTGTTTTTATTTTTACTGCTCAAAATTGGCAATAGCCCACGAAGATTTGGAAAATTTCTTGTTGTCTTTACGTGATTGCCTAGAGCGAACTGATAGAAATGAATTTCCTGGGTCCGTCATCAGACACAGATAAGGCACTAGAGAATTCCCCGATGTGGCTGAAAATTTGCGATAAAATCTCTTTTGCGCCTTACACCTGAATCTTCCTTCTCCGACGCCATGTTGTTATCACAGTTGTTATTACTTCACCGCTTCAGGCGGGAAATATTTGGTGCGCAAAATTGTGCATTTACAGAAATTCTCGACTGTAAAAAAATGGTCATGGCTTTATAGGCCAACCCCAAAGGTCGAAATGTCGACAGAGCACTGAAATCGAGATCCCCCTGTGTTTTGTGTATTTCTCACTCACTGGGACTGTATCTACTTCACCAAATTTAGCCAAAGAGGGAGCGTGTAGCGCGACAATAAGCTACTGTTTTGCTATATTAAAATAATAAAACTATTCTCACTCACACACTGGGACTGTATCTACTTCACCAAATTTAGCTAAAGCGCGAGCCCGAAGGGCGAGTAATGATTGTCGCGCTACGCGCTCCCTCTTTAGCTAAATTTGGTGAAGTAGATACAGTCCCAGTAAGTGAGAAATGTGACAACCCAAGAATGACTCGATATTGATAGTTATCATATGTATGGGGATACACAAAATACAGGGGCAACTCGGTCGCAGTGCTCTCTCGACATTTCGACCTTTAGGGTATCCTATAAAGCCATGACCGTAAAAAAATTCTCGACAGTCAAAAAATTCTCGCTGTAAAAATCTCGACTGTGGAAAAATCCTCGACTGTGAAAAAATTCTCGACTGTAAAATAAAACAATCTCGACGGTAAAAAAATAATCTCGATTAGGAAAAATTGTTCTCGCCCGCAAAAAAAATCTGGGCCTTCAAAAAATTTTCGACCACTTTTGTCCAGTATGGCATTCCATAGTCGGCGATCCGTTAAGGATTCAAAGGATGACTCACCATGACATCGACCAGGGAGACCAACGCACTGACCAGGTAGACCAAGACACCGATCCGGTAGGTCAATATTGTGGTCAATATGTGTGAACATTGTTTTGCTGCAGTTTATTAAGAATTCAGAGACCATAACCATAAATCCTAGTTTTAAAGTCGAAATAAATTGAAAACACCGGATGTTTTGATCTGGGAAACAATGAAATGGCCATGGGAGAGGGAGGTCCTTGGGGTCCCCCTGCTTCTCATTCAGGGTCAGAATTGAGATTTGTAAGTCCCAGTTAAAAGATATAGGGGTGGACGCAATGGACTCGTGTCGTTTTGCTAGCTGTTTAAAGTAAAGATTAGTCATTAGTGAACACAGGAATATGGCATTAAGTCATATTCGTGTGACTGTTCACTTATTTGGTATCTGGTCAAAACGTCCTGCTTTTCTCTGCAGCTATAGCATGTTGCTAAAAAAAAGGGGGGGGGGGGTAGGGTACATGGCTTAATGCCATATTCCTGTGTTCACTAATGACTAATCTTTACTTTAAACAGCTAGCAAAACGACACGAGTCCATTGAATCCACCTCTATATCTTTTAACTGGACTTACACAAATCTCAATTCTGACCCTGAATGAGAAGCAGGGGGACCCCAAGCCCTCCCTCTCCCATGGCCATTTCATTGTTTCCCAAATCAAAACATCCGGTGTTTTCAATTTATTTCCACTTTAAAACTAGGATTTATGGTTATGGTCTCTATATTCTTAATAAACTACAGCAAAACAATGTTCACACAAATTGACCACAATATTGACCTACCGGATCGGTGTCTTGGTCTACCTGGTCAGTGCGTTGGTCTCCCTGGTCGATGTCATGGTCAGTCATCCTTTGAATCCTTAACGGATCGCCGACGCTATTTATTCGCCCTGCCGCCATCTTTGATTTAAACCTTCCCTTTTTGGTAGGAAAATAAACCCAACAGTTGTCGAGACATGAAGTATACCTCTGGAAAATGGATTATTTAACAAACAATCCAATTTGTAAACGGATTATATAACAAACAATCCATTTCGGAAATGGATTATTTACCAAATAATCCATTTTGAAAATGGATTATATAACAAACAATCCACTTTGGAAATGGATTATTTACCAAATAATCCATTTTCGAAATGGTTTCTATAACAAATAATCCATTTTGAAAATGGATTATATAACAAACAATCCATTTTGGAAATGGATTATATAACAAATAATCCATTCTGAAAATGGATTATATAACAAACAATCCATTTTGGAAATGGATTATTTGCCAAATAATCCATTTTGAAAATGGATTATATAACAAATAATCCATTTTGGAAACGGATTATTTAACAAATAATCGACGTGCCGAATTGGATTCTTTATTAAATAATCCACTAATTTGGATTATTTGATAAATCATTGAATCAGGCAAGCTTTTTTGTGTTAAATAATAAATGAACAAACGGCACCCCATAACCCTATGGCTAGATTTTAAAGTGCCTATGAGACGAAAACTTTTTGGTTGTATTGCAAAAATCACTTTAAATCTCAACATAACTTCTTATGTAGAATTTCTGCAATTCTTCTCTTGATGCGCAAATAATACGAGTGACATAACATTGCACAAGGACTTTTGAGTAAGATTTATTTATTTCGAAGTAGTCAAACTATTGCAAATAAATGAGGAGGTCTGGTGATAAGAAATCCGACGTTGTGATCGGTCCAGTATGACGTGACATTTAGCAATTACTCGCCGAAGGCGAAGTGATTATTGGTGAGTGGTATTCACCATAATCACTGAGCCTGAGGCGAATAATTGTTTTAGTATAATTTCTTTAGTAAAACATGTATAAAATGCACTTATGAATGCAGTTTACTTCGGAAAACTTGTAACTCATTTGGAGTTTATTTGTAATTTTTAAATAGTGAGAAAAGTATTAAGTTATTTACAGACGATCATTACTTTAAGAAAGTTTGACATCAAAAATTTTTAATTTTGGCAAAAGTATAAAACATCAAAACTACTTTCATTAGCAAAAATAACAATAATAATAATAACAACAATAATAATAACAATAATAATAGTTATTTTTTCCCTCGCTTTCCTCTCTTTAGCGCCCGCATTACTATTTTCTAGCGTGTTTCAGCGGTTTGATTGCTTTATTGATTGCGTTACTTTGTTTAAGATTGATTTCGTTACTTTGTTTAATATTTAATACAGTGCCATGAAGTCTGCGAATTTTGTATATGTTGTATTATGCGCGGAAAAGTGTAATCAAATTTCGAAATCTGATTACACTTTTCCGCCCATAATAAAGCATACAAAATTTGCAAACTTCACAGGGCTATATTTCCCACATTTTACAATATTTCGCAACCAAACTTCACGATTTTACTAAATCTAGGATGCTCTTTCCAGCTGTCCAAATAGATTTTCCCAAGTCCTGAAGTCTTTCAAAAGTCGGGAATGCACATTGTTCCAATTAAGAGTAGCCAGTAAAAAATGTAAGAGTAATAAAAGATCACTGACACAGGGCCATTTTTGGCTTCGCATTTACTGGGGGTATATCGCTGTACTAGTTTTAAAGTGCTTATGAAACGAAATTTTCTCCAACAATTTTCGTATTGCATTGGAAAGATCAGTTAAAATCACTGTATAACTTCTTTGATAGAATTTTTGTAACTGCCTAACTTTTCGAGATATTCAATTTTATTTGATTTGAAAATGGCCTAACCAGTGACGTCATACTGCATAATCACTTTTCAAAAAAGCTGAATTAATTTGAAAAGTACTCAAGATATAACACCTAAATACCCAGGTCTGGATGTTAAACATAGCCTACACACGTGTTAGTGTAGTTTTAGTTATTTTCCACTATTATATGCTACAAAATAAGCAATCTAACAGTCGCTCATTACGCAGTATGACGTCACTGGTTAGGTAATTTTCAGATCAAATAAAATTGAATATCTCGAAAAGTAAGGCAGCTACAAAAATTCTATCAAAGAAGTTATACAGTGATTTTAACTGATCTTTCCAATGCAATACGAAAATTGTTGGAGAAAATTTCGTTTCATAAGCACTTTAAGAGTTTATAGTGAAATATTGGCAAAATATTTCTTAATGAACTTTTTGCTTAAAACAAATAGTAGTTTCCCTGCAGTCAAAAACATCATAAAAAGATGGACAGTTTTGGGATTTTCATGATACATTTTATTGTCATAATAGAAACAGAAAACAATACATCATACTCAGTATTAATGATAAACACTTTCACAACACTATTGAACGCTTGCACTATTCAACTCCCAGTCTACTATTCAACAGTTAGATTATGAGTTCAACATGTCTATGCGGGATACTTGATGAAGGCAAAGCCCGAATCAACTATCAACGCATAGAAATTGAGAGTGAGAACTGGTAATCTAACTGTTTTATTAGAATCTGATATGAATAATTGATTTTTAAGTCATTTTGCAAAATAAACTATTACAAATTGTCTTTCAGTTGAAAAAAATACAACAGAAATATTATTGTTTTGTTGCTCATTATCTATCCCGCAATATATAGCGACAGCTTGCTAGCTATCAAGCATTATATAATAATGCGAGTTCGTTCTGCATTTTCATTGGTCGCGTGCTGTGTGTTGTTAAAGTACACACGCACGGATGATGTCAACTGATGGCGTGATCTAATTTAGCTAATTTATTTCGCGGGTCTTCGAATGATTTTTGCCAACTTTATTATAATATAAAACAAATAGATTTTTTTTTTCTTCTGTACTGTAATAGATCACAGATGACGCTATAGCGTGTGAAGATAAAAGTCACGCACTTGACTGCGTTTTGTGCGTACTTTTTTGTTCTTCACACGCTATGACGTCATCTGTGATCTATTACAGTACAGACGCATGCAAAAATGAAATCTATTTGTTAAATAGATAGCGAGCAGCGTAGCCAATCAAATTACAGCACTAGCATTAGACTAGGCTAGTATGATTCTACTAACATTATTTCAAGACATTTAAATTGTGAAACTGCTTTTGCTCCAGTGTGAAATGTGATCCACTATCCCTTTACCACCCTGTAACAAGTGAGCTCTAATAACTGTCATCATATTTGGAGATATGACTTCAGGTATGACATAAATTCAGTGCAAATTATAATGGCAAAGGAAATGCAACACTGGCTGGGCTGACCAAAAATGCTGCAGCACTGGCACAGCTTCAGGATAAATAAGAATATTAAAGCAAAAAAAATCAGTTCCAGTTCCTTGTATGCAGATCAGTACCTTTTCTACAGTCTGTGCTCTCCCCAATTGTCTTCTGATTTCACATGTAGCATCATCACGTCTCAGGAAACGGATCAAATCTTTCAGACAAACTAAAACACCAAACATTTAAGTGAGTCTAACATATACAGTATTAATTCATGGAATGGGATTTCTGGAATGCGAGCAGAATGCTTTGCCAAATGAGCTGCAGTACTTGGCAGAGAATAATGGGCTAACATTGTAGTTTTGAATCCCACTGTGGCATTTCAGGTATACAATTCAGCCAGACATATTTCCAAGCACATTTTTACAATCAGTACACATGAGAAGAAACAATGTGTTCAATTGAGTTTTGGCAGAGAATAATGGGCTAGCAATCAAAAGGTCGTAAGTTTGATTCCAGCCACAGCCTTGCAAGTATATTTTTCAGCCAAGGACATCTTACAGCACCTATCTACTACTAATTGTACTGGGACATGGTAGTAAAAACTCAATCTTCTTCATCTTCAATTGAGTTTTTGGTAGAAAATGATTGGCTAACACTCCAAACATTGTAGGTTTGAATCCCACAGTGGCTTTGCAAGTATGTTGTTGCAAATTGTTGCCAATATATTTGTGCAAATGATAAAAAAATGCTGATTCTTGCAGTTGTTAATACAAATCTTTAAAAGTCCAATTTGTAGCATACCGGTATATATATATGCAAGGTACCGGTATCACTAATTTTAGCAATATTCACATAATTGATCAATTTTAATATAACATCTTAACTGTACAAATATGTGCATTTAACATTTTTACTATTCTTGTTTTAAAATAAGGGGATACTGCATTTGCACCAAAATGCAGACCAAAAAGTATTCCTCCCCCTAAAAAACTCAATCGTCTCCAAAAAATGGTAGCAAACTGAAAAATGCTTGAAAATATCTCTGTTTCCAGCTTGTCCATTGCAAATATAGATTCAGAGTAACACATGCATAAACATGATGAGCTGAAAATGGGTTGTTTCCAAAATATGTGGCTACAAATTCAGTTGTAACGTTTTATGATCCAGATGAAGAAATTTAGATGAAATTTGGTGTTTTATAAGAGTCAAATATGCTCACCTAGGCAGTCAGCTCCTTTGTAATATGCATCATCTTCTGCATAACCTAGAGCTAATAATGTGCAAACTATTTCGGATTTGATATGATCATTTGTCACAGCATCTTCCATGATTTAACTGTTTTTCGACAGTCACTAAAAAAACAGAATAAATATTAATCTAATAGTGCCTAATATTGATCTAGTAATCTATCTTATTTAGTGGACCAGCCTAGCATCTACATAAATAACCCTATTCATAGCATGTAATCACAGAATACATGAACACTCAATATAACCTTTCCCTTCACCCTCATAAGCTGCTAATGCTCAGGGAAGGGAGGGGGGACACGTTTACCAGCATTGAATTTAACATAAAGGACCCTTAGGAGGCCTAGTTCTCACATGTCACCAATGCTCGGCAACTCACTGTCAGTAATCCTTCAAGGAGAGAATTCACAAAGGGTCACCCAAGGGCCAACTTTCATTTCAAGTTGTCACAAAAAACCATTAATTTGACATTTTGCAACACCCACAATACAGATGTGGTAAAAAAATTCACAAAGATCTTCTCAATGAAAATCGAATAGAATACTATTTCTTCTTATATTCATATATATCAGACGGCGTGTCGATATGAGTAGTAGCCAAGTAGGGTCTCTCATTCCAAGAGTAAAAATTTACAAATTATTTACATCAAGTCATGATTTAATAATTCCCCAACACAAGCAATCAGTGTGACCCAGCACAGTAACACAGATATTAAACGTATTAAATACATACCGTATGACTGTTGGTATAACAAAAAGCTGCAAACGACCTATTAAGCAAAGAGAAGATCTTTCGCTATATTTTCATCGTTTTCGCAGACTGTCTTGTTGATAAATTAGAAAGCGCGCCAAATTAGCCCGAGCCCGCAATCGATCTTACACAAACAATGAAATACTTCAAGTATTGCAGAATGAAACTCTCGGCGCCCGAATAAGTGAATTATGCCAGAGCTAATTTTCCGTAATTTTGTTTTGCAAAACAATTTGGAGTGAAACCGACCTTTTATAGGTACAATACTGGACTATCGACTACGCAAGTACGTACTAGATATCTTTTATTTCTCTGACTCAGAACCAGAAGCTGGAGTTCATACTTTTACCTGTCCAATTAGCGATTGTAAAAAGTACAAATAGCGAGTCGGCATCCAGGGATCTATCTCCTCGAATATGACCATGCTCAGATCTACGCCCATTTTAGATCATAAAAATTGGCCTATGTTGTCAAATTAATAAATGCAAACCTCCAACAAGCAAATCAATACAGAATTCTATTAATTTATTTTAACCATTCAAAGTAACATGTGTTCAAGCAATTTAAAAGGCTCGCGCGCTTAGTGTGAAGCGATCGGCAGATCATCTTGCCCTTTTGCAAGAAAGTTTCTTAGTTCTATTTTATCTTGTAAAAAAAGTCTGGGCGAGGGACCTATTCAGTCGTTTTTGGGTTTTATGTCCATGTCCAGATCTGTTAGATGCATATAATATATTTTGCATTCCATTGGCGTACATAGCTAGGACATGGACATATAGTAAGTGTTTTTGCTTTGATTCCAGCAATGCATTGAAGCAAAATGTACAGGCTACCATCTTTTTCGCTATACTCAATAAGATTATGCGCGCTTTTAATCCATGCGGAGTTTAGGAAGAATTTTTTATATCTTCGATATTTTAATTAAACCCCTGTCCCTCGGGTATTTTTAATTTATGGAGAATAAAGATGAGCCTCGAAGCGGCTCTAGCTGCCAAATAAAAATCCATTTTTTTCGATCCAAAGTACTAAATATAATTAAATAGTACGAAATGTAATTTGCTTTTTCAAAACTTCTGGTTGGCTTACAATTTTCTTGATACTAACTTAACTGCTCAAAGTTTCATAAAGGAAAATGGAAAATATAAGAGATAAAAAGAAAAACAAAAAACGTTTGGTTTCTATTTGGCAACCAGGCTTTTCCTCTCGTTTCCTCAAAATTCAAACTCGATTTTTTTGCGTGATGAAAATTACTACATTATTTTCCTGCATGAGCAGAGATTTGCATAAATTGCAACCGGTCGCATGCCGCGGGCGCTACTTTAGGAGGGGAGGGGTGTTTACTTTTAGACTCCACATTTTACTGACGAATTAAATTTTATTGGTCAATTACTCAACCATTATCAATAAATTTACAGATCGAATACGTTTTTCCAGCCTTTTTTTACGCTTGTCTTACAGACGAAAATCCCAAGAGGGTGGTAAAGGGGAAGGGGAGGGGTAAAGTTGCGGATCAGGTTTCACAGCGGGAGAAAAAGCATACACGTTTTTAAAAAAGCAGCTTTACGTTCGTTTCTCGAAAAAATCTGAGTACAAGGTTTACGTTTGAGTGACACGAACGTTCGACGGCCACCGACAGGCCTCCGAAGATATTTTAGGCAACGACCACACTGTGTCATTTCCGAGCGTTTTCATTCCGAATTATTTCCAAAACCTCCCAAGTTGTTGACATAATTTAATAAAAAATAGCATAAACCTCGTCTAAGGACAAAAACTAAACACTTCGTGCGATGATAATTTTTTTAGATCATATCATTTTCATTTTGACTGTTGTGAAAACGCTTGGAAACAACCTCCTGTGCACACAGTCTTACTTGAACAATGGAGCCACATTTCACGAGACTGACATCTGACACTTATTAAGAATCACACCTCACAGGCCTAGAGGAAATCACATTTCACAGCACCAAAAACAAGCATTTCACACGCACAGATATTAACCAATCATGGCTCACCAAAATACCCTTTACCACCCTACCAAAATTGGCGAGGGGTGTCGAGCCCCAACACCCTCCTCTCGGTACTCCCCTGTAGACTGCGTGCAGCAAGCAATTTGTAAGCTAACTGCGACGACCTTTCAAAATAGATAATGTATTTGCATGTTACGTTCGCTTAAATTTGAAGCTGGACACAACAGTCAGAAAGGAAATTTTAGGATTAGTAAAATTGCCACGCTTGGTGACGATATTTCCCACTAAATGTAAACCTTGCAATAGTACTAATACTAAGATAAGATGCTCGTTTTAGATGCACGGTTAGATCTTTCTTTCCTGTCAATCAAAATTTAGTCCAACATGCAAATAGTCCATTAGCTTGCAAATTTCTCAGATTCAATCCAAAGAACAAATTCTACAACGTATCTGATTTTCGATTATTGCATTTTACCGTAGTTACAACGCAAAATACTGCCATTTCAATTATATTATTTAACATTTTAAAATTGATGTTCGGCTTGTGATCCAACACCATTGTCCAAATGGATCGGCCCATGTAAATTTCAAAGCGTCCGTACCTCTTTTTTTACACAATTATAATTACAACAACAACAAATTTGCAACTCTTTAAGCTTTTGAGCTGGGAAAATATGATTTCGAATAAGGCTTCAAAAAGCCGTGGGTTCCGATAAGCATTACGACGTGACGGATGGTGGCCGATATTGTTTTTAAAGCTAAACAAACTAAACCCTATTAGGTTGCTACAAAATCATTATCTATACGAAAATAAACATTATTTCTTGTTTTGATAATAATGAAGCAACCACCACCATCGGCATCTTGAATCCGATGCGCATGCGTATATGGGTATCATTTGAATTGATTTCAATTGTGCGAATAATTATATTACGTTTGTAACTTTTGTTGAGCTTCTCTTGGAGTGTGCTGAGCGAGCGCTGGATTTATTTACGGTGAAAACGACATTCACAATTTTGGCAGCTTTGTGCTCATGCGCACAATATAATGGGGATGCGCTAGTGAACGTGCTCGCCAGCGATGCGGGTAAGGTGATACAGCATCACTATCAGCTCTCTTTCGTTCTTCATCCTGCACAGAAACATCAGTCCAAATTAACGACTTCAATCGATGCGAACGGCTGTCTTTGCGCAAAGCGACAGTCTGTGCGCGGATAGAAGCAATCCGTGAAATGTGGCGCATCCACCTCGCTGCAGTAAATGCGATCCTCAGTTCTTAAATCGCGCGAGATCGCCCTTTGCAACTGGCGAGATTTTCTGTTCAAGTTTTCCAGTTGAATGTTCCCAATTTCCGAGAGTTTCATTCTGAGTTTGTTGAAGTCCGACTTCAGGCCCGTTTCCAAATACCTGAAAAAAGGAAACGTATTGTAAGACATTTTAAACTCAAATGGGAAATTTCTTACGGTTGCAATAATGGTTACTAAATGTGATCTTGCCTTAGCTAAAATTTTGCCTCCACAAAATGGCCGATTTCGAAGGGCATTTTTGCTCCTCCCAATCTCCTGCGGCAAGGAATTTCGCGCGGTCAAGGAGCAAATCCAACATGGCGGACAATCCCTCTCGTAAAGGGATTTCGAAGGGAAAGAGGTAGAGACATGATTTGATACCGACAACGCATTCTGTATATATTATTCACATGCGCAAGTACCACACAAAGCGGTCAAGCGGACCTATCTGGATACGTAACATAATAAATTTGTGTACAGTACACTTTATCAGTCGCCAAACTACGTATACTATTCTAATACGTTGGCAAGGCAATGCATCCTATATAGTAATTATTATCGTATGGCACATTCGCGTACGATGGTTTTCATTATTGACTCACCTGTGAACTAAGAAAGTGATGGGGTCTGTGAGTAGATGTGGTGCTGGTGATATTTCAGTAGACATGTGAGCAGGGCGTAACGCTCTCGTGCAGTAATCTCTTAACAATGCATGAAGCCATTCATTCTTCTTGAACCAATCTACAACAATTTCTCTCCTTTCAAAGAACTGCTTCAGTTGACAGAAGTCGGCAAAGTTACCCCTCTCCAAGAAGCGCCTGTTGTTGAAAGATTAAAATTACAAGTAATCAAAATATCACAATATCAACTTTCCTGACCCATGCAACTGTTGGTTTGATGCTATTCTCGTTCACAGAGCCTTTTTCTCACTCGCTTACACGTAGCAAATTAGGGTTATTAGGCTCAGGGATTCATGATCGAAAAAAGAGAACTGATTGAATATTCAGTACTATAAATGTTTGTGTGTCTTTTGACCAGATATAAATTGCATTGCAGCTGAGAAGAGCACAACAAAGGAGAGTTCATTTATTTTCGACTTACTTCATTTTGTACCTCAAGAAGGTAGGGCATTTTCAGGCATGCTTATGGTCAGGGAATGTGCATTTCCGCAATGATCAACTCCAGGCCCTTTAGCAGTCCGCGCGACCGCAAGGCCCTGGGGACGAGGATGGTACCAAACTTAATTTGAAATATTACAGTATACATGGTACTTACTTGTAACACTTGTGTTCTATGACGACCCGTGATGGTCTGTGTTCTTTCATATACGCCTGGCCTTTCTTGTTCTGCCATTGCCACACTTCGTGTAGCCGTTCAATATATGGCTTCGCTTTGCTAAGGAAATCGTTCAACGTAATCTCCAACTCTTCAGCCACGCTTGATATCTGTGTAAAGAATAATAATAAAGTTATTCTGATTGTACATGTTCCATCCTGATTTATACATGGATATAAATGGAACTCACTGCGTATAGCCTTGTCAAAATAAACAGCGTTTTTCTGTACTGAGTAAAGCTCGCCTAATCATGGGTAGCTTATGTAAGGCAGAGTTCTACAATGAAACAAAATATAAATTTTATACCTCTTTGTTGACATATTGCAAGCACTCTTTGTAGTCCTTTATAAGCATTTCACCTTGTCTCGGAGGCCATAGTTTGACACTTTTATCCTCTAACCACGTCTTAAAGTAACCACAGAAATCTGCGTACGCTTTCACAGTTTCGAAGCCACCTTTCAGATGACCATCAATATACATTGCAGTAACCTAAGTGGAAAAAAAGAGTTAATGAGAATTTACGTAATAGGCTTGGTTGAAACGTCACATTCTGTGTGTGTGTTGAATAAAATAGGCAAAATTTTAATGATTTGCAAGGAATACGCCAAAGATCATTTACTGACTTTACATTCTTGAAATTCTTATGTGCTATACTGGCGGGGTGAATAGGCTTAGCTAAATCCGATAATCCGCAAAAAATCTTTACTAAATCCGCAAATCCGAGAATATTTAGAATAAATTCCGGATCCATAAAGACCCTAAAATGTCCACGATTGTCAAGTTTTAACAAAAAATTCCACGGTGTATATTCATCTCATCCTATTTAATTTAAACAAAATCCACAATCCGTCAGAAAAAAAACAAAGTAAGTCCATAATCCGATAAGGTATAGCTGCTAACTTCGCAATCCGCTATTCCGTTATATTTTCAGGATCCACAAATCCGGTAAAAACCCTGCGATTGATACGAAACCCTATTTTGGCTTAAATCCGCTGATCCGTGAGCCTATTCAACCCCCATCCCCATATGTAATTATAAAAGTCATGCTATGCATATGGTACGATAAACTCATCGCTACAACAAGAGGCTGGAGTCAAGGCATATCTATAAAACACCTCAACAGCTCGATCAAACGTTTACGCACGCGGGAGTATTTGTTCGAGCGAACATCAGCTGTAAAAAGACTGACAAAAAAGACTGTATACCTCTGGTCGAGATCATACAGCTTTAGAAAAAAGTTAAATAAAATTACGAGGAGGTAAACTTAGAAAAATCTTTTTTAAAACACAACGAAAAAATTGCCTAGCTTATATTTTCAGGTGTTATCATAAATTTTATGTGTTTTGTGCCGTCCACATTTCTTTTTATACACTGTCTCACATTTTATAAATCCTTAAGCTTAACGCTTGCGCGAAACGTTTGGTCGCGGAGTTACCTTTGCACGACCCACCACCCACCCCTATGCTCTGTGCCCTTGTGAACTACGATTATTGATCTGGCCACGATGAGTAACTTCGGGAGGCCGTATTTCACTTTTATAAATGTTGTGGTTACATACATTGATTGAATGGATAGATAGATAGAAGTTTTATTTATACACGCTGACCCCGTCAACTTAAGCTGATTTCCGCGAGGGGCGTGTGCAAAAATTAGTAAGAAGTTTACATGGATAAGGAATTAATTTATGGAGCTATTTACATCAAAATATATAAACTAGAAAATGACGGTGTAAAAGTAGAAAACTACAATGTATAAATGAGAAAGCTTTGAACTATTTACAAATACATTATTTACAATATTTATAACTCATAAGTGTGAGCAGCGATTTTATTTCGAAAGGACGAAAGCGATTTACTTTTCCTAATATCTTCTGGTACAGAATTCCAAAATTTAGCTCCATCATACATGAAACTATTTTTCATATTATTAGTACGAGGTTTTGGTAGGCAAAGATTGCTTGATATCCCTCGAAGGTTATAGTCTGTTTTCTCACTTTTATGTGAAAATAAATTAGCAAGTGATTTTGGATCCATTTTATTTAATATTTTGTACATAATCTTTGCTTTAGCTTTTTTCCTTTCTGTTTTAAGGGATTCCCAGCCCAATGCACGCAGAGCAGTTGAATGATCTACTTCATCGCTCATATTTAAAATAATTCTAGCAGTTCTATTTTGTAGTTTCTGAAGGCGTTTTGATTGTGTTGCATTGAACACATCCCATACTTCAGAGTATGGACAGTATGGGATTCGTACAATATTTGTGTGATTCATACTTCACAGTATGAATCACACAAATATTGTACGAATGATTCAAAATTCAAGCCGCTTTCTAAATATTCTAGAAACGATAAAGAGGAATAAAAGAACTAATGTTTTTCAGAACTCATGCTGAGTCGAGCGTCGCCCACAAATAATGCTATTAAACGTACCGTGAATCTGTGAATAGAACAGGTGAGTCAACCTCAAAGTAAACTACGTAGCTATTACAGTTACTCCATGGTTACATAAATGACCCTTTTTCCGTTTCAATTAATGCTTAATTTAAAGTTCCTTACCTGATGAAGCATGTAACTGTGCGTCACTTTCGGCATGTGCTCTGTCAAAGCCTTGAGAAATTTGTTCCCTGTGTCACGATTATCCAAGAACTGATACCACTTCTGTTGTCTTGACGAGTGTAATGATAACTGGTAATGTTCCTCTAATGCTTGCCTATTGCGCAGGCATCTTCTAAGTACATAGTTCTGCAGTTGGAGAATGCCACCGTGTTTGGCAAGAAATAACTTGTATAGAGACTCCCACTCGTAGTAGTTATGGCTAAACAGATTGTCTGTCAAACAAATGCATGTTGGTTATTTTTCTTGACTTTTAGTATGTAAACCTATTTTGGGTATGTCCAACAACCCCCCCCCCCTCCCCTGGGGCAAACCATTTACTGGTTCAGAAAGGAAGGAGTGAGTCTTAAATTACTGACAAAAATGTATGAAGACTGGTAAAACGAGGGTGAGAATTGATTACCTAAAAATTGATTTTCATGATCAAAATTCAGTGGATGTTACCATCATTTACTCTTATCCATTGAAAGGCACCATGGCAAGTGCCTTACATCAAGTGACTGAGGGTGAAGTGAAGTTATAAAGTTTGCTTACTGTTAAGACTTGTTTAATTACATTTGCAATTTTGTCTGCAATTTCAAGTGTGAATGTGCGATTTTGATGGACATGCATGTGAATCAGTGAACTTGTTAGAAATGTTTAGGTGAAAATTCACAAACTTAGAACACTCCTTATTAAGTCACTAATTGTTCACATCTACCAAAAGGAGAAATGTAAATAATCTTTTTAAACAGGCTTTCAACTGGCAACAAATTGATGGAGGATCTGAGGCCTTAAGTTACCTAAGATATTGTATCTAAGACCATGAGTAGAGGTTAACTAAAGGTCTTGAAGGACAAGCATATAGCCAGCACATTACCACACATGCTTGTTCAATCTTTATCAAATATAATTCGAGAAAATGAAGACTTAACTCACCCTCTGCCTCATTGTTCATCCTATCTAAATCTTCATCTGTCAAATTCCAAATGGACTTTGCCTGACTTGCTGTTAGTTGACAAACACTGCTACTTGGAGGCTCCGGATTTATCAGATACCATACTATTACTGATGTTTTTAATTGACTAACAGGCCTAAAAAAACTAGGGTCATTCTTTAAAACACTAGCTTTGGTAAATAGTTCATACAGATAGAGATACGAGTATTCAAGCCACTTGGCACGAAGATTGAAGTCCAGCTAAAAAATGAACAGAAATATTTATTAGCAAATACCATGATACATGTATCTAAAGCCACTGTTGATAAACTATTTATAAAATACACTTACAGGTATTAAAGGGTTTAAGTTGCGACTTTAGTAGGTGTATTATTAAAAGACACTCCAAGATCATGCACAGGACACAGTCTACTGAATGCTGTGTCTCTGGAGAGAAGCTTAAGCTGTCCTGCCTGTCCAAAGAGCAAAACCTCTGTTGATGATTGTATGATGTATTCTATTGCAGTTGAGGGTCCGAGTTTATATACTTTGAAAGTTGCACCTGTTTTTTTTTTTACTTCTAAGAATGAGAATTTTTTTACTTCTGAGAATCTGATTTTGTTAATTCTGGCGATGCACCCTCTTGATAAATACATTAAAAATGCTCACTCCCATAAATCATGAGCCTCATTTGCATGGATCATCATGATTCATGAGCCAACCAAACTTCATCATGATCGATGAGAGGCACTGTAGGAAGTGATATGTTGATCATGGTACAGTATTGAACTGTGGTGGGTTATGGTGGACTATGGTTTAACCTAAACAGGTTTCATTTTAAAATGCAAGATAGGTTGTGTTTATCCAGTTATTTAGGATCAATGATTGGATACTTGACATTCAATAATCACAAGGTATTTATTGACAGTACTACAGTACCTGCCACGAGCACAGAAGGGAACCCCTAGGAAAAAGATTAGGGAAAATCTGTGGCCGTAGTTAAATTTTTTCTAGCAACAAGACTAGCAACAACTTTAAATAATCACCATATGTAAGTGGCAGTGCATGTTATATTAAGGGCTGTCACTCAATTGGCTAAAGATACAGGTATTAAACACACCAGGGGTTATTTCCTTCAGAGAGAGGTTGCACTTTAAATATTGATTTAGCCTAACTCTAGTATGAACATCATGCCCTAATACAATATAGCCAAGACTGTTAACTATAAGCAAGTTTACATTAAAAAGAAGGGTAAGTTTAGTAAGAAATTGTGTCCTGTCAAATGGGTATAGGGAGTTTACCAAGTAAGGAAACCTATGCTAGAAGGGGCATAATAAATCACAATGTGTGAATAACAGTTTAAAATTGTTGGCAAGCCCACTGTGTATTTTCACATTACGGTATTTATATTTTAATAGCACGTTTGTGTAATGTGTTGTCGTTAGCTTTTAATGCAATAATTATAAGATATTTATAACAGTGTAGCAGCAAATGATATGGATGAAATATTAGTATGATGAATGTTATGTCATATGAGCAATGGCCATCCTTGGATTTATTTCTCATCACCTTTTAAAAGTTGCGTGCCTTTTTTCACTCAATTTCGCCCTGAACAATGGTTGACAAATTTATAAAGAAAAATGTCAAGTGCTTATATTTAATAACTCCCCTGCTATTATTTTTGAAGATTATCGAAGCAATTGAGCAATCTGTTGCCATTCGGGCGAAGTAATTACGTGATATAGCCTTCACTATTTTAGTTCTTACAAAAATATCCAATTGGGCTAAGTTGTGCTTTTAATAACCTTCCCTAGTGAAAGAAAAACACTTCTCCACCGTCGGTATTTAAAATTACAAGCTGCTATTCAATATAGCTATTATAGGAGCGGTAGCATTCCATCAATAAGAAAGGGAAATGAGATTTGGCGTGAGATAAAGGGTTTTTGCCATGGCAAAGCAAATATGCGAGCGTCTAAATATTACTCGCGCTAATGAAATACAAACTATTTAAGTCATGTTGTTTTTACGTCCGGACTCCAGTAAATTCCTTTCAATTCGAGGGTTTTAATCCCTTTAAGGCTTAATCTTGTACAATGCGTTAACAATAAGCTGACCTTAAAAGCTTGGCAAGCCAGCATGTCTGTGCAAAGCGCTTTCGTGTGTAGATAAATCAATAATATCGCTTGTCCAAATTGGAACTTTCATCGCCGGGTATCTGGCGATATGATATGTTTAGCCTTAAGCTTGACGGGGGCTTGTATGTAAATAATCTAAAACATTCAGTTTTTTTACGGAGAAAATAGACTTTAATAGCTTTCACAGATGACATGCGAGCTGCTCTGTCATAAAATAAAAACAGGAAAAGCAACTCTTGGGCATCATCAGTAATTTGACAGCATACAAGCAGGACAAGCCCCAGAGGGACCTTAATTAGAGAGCGCCCTCAAGAAAACTAGAGCTTCTTATCAAAACAACAAGGACAAAATCTTGTTAATATTTTCTTTGCGTGAATGTCGTCAATATGACTCCAAGTAGTCTAGTGATAAAACAAATTATTTCTTTGTGATCATAAAATAAAGGCAGACGGCACTTGGTATTAAAGATATTATATCTTGTACAGAATATTGTATGCATTATTGTAATGAATGCCAGAATCAGTGAACCAGGGCTGAGGTTTAATATTAATATAGCTGTAAGTGAAAATAGCCATCTAATTTTGTTTTATTAGTTTTGACGGAATGATATTCGCAAGTATTTAGCACGTATTAAATTATCCATGCAGTTTCTCTAACTAAAGAATTGAAGGACGGTTTCTTGACCATATAGGACCTTAATTTGACGCTCTGACCTTGAGAGTTCAATTTTATAGCCCGAGTCCTATTCTAATTCCCCAAAACAATCTCAAAAGCTTCATAGTGCGGTTTAGCATGAAAGAGCCCGAATACAAACATTCGGTTATGAAATAAGAGGCTTGCATCCGCACGTCTACTGTAAAGCGGTTGTTCGGAAGACAGCGAGGATTTTCGATACATTTTATCTCCTTTCAGTCTAAGCTTGCAGGAAAATAAGGTGATTGGATACACAGAAATAAGACACACATGTGTGAACAGGCACGTCAACCATCTAGGCAACTTGATTAGAATCGAACGCGACTGATTCGGCGCATATTTGACGAGCATTGCGTGTATCGAGAGATTTGCGGTGCGCTCCCCTGTGGCGCACGCAGAACAACGTGAGAAATGTGGTACATTGTCGCGAATTGGTGGCAACTCCAAGATAAATAATACACACAGGTCTTAGCTTGTCTTTCCCTTCATTATCTGACTTGAGTGTTTGTAATGAAAGAAAATATTATACTGTGAAACTCCCAAAGCCTAAAGTAGTTGACGTTGACAGCCCACGTTTTTGACACATTTAGCACTAGTAGATATTAAAACCAAATATGCGGCCCTTCTATTTGCATTTGCCTACAAACATAATGCTTTTTCCGGCGTTTCACCCTTCTAAGATAATAGACTGCCAGAATACCTAAGATACGAGCCAAGTTTTATATCATTTTGACTCATGTGAACATGTCTCGACAATGGCGTAGCTCAGCTTGTCTAGACACGAATAACCATTGGTGCACAGCAATTTTTTGTAGGCAATCACACACACAGCAAGCTGAATACGCTTTTCAAATGCTACTTAATTGAATGATCGTACGAGAAACATCTCGAATTCAGGCTGTCTACTGTATCTAAACATTCAGCTACAATGCCGTGTGAAAATCGAACATGGCCACAATGGCTGGATAGCGTGAGACGAAATGTTCAATGTTAAGTCGGTAAAGCCTATAGCACACTGATTATAAACACTACTTTTCCGTCCTATTATATTCGACTAAACGCACCCTAAATCATGTTTCCTGTGTATTTCGTGCCGATCTCAAATTAAAATTCATTTCGCTTTATCATAGCTCTGATGGCAATTCTTGAATTATAGATAAGACATGTAAAGTAAACATTATTCAAGCACCGATTCTCTCGTTGCCCCATGCAGTCAAACAGAGTGAGGAAAACAACAGAAAACCCGTTTACTTATTCAATGAAAGCATCGCGTTATTTCGACAACAATCGATCAGCTTGCACGAATTTTTTAGCGAATACAACAATAATATATCGTCTAGGCATACGCGAAATTGACAACGCTCAGAGGAAACCCCACGAAAGGCCTAGATTCACTCACACGAGCGAGGTATTCTCCTGCAATATGATTAATTCATTGCGTTATATCGCAGATTTCGCTCGAAATCTTGCCATAGAATAAGCGAAAGAAACGCAGTTATATGCCCGAATTGAATATACACGGAATATTGTCAATGCCGGTTAATACGAGCACATATTCCCTACCTTACAACGATGACGCCATATAACATCCGAGTGGCATAGTCGATGAAATAAGCGACAAGTTTTACTCAGTCGTATAAGAGTTCTAGCGTCAAGATATTCTAGTATTAAAACGAGCACTTCTTCGCTCAAAGTACATAGTTTCGACGTTTCAGTATCAACACAGCAGTTCTGAGAGGTAGCCCGTGTTTTAGTTCGTTTGTTTAAAGTCGTACTTCTTGGGAGAACCCGAGGTATATTGAAAGAATGAATGAACGGCTGTCGTAGACAATTCTGCTTCGTTCTAGTCTCATGTATAATAGTTTTATCCAGCATGTTTAGTGCTCCGTACGGCCAACCGTCGCTCACAATCCAACGCGATATACACCATTCGCTGAAGCAACGCTCTTAGCTTCCGAGGCTTAATTGTAAACTGACATGACACACAATGGCTGAAATCAATATAAATAGAGCTTTGTTTTTCTTTTTTTGAACACGTGCATTTTTTGCGCAATTACGCATGCGTACAACTGGGATGTCTTGTCTCATTAGCTGGGAGTGGCTTCAGACCACGCACTCAAACCTCAACGCGACAGCAGGTTGTGTTTAGTCAGTTTCCTTCTTAAATTTTCGAAAGATTTCCGATTTGTTCTGCTCAATTATGCCCTGATATGCGACCAATCGGCTACATACTTTATTTGGAGCTGATCTGTTCTAGTTTGCCAGCCTTTAAAAAGATGCTTAGCTCACCTAAAGTAATTAGGATGACTAAAAAAAACAGTTGTGACTGCCAGTTCTTTTATACGGTTTTCACTTTTCATAAATGTTTTCGAAGTCGGTGTGGGGTTTCATTTGTTATCAAACGCGTATGTGATTAGGAGCACGGATATCTTAGTGTAAATACGGCTCGCTATGACTCAGCGATCACGGCAAATAAAAGCCAAAGGAGTTTTTATTTCGTTCTTTCGACGCTAAGCTAATATTGAAGAGCAAATTTGCGTAGCTGTTAGCGCTAATCTCCTGTGATGATCGTGAAGCTTTTGTTCACTTCTGAAAAACCGCTTCGCGCTAATGACACTCATGAAACGAACATTTGGCTCGAAAGTGGTTTTATTCTAATAGAGCATATCTGTTTTCAATATCATTTCAAACTATTAACTGCCAAGTAATAGCCATTTTCTTTTCACCCGAAACATTGTGAGAACAAATGACTCTCTCGGCATGGTCGCTTCTTTCACTTTTCTAATTTCGCATTTCTAGCTTTATTTTAGCCGATTGTAAGTCCTGAACAGCGTGGACTGAAAGCGGTACCGAATTGTAAGAAGCTGATATTTATCACAGCTTTTTACCATTGATAATACAAAGATAGTCTTATGTGTCATGGCTTTATTCCAGCCACTCAAGCTCGGGAAATGCAAGGCATATGTTCATGAAGATCTACAATGCTAACTCTGATTAAGGTCGAGGCATATGTTCCTTGATAGCTTTGCTAAATGAAAATATCACACGCTGAGGACTTAGTGTTTATTTTTTGTGAACCGCAAAATGAAAAGGTGTTCGTGTTGTCATAGTTGCAAATAATAATTTAGTAGCGACATGACACCGAATATCCATTCAATGCTTTCATGCTTGACACAACAATATTCCACATTTATTATCGCTAATTTCGTATTTCCCTCTATTAGTGGCTGGCCCGCTGTAATACGCTCTTTAATGCATGCGTCATTCGCCCTCGTTATGAGGCAGAATTAACGAGACCAAACAGGAAATGTGAATTTCGGTAGTTGTCACCTTAACTTAATTCTCCAGGTGGACTGTGTCTATCACTGTCAAAAGACTGTGTCTGTCAAAATTTGCGCGGATCAGGATATACCTTTCACAATTTTTCTCAGGTTTCACAGATCCACCAAAAGCGCAGTCGAAAGCGTAGAACGTTTGTTCACGTTGTTTTTTTAAAAAGATTATACACCGCTGAAAAGCGTGACTTTAGAAAAAGGCGCACTTCCAGTACAATTACTCCTGTATATACGTTACTTCCTATGGCTTTGTGTGACTTTGTTACTTCCTATAGCCTGGCGCACACGAGTGCTATATATCGGCTGAGCAAAAGTTACTGGTGCCTGTTAGCTCAGCCGATAAGCTTGCTGTGAGCGGGTGGTGCGTTTCAGTATGCCCCGTGCAACTTTTTCTCGCGTATAAAACATGTTTGATGTGAGAGAAAAGGTGAGCTATCGGCTGAGTCAACAGGCACGAGAAACTTTTGCTCAGCAGATAGCTCTCGTGTGCGGCAAGCTTATGGCTTCAATTGCAGCACACCTGTACGAATGCAATGCAAACAGTGGCAAAGCCAGCCCGACGATTTAGTCATGCTATGCAAATTTTCAATCATTGTCACTATCCATTTCTTTAGAAATTAATAGTTTCCATGGCAATAAAAGCAGAATGTTTGCATGCCATGACCAAATTGTAAGACAGGCTTGCCATGGTAAGCCAGACATGTCTTTGCATCATGTTTGAAATTATTACACGACCTACTTGTAATTTTACAATCCTCATGTCTTCGGCTGATTCAGTGAAAAAAATTGAACGACCCTACACCGCAATACATTCTGGTAAGTCCACGTCCACCATCTTTTTTGCTGCGGAGAATTTTTTTTATCTGCTATCGAGAGGAACTCTTGGAAGTGACATCACATGCTGCAACTAATCTTCCGCTCATTAAAACCCGTGAGTTAGTACAACGACTGACTAAATTCCCCGTGAGTTAGTACAACGACTGACTAAATTCTGATCATCATACGCGCGCCGACATACGTGACGTGCGTCCAGTGTCGCCGACTACTTCCTAGTGAATTTTAATTTTTCTTTGAATGATTTCTGGGCGGCAGGAACATAGACTAGTGTCCGGTAGTCTTCTGTGCACGCCTCAATATTAAGTTCCTGCGACGTCATCTTGTGAAAGTTCGCAAGAGCAAAAATGTCAAAACCATATGTGGCAAACATCAAAAGATCATGAAAAATGTTTACAAAGCAATTTTAATATATCCACGTGAAAAGCCGTATTTGCGCTTTTGCCACCAAATTGGCAATGCATCAAATATATAAACCGATTTTGAACGGACAAAGCCAACTACTTAATAATACCCAAATATTGCTTTAGTTCGGCTGGGTATATGATTTTGGAATAAACATGTAGTCTGCTATTTCTGTTAAAGCAAGTGAATCTCCCCAGGCTGCGAAAACTACGCTTATTTAATAAGCGGTTACGTAAGCGTATTGTTCGAAATGAGGACCAACCCCACTGGTGATTTTGGTGGTCGACTTTGCTGAGCTGTATCAATTGCGTCACTTATCACTAATCCTGGTAATGTGTTTTGATTGTGTTATCTTGTTTTGTAGCATTGGTAATTTGCATCAGAAACTGAGACAGGTTCAAACTATTGAGATGTATGTACTGTTTTCAATGTCATGTAAAGCCTGAGATGCTCTTTAGACCGTTAGCCGAAACTACAAAATAATATTTTCTAATGAATGACTTTTTCGGAATTGCACAAAAAACAAGAAATAATCACTTGTCACAGGGTAATTCTAATTACAAATTTCGTCACTGTTATGATAACTTCCCATTCTTTAGAGATGTGATTTAGACGACGATGGTGCCTAGTGATCCTAACTACCATATAGAAAATTAACGATGCACTATGTTAACGCGACATAAATTAATTACCTTTTATGAAATTGAATTGAAGCCAATTTGATCTTCGGGGATATTGAAAAATTGTTTATTTAAATTGTCTCGAGTCGATCCTAAATGATGCATATGTTACTGATTCTGATCAGGTGAGAGTGAATTACTTAGAGAAAAAATATTTTAATAGTGTGTGAGCCTATGTCACTACTGAGAACCAAGCTTTAACGATACGTAAAATTTGCATACTTGAAATTAATTATAAACTAAATTAGCATTAATTAAATTAACGCAAATTTTTTAAAATCCGCGTTAATGAAGTGCATCATTAATTTCCTATGATAAGTAGCCTAAGAAAATCTCGATATTGGTATCACTGAGGTAGCAGCATCAAACAATTTCCTCATCTGCCTTGTCCTCCGCAAATGACTCAACAGTCATTCACGTCACTACCATTCCTTCAAATCACCCGGCAGCTATAGACTCGCTTTACGAATATACTCATTCGCAGGTAAAAACCTGGATAACAACTGGGCAAAATCCTGCACAGTTTAGTTTAACAAAGTCACATCCTGGATTGGATGTTTTTGCCTTGGAAGAATTTACTTATATTAACATTGTTCACATCACTTTCCTCGGCGGGTATTGAAAATAACATAAGATAAATGGAGGGGGATGCAAAAATTTAAGATGCAATTGTTGCACTATACAATCGATATAATTTAGAAACAAAAAATGTCATTTTAGTTACACGCTATTTCGGTTCATTATCAATATTCCATCGAGGCCCTTTAATTGAATTTTATTTGCGTTTTCTCGCCATTTGCAAGATGCTCGGAAGGCTATATGCCGAGTATATAGTAAATCCAACGCATCTAGACTCGTTTCAACTGACTCAACAACGTTTCCATGACGCGTATTCTCATAAGACTGTCCTCAAACAACTTTTGGAAAGATTGTATATAACACATACAATTAATATTGACCCCTTCCCCCACAGTGTGGGTGGACTTTTTGAATTTTGAAGGAAATTTCCCGCATTTCTGGAAACTCTGCGCTTCAACTCGTTTAAATTCGATCGATTGTGTAATTCCTCTGATTTTCATGCGTGCTTATAGCTGGTTCCTTCCAGCTCTACTTCAAACCACCGTTGATAAAAAAACTTCAAAAGACATTTTTAAATGTTAATTAAAGCTAAAATATTCATGATATTAAAAAATAATGACCTTTTATAACGTATCACTCATCAGTGGAATAACGACATTTTTGCCCATATAACTATCGCATAACTGGCAACACATCAGCTGGGTCGTGACTCTCTAGAATTTTCTATTAAATATTGTAATTTAGGAATCGACGATTCAACAGTAATCGGTCGTATTTAGGCTGTATCAAACATGTACAAGCTCAATTATTGTTCTTAATACGGTTGGTTCATCAACCTTCGCACTAGTTAGTCGCTCAAATAATCAGCGATTGTAAATTTGCATATCTCTGAAGGCCAAGACCACTGGACACGAGGAAATGTCCAATCAGAATCCTCGTTCCAATTAGGCTTCTACTTTCTGACAACTTCTCATGACATATCTGAAAACACTCATATATACTAAATGCCAGCTTAATTGTCCTTGCCTGGTTGATATGTTATTAATGCTTATATATTTGCCAATTTTTATTATTTTACAGCGCAGTTTATTGAGTTTCTTTCAAATATAAATTTTTATTAAATATTTAACAGCAACTACCATGTTTTCAGTGTGTTGTAAATCCTCACTACGCTCCAACACTTATATACATCCATACACATGTAAATATGTTAGTAAAAGTATTGTGTTCATGATCATAATTCAGCTGTATTAATAACGTTTTTTAAATACAATGCATAGCAATATTTATAACTTTAACTGCCTTTCACATCTTCTCCAGGTAAATATTAATATGTATCTTAATTTGTATTTATACTAAAAATTAGAGCTTCATTATTGTGGAAGACTAGGAGGTATATAGTATATTGTTGCATAAAAAGAAAATGATATGCAATAAGTTAAGTTCGATCTTTGTATGTTTGCGTGGTGATTATGAATGAAAGTATAATCATATAGGTAGCCCAGGAACGTCGTGTTTTGTTTTGTTTTTATCGATGTGACGTATGTATAATTATAATTACCCTAATTATAATAAGGGTAATTATAACTATGCATACGTCACATCGATAAAAACAAAACAAAACACCGCGTTCCTGGGCTGCCTATGGCATAATTTTGTGGAAACACCATGTAAATTTATCATCGCAATGTTTTCGGTCCGTGAACTCGGATCTTCGAATTCATCATGCAGTGCTAACAATAATGGGTCGAATTCATGAAGAAATCACAAAAACTAAAAAAAATACATAGCTGTTTAATCAACATATATCTGCAAAACGGATAAAGATTTCCACCGATTTACATAAACTTTGAGTTTGTTTTTCGAGCCAAATATCATTCATTTTTTGAGATTGTGAATTCGAAGGAATACGTTTTTATCCAGATGTTATATAGGTACGACCCTACGATAAAGCATTCGCATCCGGTCTGTATCTGAAACAGAACGGCTGCCCATGCTTTATACTTAATGCTTCAAACGTTGATGATACCTAACATTGTCTGCAGGCCAGAATACTGTAAACCTTCAGTCATGTGGTTTAATGTCAACACGAGGCCAGGGCCAGATATTTGGCTAGATAGTGATTTGGTTTTTCCTTCCTCGTCACTGTTTCACTTTTTGGGCATTGGGTGCTGGAAGTTGATAACATCAGTCTGTAAATCATCGTTCTTCGTCAATTTTTTGTTCGTTTTTTTCACTTCCTATCTATCATGGTGGCTTTTCCCTCTTTTCTTTAACCCTGTTTCTACGTTAACTGGTCTTCCTAGAGGATGATTTTCCTCTTTATGGAATTTTACATCTCCAGTCCAAGCAAATATTAATAATTCTGGCCAGTTGCCCTTTTGTCGATAAAATTGGCACGACTAATCTCGCATTTCATCTTTAGTTTTCTCATGCCTTCACATGCATCTAATTATCTCAATAATAAAGATTGAGCTCCAGATTTATCAGATCAACATGGAACTGTACTTGATTGTTAGATCGAGTTACCAAGATTGCCAGCATTAAATTATGTCAGCTTCGTATATACTATAGAGAGTATGAGAAAGAGAAAAGACCCTGGGCATGGGTATTGGTTTTAAGTTAAACCATGTCTCTGACATACATGTTATTCAGTGAAAATTCAGTGAAGTATAATTTCCAGCCAGCCACAACAAACTAGCCAGATTGATAGATTCCTTGAGGCCAGTTGTTCAAAGCCGAGTTAGCGCAAACCGTGGCGTCGGTTAAAGTTGAACCCAATATTTTAGGCATCCATCCACTCCTCCACTTCAGAAATTAAAACCACCGGATAATTGATCCAGGCAGGATTTGTAAAAAAATATTCTAAAGCTTATAAACAAGCTGCTTGAAAGTTATAACGCGTTTCGAAAAGAAATTTAAAATTCACACAGGGTCAAGCTAACCGCCTTTGGAACAACTGCCCCAAGCTTGGTAGCAAATTTTAGCGACGCATAAATTATACTAAAATTAAAGCAAGCCTGTATGATATTACAAACCGTTTAAACTGCCAATAAATCCTTGAAGAAACGAAGCTGATACTTCCCTATTTACAAGTTATACGTGGTATGAGGAAATAGATCACAATTACGTTAGACGTTACCGATGTAGTTGTGATCCAGCGGTTTTTAGACAAAAGCTAGCTACGGTGACAAAGAATCTTTGAACGTGTCAGTTACCGGGGCAGCTGGCTGGCTTGGCTGCCGCGAGATATTAGTTCATATATAACATCGGGTAAATATATATTGGCTCCCGCAAACAAACAACAAAAGCAGATTTACTATACAACTGCGAGCTTATTCAATTTAAGCGGACTTTACCTTGACCCTTGCATGCGTGCAAATATTAATTTAATATGATTTTCGCGGCTGTGTACAATTCGTGCCCATTATCAAATGTTGACTTAGGAGTATAGAGCGGACACGACATTGATATGAGATGACAGCCGAATTTGGTTTTACATAGGAACAAGAAAATTATCGCCATCACCGGAGAAATTTTCTCTGACATTTTTATAGGCGAAACCTTAACACGTTCTGAAACTTCGCCGGGTTTAATTTCTAGTTACTAAAAATCTAGTTTCCGTGTTATCGCCTATCGGTTGTGAATGAGTCGCACTACGACACGTAAGGAAACGGCTCTTCATAAGCTTGGCAATATGTCTTCTGGTGTTGGTTTTGTCACTTGCTGTCACGAATAGGACGAGAATAGCACGGAGCCAGAGGCACCGCGCCGCAGGGAAAACATTATGGAAGTTTAAGGATGGATAAGAATTAATATTTTCCCTAACTCATCGGCGTACTTTTGTCTACATTTTTTGGTTTCAACTGTGCTTATCCTACAAGACAGATCAAAGTTCTGAACGCCGAGGTTATTAATCTATTTGTATACATGATAAAGTTTTTCAAAACTTAATTGCACATGGACTAGATTATGCATGAATCAAGTTCGCAATATTACTGTCAAGCACCACCTTGAAATTCATCAGAACTCATGCAACTACAGTTAATGTAACCTAATGATAACATGAAATTGCCAAGACTCATGCAGCCCGAGACTCAACATAATTATTTTCCGTGTAAGTCGTATTGCCTAAATCAGTAAATGTGACCGAATGTTCGCCCTCAAAGACAAAGCATACGATTTCGGTTTGGATTTTTAAACTAAGGAGTAAGGACGTAAGAGATTAATTTGCCTATACATGTGTACGAAATTTTATCTCAATGGATATATGAATTGTGTGATAATGAATTGCAGCCAAGGCCCCAAGCTGTTGGGCAACAAAAATAATCCTTTATCAATCCAAAATAATCTGGTGAAAATTGAAAGCGATGTCAAAACACGCCAAGCTGGCTTTCATAATTCTTTCATAATTCTAATGCCAGGCGTAATTAATGAAGGAAATCGTCATGTCGTGAAGAATTAGAACACACAAAGATATTAAAATTCAATGAAAATAACGCGTGAAAGAGTTGTGACGTGTGAGACGCATAGTTCGAATGGGTCTACATATGAATGCAATTGCCGAAGCTAGGACACTGCGTGCATGGTTTTATCGAAAACATTGTACGCGTCAATGCGTGAATGGGGGAGCATTTGTCCTCTACAGCGCATTCCTGGGATTCTTAAATAAGAACACGAAATAATAATATTTAGCAGCCTATGAAACGCATCTACATGAGGGCGAAAAAGAGAACTTGTGTGATCAATGCATGCACACTTTTATACAACTGTCTGGATTGTCTATATTTAAAGCAGTATAAGGGCCTGTTCATATAGGCAGAAGTTATCTTGGTTCCAGAGAAAACATTTCGACAGGTCAAATAATGTTGTTCTGTTCATATGGAGAAATGTTTTCCCGCTTACCGGGTAAAGTTTCCCGCGGTGATGTAGATTTTGTAAAGTGTAAACAGAAAGTTTTCCCGCTAAGCGGGAAAGTTGTGTTCGTAGGGGATAAAAATTATCTCGGTCACCGAGATCTCGCCTGTCATCAAGCTTCTTCCCATATGAACAGGCCCTAACTCTATAAATACCGACAAAATGACTTCATTGAGATAAAAGCCCCATGTTTGAGTGACACCAAGACGGCGAAGGTTTACGCCAGTTTTAACATTCTTCAATGTTGCCAACAATATTGTTTTGTTGTTCAGCATTTGTGCACCTGATTGCGGGCTCAATAATGCGCATGCTGAACAATATTGTTGACAACATTGAACAATGTCGACAGCAAATTAAAAACATTTTTCGAGACTGTTTTCATCAGGCCAGAACAAGTTGATTGAGTAAAATACGATCGCAGGATAGGAGCTAAGCAAATCTCAAAACGTCAACTGAATGTCATCCGGGTTGACGTCATTCTCGTACCCATAGCCATGCGCTCACGTAAGGCTCTGGCAACAGCCGTTTGAGCGCCAGTTCTGATTGGCTGATGAACCTAATACGCATTCGCTAACACAAAATTAGAATAAATCACGGTTGACGTAAGTTGACCTGGGTTGAACACAAAAATAATTACTAGTGTTTATACTAGCAGGTTAAACTAAATTGCCAGAAATTAAAAACCTTAAACCCAGTGGCGTAGCCAGTGTGATAAGTGAGGGGGACATATTTATATATTCGTGTTCTGCACGATTAATTTCTTTTGAAATCGAATCGATTTCAAAAATTCGTGCTAGAACACGAATATATTAATATGTCCCCCTCACTAATTGCGCTAGCGACGCCACTGCATGCTTAAACCTCGTGAGGAAAGCAGCGGTAGTCATGCATGTTCTTATTAAACCCAGCCAATCATCTGCCCAGACTCTTCTGCGATGATTTCATTCCAAATTTTGCACAACAAATTGCTTAGCAACGAGTAGAAAAGGTAATTATCAGTGTTATGAAAATGTGTTTAAATATCATGCATCTTCCTGGCATACGAAATCAACATCGAAAACTCAGTACATGTGTTGAGATATGATATTATGTTAAATTAAAAAAAGTGGAAAAGTGGAAGAAGCCTCGAGGGTATGAAGAAAACACGCCCAGATTTTGTCGGTTTGACTTTGCTAAGTCTACTTGGCCTTGAGTGTGCGATTTTTTTTCTTGCATGTTTGTTTCTGTGTTCGCCTTCGGCATCGTTTGCTTTAAAATGCAATATGGAATTGATTCCAAGATTTCGCACTCCTAAGATAGTCTACACGTGGAACAAACAAGAGAAAATGGTTCCTTCAAATATTCTTATCCTCACAAGTGGACGGTCAGGATCATCTTTCCTGGGGGAGATCTTCAAACGAAGCGACAGGAACACAGGTTATGTCTTTGAACCACTGCGGCGAATCATTGGAAATGTATTTATAGATGATCATTTGAAGTTCAAAGCAATAGATGTAGTTTCGAAGCTTTTCAGATGCTCGAATATGAGCAACGGCATTAACCAGTTTTCAAAACAAGAAAAAAATGTTTCGGTTTCTGAGAAAACATCACGCACATGTCTCAGTAATAAGAATATTGTGATAAAAGAGTTGACCAAAAGATTTCCCGAAAATGGCTCTTCTGTCCTAGAAAATCTTCTGTGGCATTCGAAATCCTGGAATATGCGTGTCATCCACTTAGTGCGCGATCCGCGCCATGTTATACCATCAATGCAACGACTTGGCTGGATTACAGGAAACGCTACAACTCAGGAGCAACAAATACGTTCAGTTTGTGAAACAATATGGAACAATATAGAATACGGCACGACGAGTAACTACGATCTTATACACAACTACAAACTTGTAGTGTTTAGGAATATGATGATGCGTCCTTATAAAACTGCTGAAGAACTCTACGCGTTTGCTGGTATGGGTACTGTTCCTATCGGCGTGCGTGCTTGGATTGAATCCAGTACCAATGCGAAAGGGAATTTTGATTCTAGCTTATTGGCCTTTACGACAACTAGAAATACGACAAAAATTCTTAATAGGAAGATTGCAATGTCGAACGTAACAACTCGTTTTGTACAAAAACATTGTGGTAATATCATAAGCTTCATTCAGGGATTTTACGAAAAAGAACTGAACATCTAAAAGTTTGATCATCTCTCACACTAAGCAACTGAAGAAATGCTTGGGTTTTATTTGCGCGCGCATTGTAGATTTGGCTTGCAAAGCAAAATGAACAATCACGTGTCATAATATTATGCTTTAAGAAATGTAAAACACTTTCTGCGTTGATAAATAGCTAACTCAATAAAGGTTGTTCTTTCAAACCTTAAACCATGAGCACGCAAAGCATGATGGAAGCACAATTTAAGCAGCCTAGAAAGCAAGATATGGAGCTCATTTTTAGAGACATGGTAACTATCCCCCAAGAAAACAGTCCACTCACAAATAGCTCCAATATGCAAATCTAAAGCTTAAAATTTGTCCTCCATCATTCTTTGCTGGCTCAGAGTTTGAGGTTTGAAAGGACAACTTTTTTGGAATTAGATAATACGGTATATCAAAACGAGTGGAAATTTGAACAACGAGAATTTCGAATTTTTGCAATTGCAATTTCCACGAGTGTTGATATAATTGTGTATTAATACGGAAAATTAAAAAATAGAAAAAATAGAAAAAATAGAAAAGCGACGGGACGTTTTCTGTGTTGACGTAGAGTATATATATATATCAACACGGCTTTCAGCCAATGAGCCGTTCAGAATTCATAAATTCTATGTTATGCTTGACGATACAAGTGGCGGGTTTAACTCTTGCCTGTGATCGACTAACAATCTCCGAAATGATTTCTGGGAACTAAAGATTTCGCATTCAATTTTCTCCCGCGTGTATAAAGAAAAGCTCTGCGTTATCTTGTGTGTAATTTAAACAAATGTTTAACGGTCGAAACAGGAGCTCAAAACATCGATTGCAAAGATATTCTGGTGCATTATAATAAAAATATTTGTATGCAACCATGAATTTCTTTGTCCAATCTTACACTCTTATCACACGTGCGTCGAAAAACAAGTGCAGGTCGACTTTGTTTCGTAGTTATTTCGACTTGCCCCTGATACTGTACCTGCTAAAAACGAGTTTAAAAAGCGATATAATAACATATTAAGGAGTTTTCAATGGAGATACCGGCTGATGCCGGCCGGTTACAATAGCGGACAGGATAATCTCTCAATAATCTCGCGTACACAAGAACAAATAAAGCCTGTCAAGGATAACTTGTCAAGGAAAACGTGTTCGTCGTACAAACGCGTAATGAACTCGTCAAGAAATTTTTCAAGGAAATGTTGCTCGTCTGTACGGGGCGTTGTATATATATATTTATATATATATATATATATATATATATATATATATATATATATATATATATATATATATATATATATATATATATATATATATATATATACATATACATATACGTAAATCACCAACCCTCCACCCCAATTCCACAACATCATATAAATAAATCACCAGTAGAATCGTTTTTCAATTTTTATTATTTTCAACGTTTCGGGGCAAGCCCCTTTCTCAAGAATACATACAATGGAAATCTAAGGTCCTTTTATAGCTAATATTATGAATTAATTAGTCAAAGTCTCGTACATTTAAGTACATTTTCGTACTTAAAGTACATCTCGTACATTTTCGTTCAGGAGACCTCGGAATTTGGCGGATAATTTAGTCAGGTCTAAAATAAAAAGATTTAGTGATAAGGGGAAGGGAATGAGAAAATGTGGTAAGTCCAGATGTCAAATTTGTAATTGTGTGGAAGAGACAGAAAAGTTGGTGCATGGTAAACATAATTATTGGATAAATTACTGTTTTGATTGTGATTCAGAAGGAGTAATTTATGTACTTAAATGTATCAGTTGTTTTAAGATCTATGTGGGGAGTACCATAACATCATTTAGAAAGCGTTTTAATAATCATAAAAGTTCGTTGAGAAAGTATGAGCAAGGGGGCAGAAAGATGGCTGGAGAGCATTTGTATGCACATTTCTTTGGCCCTGGGCATAATGGTTTAAGTGATATTCGTGTGATTATTATTGACAAAACAAACAAAGAAAATCCAACTCAGAGGGAGGCATTTTGGGCTTATAAATTGGATACGTTTGTGCCTAAAGGATTAAATGTACGAGACTTTGACTAATTAATTCATAATATTAGCTATAAAAGGACCTTAGATTTCCATTGTATGTATTCTTGAGAAAGGGGCTTGCCCCGAAACGTTAAAAATAATAAAAATTGAAAAACGATTCTACTGGTGATTTATTTATATATATATATATATATATATATATATATATATATATATATATATATATATATATATATATATATATATATATATATATATATATATATATATATATATATATATATATATATATATATAGATATAGATGTAGATGTAGATATAGATATATATATATATATATATATATATATATATATATATATATATATATATATATATATATATATATATATATATATATATATATATATATATATATATATATATATATAGTAAAACAGTGACTGAGTAAGACTAAAATTTCATTATGTACAATAAAAACTACAAATTTGTTTCGAGAGCTCTGTATAGGAGACTCTCTCATCAGGTTATAAATACGACCAGGCTACTGCTTGCTTATTTAAATGTTTGTTAAACAACACTTCCGTGCGTGGCGACACGTATTTACTAATTCATTTCTACTGTTTAATGAACACAACTGAGGTTTACATATTATGAAGTACTTTTCGGCAATGCATGAATTACATCTTTTGTTAGTATTTGAATACGAATTCGCTCTCGCCAGAATTCTCCATTTTAGGTCATAGTTTAAGTTGTTTTCCTTTAGTGTCCATATGTGTCTGCTTAGATGTGTGCAGGAAGTGCCACGCACGGAAGTGTTGTTTAACAAACATTTAAATAAGCAAGCAGTAGCCTGGTCGTATTTATAACCTGATGAGAGAGTCTCCTATACAGAGCTCTCGAAACAAATTTGTAGTTTTTATTGTACATAATGAAATTTTAGTCTTATTCAGTTACTGTTTTACTAATAAAGCTCCGATAAAGTTGAGCACTTTCCAAACGAGATCACTATTTTACAATTTTATTACTATTATATATATATATATATATATATATATATATATATATATATATATATATATATATATATATATATATATATATATATATGTAATATTTAAAACACGCGCACGCATATATATATATCCACCCTACATTCACCCCACATCCACCCTACATCCACCCCACATCCACCTGACATCGACCCCACATCAACCTACATAAATGGTATTAAAATGAAGTGGCGAGAAATAAACTACAGTCAAACAAATAGCCATGAAGTAGCCATAATATACTAATCAACATAGTCCACTGTGAGTTACAAAGTCAAACAATCGAAAATGGAGAACAGTGTAGAAGCCTGACAATATGTTTAAATACCATTTATTTGTATTATATTGTTATATTCTATAAGAAATAAATTATTCCAAACGTTAATCCGTGTCTGTATTAATTTATGCAAACAAAGAGACGTCCTCAAAACAATATATCCTCCAAAAATCAGTACGATTTCGCATTCGCCATACCCCCTTTATCTCCTTTTTGAACAAGTTGCCGTTGCAAATGCTAAACAATGACATTATAAAATGTGTCAAAAATAAAATTAGCATTTTACAAATCAACGCCATTATTTTCATCAAATACGCCTCAACTGAGATAGTGAATTCAAAAATAATGCCTTTATTTTCAAAAATTTAGCCTTCGTTTAAAACAGTGCCTCCATTTCAAAAAATAATACCTCCATTTTAGAAAATGCCTCCATTTTAAAAAATAACGCCTCCATTTTAAAAAATAATGCCTCCATTTTAAAAACTAACGCCTCCACTTTAAAAAATAATGCCTCCATTTTAAAAAATAACGCCTCCATTTTAAAAAATAATGCCTCCATTTTAAAAAATAACGCCTCCATTTTAAAAATTAAGCCTTTGAATTTTGGCGGTAACGGCACCTCATAAATATATGTCTGAATTTGTGGTCTATCTGAATGAATTCCAAAAATTCGAAAAGCCGAATTTGATAGGAACTGATGCATAGCCAGTTTCTCAGCTCTACCACAAGAAGACCAACCCTTCTTTTTGAGTTGATATGGAAGCTTACACTGCATGGCAACGCTGCCCTTACCAACAGCGAGAAATCATCATGCAGGGCCGCCCATGCAGTTGATATTTAGATATGGGAAAAAATTTGACGTTAAGCGTTTTATTATGGGCATGCTTCCCCGGGAAAATTTTTCAATCAACATTCTGAGAGAGTTGTTAACAGAACTTAACATGTAAATTATTTATAGTTTGCTTTATTCATAATTTTATTTAAAGCAATCCTATCAGAAAACCGGGATATCGTAAGGAACGCCCTTGTCCAACGTACTAAACATGTATAGTAACCAGGCACAGAACCAGGTAAGCTCATATTAAAGTTCAGCACTTTCGAGTTAAAGTCGTCTCTTGGTATTTCAAAAATTATCATTTATAGACCTGAAGTGAGAGTGATTCGGTAAAATATCAACCCGAAGTAAAGATAATACCAACTCGAAAACTGGGGACTGGGCATGCGACCCCACGAAAAACATTGTCACGTAGTACAAATAGAGTTTCTTGATTGGACAATTTAGTTACATATTCCATAATATATAATAGGTATCAATGCATGCTTTTTATGCCTTTCTGTGGCAGTTAAAAAACCCAGTATACGGTGGATAGCGCTACCCACATTTCCTACAATCGGCCCCAGTGATATACGACCCAGAGCATGAAAGGCGCTTACGATGACGAATGCAACCCAAACTGGCCATGGTAAAAAAGGTGACCTATAGTAATGATGATTTGTGTCTTATATTATTTTCGAAAACACAAACAATACCCGATATTGTGCCTTGTGGAAAGGAAACAATATGTTTTCAAAGAGGTTTATGCAAACAATACACACTCTTCCTAATTGTATTAAATACTTTTATATTGGCCTTAACACGCCCCGTTTGAGGGAATGATTCTTTCAAATGACGTCTTTGAGGCAAGTCCCTTTGTAACGAAAGCACTTTTAGATCGGAAATTAAGAAAACGTCGGGATAATGCTTCAATTTTCAGAAGTTCTACGGCACCAAACAACGTCAAATCGCTGGATATAGGAAAAGCAATGATGTTATATTGACCTTGCTATATATGCAACCGGAAAGCTTTTATTATTCATAACAAATTTACTGTTGTTTGGCCTGTCTTTACTTTGGAACAACGCTACAACTGTTCATCAAAATGTGTCATTAGACGTTTGCGGAAGTTTCCCTGTAGAATTAGCAAAGCCCAAAAACGTATGTTACATGTAAAACGTATTAAGTTTGTATGTTTCAGTCTGATTACTTGGCTCAGGAATCGTGCTTTCTAGAATGTTCTTCCTTTTATATCAAGAAAGGCAATGCGAAAGGCAAAAAGAATAGCTTATTTTATGTCCGTTGACGCACCGCTTCCAACCGCATGTAGCATCATTCACTTTCCTGCGTCGTTAATCAAACTAATTTTCAAATTAATGTATGAGAATACCCCAATCCTGGATAATATAACTGAGGAACTAATTTGTGCAAGAATGATGCAATAAAAACGTTATCATCTTATGTGCCTGTCAAACTGAAATAAGTTAACGTGGAAACAAGTCAATTGCAATTTGCTCAAATGCGAATAAACGGTTGATTGACTGATTTCAGCTGCTCGCTCAGCAAGTATGGGTGGAGTCGACAAGCAAAAATGTGGAGGAAAATGGTCTTTACTGTTTAATGCATCTTTTCACGATGTTCAGTAACTTTTTCTATTTACATGCAATACTTAAACGTAAAAGAGCTGTGACTTTGGGGGATTTTAAAACGTCATTAGCGTTTGAAATTAGAGGAGATTCAGGATTTCAAATTATATCCCGCACCGTCGTAGAACAACAAGCACCGGGGGCGAGGCTGGAGAAGTGAAATATTTGAAATGCAGAGATGGTTAATATTGGATCAAACACAAGCAAGCTTAGCTTGACTTCACCCAGACCAAGGGGATCATCATGCTCCAGTGTTCCACGTCGCTGACCACAAGAACAGAGAGAAGATGAAATAATAAGAGAACAGAGAGAAGATGAATTTCTGTGTAAAAAATTATGTCACAGACACCAACTCAATTCATTAACATTTTTGCGTGTACACCTTTTATATCATCCATAATTAGGAATCATTGCGTTGTGCAACCAGTACCCATATTTTGTTAGACTATATATCACGGTTTGTGAAAACAAAGACGTCTAGGAAGAACAGCAATGTGAGCGAAACTTGGCAATTTGCAAAACTAATATTTATTTATTTTTTTATTTTATTTTATAAACTTTGTCGATAACACATTACATTACATAAAAAGACAAGAACAGGACTTACATAATGAAATACAGTACATAACGACGGCTGGGTTTCCGCAACAGCGAATAGCCAATTACTGCGGGCCCGACACAAAAATATTCAAGTAGTATTATCATTACAAATATATCAATACTTTCATATATATGTATAGCAGTATACACATACGTTTCTACAATCATACATTACATATACGAATACACACATACACTTTACACATACACATACACATACACATACACATAATTATATTACAGATAAGATGTTATTTAAAATTTAACAACAACACGATATTGGACGCAACAGGCTACGAACACAATTACATTTTAGACATATACTCTTAAATGTTCGAGAGTTTTCAGGATCATAATTAATGTTCAGCGATGAGAAGTAATACTTGAGCAAATGAGATTTGAATACAGTCAATGTAGTATCCGTAGTGATGTTCAGTTCATCTGCAATTTCATTCCAAAGTCGGCACACTCTTACGAGGAAGGATTTCTGGTAGGCAGTAGTTCTACATTTAGGGATGGCATATTTTGGTGTTTTTGATGAAGTTGAACGGGTAATTCTACGATTCAGGAGGATAGTTGGCAGAACATCAGGATTAATTGTTACTAAACCATGTGTAATTTTGTAAAACAACATGAGATCCAAGTATTCGTGCCAGTAGGTTACTGGAAGAAGATTTAAAGACTGTAACCTCGTTTTATAGTCAACGGTTGTGCTAAATGGTAAATTTAAGATGTATTTAGTGGCACGTCTTTGTGTTCTTTCAAGTTTACTTGTAAGTTCCACTGACTGTGGTGACCAAATCTGCGTTGCGTAGCCAAAATGCGACCTCACCAGGGCAAGATATAGCGCTCGTCTAGCTGCAGTACTCTTGATGGACAAAGTGTTTCTTCAAAATATATCCTAGAATCTTGTTAGCTTTCGCTGTCTGCTCGTTCACTTGTTTTTTCCATGTTAAATCCGATGACACCCACACGCCAAGGTCTTTCTCATTGTTCGAAATCGATACAACAGAGCCGTCTAATTTGTACGAGGAAGTAACTGGTACTTTTTTCTGTGTTAGCGTTTGATGTTTGCACTTGCTTTGGTTAAATGATAGCCCAGATACTGTTGACCAATGCTCTAGGGTTCCAAGGTCATTTTGTAGCGCTGTAACATCATAATGTGATTTGATTGTGGAGAATAACTTGGTGTCATCGGCAAACATTACAGCTCGACTGGACGTTGGTGCTTCGAGTAGATCATTCACGTAAAGAAGAAACAGCGCAGGACCGAGTATTGATCCCTGTGGAACGCCAGAATAAACTGGCAGTTGCTTTGATGTTACGCCAAGTACAGTTACACGTTGACGTCGATACGTCAAGTATGATCGAAACCAATTTAGCAAGTTACCTCCAATACCAGAATTTGCTAATTTCTCCATCAAGCGCTTATGGTTAATTCGGTCGAACGCCTTGGACATGTCAAGGTATAATATATCTACTTGCCCTCCAGTGTCCAGACACGCGCCGACGTATTCTAGTGCTTCTAATAAATTAGTCACGCAAGATTTTCCTTGGAGGAATCCGTGCTGGTGATCATGAATTGCCCGAGAAAATTGGCGTCTAATATTCATGAAAATAGACCGTTCGAAAACTTTCGAAATAATTGGCAGGAGGGAAATTGGTCTGTAATTTTCTGTGTGTTCTTTATCACCTTTCTTATAAACGGGGACAACGTTTGCTAGCTTCCAATCTTGTGGCACCGTCCCTTGTTCTAACGACTTGTTGAACAGCTTGCAGATGGAGGGAACGATTATTGAGGCGGTTTCTTTTAAAAGTCTAGCAGGGATTTCGTCTGATCCTGTTGCTTTGTTGGTGTCTAATGAAGTGAGTAAAATTTCTACTTCTAACTCAGACAGGCTGAGATCCGTTAAGACCGGATCATATGACTTGTTAGAATATTGAACAGGAAGGTTTTCAGTTGTAAATACGGAGGCGAAGTAGGTATTGAAGAGGTCAGCTATTTCGTTAGGGTTTGTAGCAATTAGTCTGGAAGGTTGGCTTGACTGGGTAGAATGCGCTTGGTTGAAGAAACTGCGTTGACTAGTTGAGGATGATGGAGTTGGTGATGTGGACAGCATAGAGACACGATCAGGAATGCTACAAGATTTTGACGTTTGCTTTAACGCGGACCAAAATCGCTTTGGATTATCCTTAAAACTGCTGTCGATCGAAATGTAATAGTTCTCACGGCTCACCCGCAACAATTTCTTGATTTCGGAGCGAAGACGTCGGTATTTCTCTTTCAAGTAACCGGTTGGGTTGACTTTTAATCTCCGCCGAATAGAGTCCTTTTGTTTGATCTTATGAAGGATGTCGCTGTTAATCCATGGTAGTGGGTTTCGACCCTTGATTACCTTCCTGGGTATGAAGGCAGAAACTATTGAAAGGAATGTGTTCTTCCAACGTTGCCAGTCATTATCAATGTTATCAGAATCAGATATCAACGATGATAGATCTGTGGACTTTAGCGCATCACGTAGACCATTTAGATCTCCTTTCGCATAGTCGTGGGCGGTTCTTACAGATTTCCGCGGAGCTTTAATGAAAGCAGTAAAATCGAACGAAATAGCATTGTGATCTGTAAACACTGATGATTGTTCTGGCGGTAAAATTTCTGTCAGGCGAATATGATTTGGGACACTTGTAATCACCAGGTCTAGTACATTGTTACAGCGTGTAAGAGTGTGGTTAAGTTGACATAGGAAGTGATCATTTAACATTTCAACGGAGAGAACTTCATTAACACCATTTGTTTTGCCCATCTCTTCCCACTGAATTTTTGGGAAGTTAAAGTCGCCACAAATTACAATGTTTGGATATTGCTCACATGCGTGGTTTAAAAAGGTGGCAAATGCATATGTCCACGATGGATCGGCGTCGGGTGGACGATAACAGCAACAGTAGAGTAGTTTTTTATTGTGAGCCGTTCTTACTTCAGTTGATACAATTTCTAGTTGTTGGATTTCTTCAATATCAGGTTGGAATTCTTTAACAGATTTGAAAGACCCCGTCTTAATTGCAATAAGGACTCCACCACCGCAGCGATTTGCTCGATCTTTCCTGTAAATTGTATACCCAGCATGTAAAATTTCCTTGTTACTAACTTCGTTGGTGAGCCAAGTTTCGTTAACACATATAACATCAGAGTTTTCATTGTAAACAAGGTTTTGAAAGCGCTCGAGGTTACAAACTGCTGTTTTAGACTCAGGATCTCTGTGGAAGCTTTTAAGACTTCTCGCGTTGAGTGCCATGCACTTGATTACACTGCATGCATTTACACAATACCATACATATACACCATAATGACCATATCAATGCAAGATTTTCAGGGTCGTTTAGCCATTGCTGGAAGAATGCCGAGTCCTTGTAAAAGTAATATAGGGAACTGATTGGAATAAACTGGATTACACATCCAGGGTCATCCAGTGAAGCATATTGGAACCGAAAATGGCGAATTTGGACTGCTAACAAAATCTACGTCTAGCGCACGAATGTACCGTTCTCGGTCAAGTTCCTGATTACGTCAATTAGTGCGCAAAAGATGAGGACATCTCGGTCAAATTCCCAATTACGTGCATTAGTACGAAAAAGGTGAGGATATAACCAGGATAGCAGAATATCAGGAAGGTCCTCAAGGAGTAAAATAGGAACTAAGAATTGGGATTCACTAGGATTCATTGCGAATTGGATTGATTGGTCAAAAAAACAATACCGACTAGGACTATGAGATCAGTTGTGCATTTGGGCAATGGGATTTAGGTAAAATTTGGGCAGGGAAATGGGATAAGGACTCCTTCAAGCCTGTATTAACATTCCCAACACATAACAAACTTCTTTATTTTACGAAAATTGACAGAAAGTGAAAATAGTGCGTAGTACTGTACCAACGAACATTGCAACTGGAGTACCAAGATGGCGAGGATAAGCTTGATTGATCATTAATGCTAGGATAACTGATTAAAATACGTGAACTATTTGTATTACACCCCATGCACTCTCTCTCTAGCGAAGTCTCTGGAGTCTAATGCAATCTTTTTCTCCTATAACCAATCGTGAATGATACCTCTGTTTATTTAGCTTATTAGTAATGTAAAAAATATAAGGGAGCATCAATAAAAATATTTGAACGGATAAATTATATTGTACATGTCTTCAATAATTTACTAATTGATATGCGATTATTTTTCCAGAATTATTACCAATACTGAAAATATTCTAACTTGTAGTTTTTGTAATGATCTTCGGAAGATCACTATTTCGGGAAATAACAGTTTGAATTATCTGATATAGCGCTGCAAATTAAAGCGTCTGTCCGCGCATGAAGCCATGAATATAGGAAAAAGTGAAACATTTCAAGATTATATATTTTTGGTAGCAGCTGAGAAAATATATTTTCCAAAATACGTATAATTGTAAATCTTACCGCACGGGGATCAATCTTGCATGATCTGGTAAATTCGCGTAGATTGGACAACGTTTTTCAGCCGTTTATACAGCTTTATGAAAAAAGTACAAAGACGAATGGCAAAAATGCAGAGAAAAGTTTTCTTCACTCCTCCATCTTTTGCCGTGGTAGTAGCTCAACCAATTAGCTTTGATGTAATTGTTGTCGTCATAATTTAATTAATATGCTCACGCTTCTCGCGCGCTCTTATCCATGTTCTATATTCTATACTGTCATGCCGTTGTCACTGAGTTATTCCTGGTAGTACCTGTACTTACGTAAGCACAGCTAGCCAGGCACAACTCAGCGACAACTGCATGACACTAGCTGATCTGACCGTGAATAAAAGGTCTGGAACTAGCTACCGAATAGAAATCCATTTTGCTGTTGTTAATCATATATCTTTTGTTTTCCTTAGTGAATCTTGTTGAAACTTAGTAACTGTCTTTAATAAAGAAAATTACAAGTCTGTCAGAAATTTAGAAACAAAGTAAATTATATTTCATGAGAAATTTGACAATTTGGATCGAAAAATGGATTTCTATTTGACAACTAGTGCCAGTACTTTTCCGTGTTTTCAGATCAACTAGAATATAGACCTTTTGTAGAATGTAGAATTGATAGAAATCTTGGCTAAACTACTTCAATACTGGAAGGACTGTAGCTGGAAAATTATGCTGAGGCAGTAAGATTTACCGTTAATTGGAACCATGACATTAATAGACATTACTGCATTTCAGTAAATCGTGCACATTTGCATTTTTTGTGCAAGTATAATTGTGCTTTTTAAAACGGCGTTGCCACCAACTATACGGGGTTAGCTCAGGTCTGATAGTGGCAGCGGTAAGCTCAGATTTGGACGTGTACTTGCGACATTGCGCGTATTTACGTTCGTTCGTCTATCTGTTACTGTCAGAGCACACTCTGGTATTTCACAAGCCAACAGTAACTCTTATGTATTATTTTAATTATGAATTATTGGACGAGGTTGAACAAAATATGGTGGTTTTGTCGGTGGCGAGAAGACGCCGACCGAGTTCAATAATTGTTTCATCAATCTCTTACAAGGCTTCTTTAAAAACTTTATAACTGGGAATAACAAGCTTTTCACACAAAGCGAGCTGCTATTGTTTACAAATTTTGAAAGTAATGCGCATGTCCAGAGTATTATTTGTAGCTCAGGAATGTTGTTTTACAACTGCACATGCTCAGAGTATTTTTTGCACGGAGTTATTTTCAGGAGAACTGACCAATCAAAATTAAGACTGCATATATTAAAGAGAATAATAATATGTATTATATATTAGAATAACCACTGTAGATTATATATAACAACTGCTGTAGATCATAGTGCAAAATATGCAAAAATGAAGCACTCAATATTCCTTTTACCTTGTGATTTAAAGAGCAAGAAGCAAACTACTTATAATGAGAATAGTGAGAAAGTTATGAAGATGATCAATCATGAACAACTTCCATGGTCGTCCTGAAAACCCATAATGACAGACTTCGAGAATGGCGGACAATCCTCCAAGCCGCATGGCAACTCCCGCGGCTCCAGCAACACTGGTTACTGACCTGCAAGTATTTATATACACAGTCTTAAAATTTCGCCTATTTTTTTCTAATCATCAGTTAGGATCGTCTCTCGGCTGTAAAACGAAATTCAGAGATAGCAAATGTATCGGCAAATAGAAGAAATATCGCCATTACAGTGGTTGGAACGTGAGTGGTTAACGGTTTAGAAACTCATTAGAATTACAGCAAATGTCCTCATGTTGTTTTTCTTCTGGTATATACATGGATATGTTCCTTCATAGCAATGTTCTTACTGTATTCTTGACCACTAACCATAGATATCTCATATACACTAGATGGGGCATCCCACACCGTAGGCAGGCAAAAATTGAAGCCGGATCGCAGGCGCTGGTCGTTCCCACAGAGTTGACACGGAGCATTATAAGCATGATAATTTGGGTACTTTATATTGCGGAAATGGACAAAGCTGACAATGAATCCTCTTTTATGCAGCTAAAAAGTATTTAATACACAAAGGCAGAAAGCTGTAGCATTTTTTTATGAGTAGGAAAGACCAGTATGGCCGCCGCCTATTGTTATGAGGAGATAGCGCTGAGATTTTTAGCTTCACTTTTTGATATCGAGTGTATATGAGATATCTATGCAACTAACCAATAGCAACGCTTACAGAAGCAATGTTACCACCCAATTAGATTACAAAGTTCGGATGTCAGTCGATCGATCGGCTGATGTTACCATCCCTGACATAAACAACTGCGAAACTTTGCCAAAAATCACCATAGACACGTGACGATGATATTTTGCATAAACGTTGACTCCATTGCACCGTGTAACTCCATTGACGAAATATTTTACTTTTAGAAACACGTCTATTGCAACGTCTGTATGACAGAAGAATCATCAAAGCAAACTTAATATTGATTTAGTTGAAACTGAGTCTGAATGGTTTAGAATATACGTACAGTCGTTAAAATTTTGAAAAAATAGTATTGGATAATTCTATAATTACAAAAATTCTCAAAGCATTTTTTGAATTAGATCTTACAAAGCCTTTGAGCTAAAGCTTTTTCGATACACGTAAAAATAGTCTATCAGTTTCTGTTCGCCGTTCAATGGCTTCGCCAGGGTGATGAAATTGCATGAGGGGGACAGAGCAAGACAAGAGGTTCCCAGGGTGGTTTGGGGCCTGTTCCTCCAAGAAATTTTGATTTCTAGGATGTCTAAAATGTTATTTTTAGCATTTTTAGGCAAGATTATTGATAATCCGTTAGAAATTTAAACAACAATCGTACTTTTCACTTCAGATTTAGAAAAATCTCAAAAACGATTATTAAAATAACTGGGGGGGACTCGTTCTTCCCAGTCCTCTCCTTAGCGACGCCCCTGCGTTCAATCGGACACTCCTCTGCCCTTGCGTTCCTTGAGTCTTTGCGAGTGCATCCCCAAGACTCAATATTTGAGCATGCTACCATAAACTGGCACATATTTTAAATAAATAAAATACTAACTGTAGGAAATACCACTTGAGAATCAATGTGAGAAGGACACTTGAAACGAAGGCTATTGCATAGGGAGTTTTACGACTCAACAAAGTCTGAATTTCCTCTTTGGTACAACCTGGGAAGATCAGACACGACCACTGCACGCCAACCATCAATGGCGAGTACCACAGCGCACCAGCAAATTGACTTGCAATAATAGACACGATTATTTCGTACATTATCGTATTTCTTCACCTAAATAGGCAAAAAACGCAAATAAATATAATGGTAAACTTTCCAACTAACGTGGCTTTACATACGCATTACAGACATTACAGATGAAGTTGTTAAGTTGTTGGAACAAGTTTAGAACAAGCTGTTGACAGCTTGACAGACGAGTTACAATATGTGCTCATTTTCTTCTTTCCTTAAGAGCCATCCAGGGTTAAATTTATGACACTTCTCATGGGCCCTGTAACTGCTTACATGAAAGTATCCCGATCATAGCAGAATGGTCACCCTAGCAAGCGAGTCGCTCTACTACAGTATGTTTTATAGGAAGCGTTTACATGCGCGCTAGGGTTACCCTGGGAATAGGGTTACGTCATCAATTTTGTTTACCTAAGCCATGTAAATTTAAGGATGGCCACAACATTGAAATGTAGCCAGTAAATGAGCAAGACATAGCATCATACAGCTTGACACAAAACCTTTGTGTTTCGATGCTATGTTTGAAATGGTCACCCTATCTCAATTAAACGATTTTTCTGACCCATTTGCTAGGACTAGCGTAACCTATTTTGGGGGGTCACCCTACCTCCATCTAAACAGGGCCTTAAGTGTGTATATTGTACAATACCCTGTAGCCTTCCCCTTCTATAGCAGGAATGTTAAAAAATATCAGCATTATTAGTATAGTAATAATACTAATACGGTCTATTAACACATTATCGCACAGAATGGCGAATTACAACGTGCTGGTACAATATGTATATAAATTTAAAAGAATTAAAAGTTCAATAGAACTGGTTATGTAGAGACAAAAGATTATTAACTAAACTATTGTTTTGGAATGACTAAACACATAGCTGGGATAAAACTCTTTTTATAGCGGTCTGTTCTACATTTTGGCACACTATAGTTTAGTTAAACTGTCCCTCATATTAGGTTCCGCCTACTCTTAAACGGTGGACATCGTGCAATACAATAGGGCTTCATCATAGCCACGTCCGGGATAGATGATGCAAAAAGCTCTCTTTTGTTATGTATTCTCTTTATTGACTATATCTATACGAGGTAGGAGATCTTTACAATTTTATTCTACAGTCTCAATAGCTCAAGTTCTTCTTCTTCGTTTCTATTGTACTGTGTAGTCTTGTCTTGTCTTCTCGAGTAGACTTTTTGCTTCCTTTTTCGCTACTCTGCAGCTACTACTGAAATTCAACTGTGTCGGTCCTTTTATACTAGCGGTTGTAACATTCGTTGTGCACGTGTACGAAAAGGTGGGCAAATGTTAGCTAAACCAATCAGGTTTAGGTTGTTGGTTTCTGAACTCTCTGCCAGCTCTCTTCCTTTGTTTGTTTTAAGGCGTTGTCGAACTGTCTTAGTCAATTATATGCTCGGTCACCACAATTTAAAAAATGTTCAAGACTTAACTTATTTTGTTTACTTCTTTAGTAAAACTTAATATCGCTATATATATGAACTTAACTTCAATGTTTGACTTTTACTTTCCTACAATTTTACAATACTACATTTTATGACGTAACACTTTTATTACCTGACCGCGCGAAATACCGGTACAAATGATTGACGGCAAAGCCCCAAACCTGTGCACGGGTAAGTACAAAGTTTGAGTTTCATTGGAATTTTCCTTATTTACAACAAAACAGTATTTCCCTTCTATCAAACATTGACCAGTTCAAGTATCGTTACTATACTGTGATGCTAACGGGAGAGATAACTGACATGTTTGTGCAAGATACCAATTTAATTTCCTTTATGTACTTGCAAAACCAAACATGCCCATCATCTTTCCTGCTGACGTATGTATTGTTTATCTTGCCTAGGGGAACTAAACTTGAGTATTTTACTACACTAATTTACTGCATGGTAACACTTTTGACTGATGCGGCTTAAACGTAAGACATATTATAAGCGTTTAGCCACCTTTTCACCATAATTTTAACATTTCTCTAGCCATTTCAGTTTATCATTCAAAGTTAAACCCAGGACTTTAAACGAATGGATGAGCTCAAGAGGTAGCGATCAATACACAGAACGAGATACATGAGGTTGATCTTGAAGGAAACTAATTAACATTTCTTTGCATTTCTTACTAAGCTTTACGTCATTTTGCACTGCCCAGGACTGAATTGCATTCAGCTCAGGTTGAAATGTCAAGATCTTTTTTAAAGAAAGCAACTCAGAAAGTGAGACATTATCCACATATTTCCAATGATTTATATTGGTAGATCTAAGTTCCAAGTCATTAATCATTACAAAGAACAGAACATGACCCAATTTAGTTCCCTAAGGGACACCACAATTAAGGAAACCCATTCTCACATAGAACCATCAACTTTAACAGCTTGGCAGCCGTTAAAAAAAAGCTGAAAATCCAGGGGACGAGAGATTCTCCAACGCCAAGAGACGACAATTTCTTAACCAGAATATTGTGATTGATGCGGTCGAACAAATAAGTTTTCGTGATTGAGCGTCTAATGTACTTAACCAATTATTGATCATCTCGATAAGGCAGAAAGCTGTTGACCTTCCTTGCAAACTGCCAAATTGCTTCGATGTCCTTCAACATCCACTTCACTACAAAATCCACCAATATTTTTGAGAGACATGCGGTAACAGAGATGGCGCGAACTTCATCCTCGCAAGTTGCATATTGAGACTTAAGAACTGGTATTATGATGGCATCTTTCCACATTGTAGGGATCTAGGCATCAAGCATGATAGACAGGTGTTAAAAATCCTGGAAACAGGGTCGGCTAATTAATAAGCATAATAATACGGTTTTATAACAAACTTACTTGCAGGGAGGTTGGTTCGGGATTAACGCACCGAGGGGTCTGACAGCTGTTCGAACCTACCGAGCGAAGCGAGGTAGGTTCGGACAGCTGTCAGACCCCGAGGTGCGTTAATCCCGAACCAACCGAACCTGCAAGTAAGTTGGGTTTTTATCCCATACTAGACTTATCTTCTTGTGTTGTTTTCCGATTCTCGCCGAGTCGCCGATGTATTTTGTCAACATTTTCTCTTCTTAAACTTATTGGTCTCTTAATATTTCTTTATCAGGCTCTCTATTGTCTTTAGTTTACAATTTTCCGTTTCTTTTTGCTTGGTTTCTGTGACGTCTTTAGCCCAAAAATGTTCTTTAAAGTGTAGGTTTAATCATCAGCTAAATTTTGTTCGCCATTGTTGTTGAGCAGTTTGAGGCGGACGGCAGCGTAAGCAGCAAGCAGGTAAGTTCGGGTTTTTGTAACCAATCAGAAAGCCGGTTTTATCGATAAAGAGAAAAGCGGGTAAGTTCGGAAAAAGCAGGTTAGTTCGAAAAAAACTTACCTGCTGAGAACCAATCAGAAGCCCGCTTTCATGACACATATGGGATAAGGAATGGCATCTGATCCATGAGACTTAAATGGACTAGTAGACAGCATTTTAGAAGATGGTATTTTCAACTGATATTGTTGGTAGAGGATGGGGAGCAGGAAGATAGGCAGGTAATGAACAAAGTTCAGTATTAATACTTGATAAATAGCCATTTAGTAACTGAGCAAGATCTTTATCAGTAATAGGAAAACCATCTTTTACAATCCTAATTACGTTTACTTATTAGAGGGACTCTTTTTACCCAATCGCGATAATAATTTAACAGAATCCCACTATTTTTGGGGATTGCAAGATTTAGGATGTTGCACCTTGTTGGTATCAGACAAACGTTTCTTCAATAATATCTCCTTTTTAACCTTCGACCTGTAATGACGCCAAAGACATCTATCACCGTCGTGAAGCGCTCTCTGCTTTTCGACAGTTAATTGCTTCAGCGAAGGTGCCATCCACAGTTTAGCAGTACAGTGAATCTTGATTATTTTGGTAGGGAAGACTGGGTCTATAGATGAACAGAGATTATGTGAAAAAGAAGATGCCAATTCCGAGCATGACTTAGGATTTCTGACGTCTCTAAACCAGGTATGATTGTTGCACCATCTACCGAATGTGTCACAGGCAGACTGTGGGAGCGTCGCATATGTTTTTTGTTAGTACTTTTACCATGCGATCGAACAGATCCACAGACAGACGGGGTTCATTTAACAATGCTGTGATCAGATGTACCTAACGGTGCTATGACAGTAGGTTCATTAAATAATTCATTAAAGTTGGTCACAATAAGATCTAGTACGTGTTCGCCACAGGTGGGGGTCTGGACAATTTGTTTAAGGTTTTGATGAACTAATAGGTCTCCGATATTTAGCCCATTAAAGTCGCCGAGGTCTATGCCACAGTCTGGATGCATTGTTTTAATTAGACCAACTTAACTACGTTCTTCTGTTCCAGGAGAGAAGCATTATGTAATATCGCACAAATCAAGCCAGATATTTGTCTTGGGAGGCGGACCGGTCGGAGCAGAACCCACATACATTCAAAGGACGGATCTTCGAGGTCTTGTCTACGTTTGCACTGTATATCTGCTGTAACAAATGCAGACACACCGCCACCACGGCCATGCGCCCTATCTTTACAGAAGGCATTATACCCATCAATCAGTACCATTTATCTCATTGGTGAGCTATGATTCAGGGATAGCAACAACCTCAGTGGGTGCGAATTTGATAAAAGAGCCAGTTCGTCCATTTTAGGTTAGAAAGAACGAGAATTGATGCATGAGGTAAAAGCCAGGTAATTTAGGTGTTAGTTTGTCTCTGCTTAGACTAGTGGTACTACAAGGTACCAACGTGGATCTTTATTGAGTTATCCTAATTAACACTTTGGTGGCTACTCAAAGCAGTTGGGAGTCGTTGGGTGATGTGGGTGGAGATGTGTTGGGTCGGATGATACGATCTATATCGGTGTGCCTATTTAATAATAGAGGCTAAACCTATTCAGTTGGTCTTTTCTCCTTGGTTTCTTTGACGGAGGTTTGACGGTCTTAGTTCCGGTTTGGGGTAGGGTTTCCTTGCAAATGGTGAAGAGAGATTAAAAATCTTTCTGGCATGGCTGATAAAAGCAATCACTGGTTTGAGCATGCGCACCTCGTTGATGGTGAAATGGTCGACTCTATCAATAAGTTATGTGAAAGAATTAATCATTTCATCGCAAATCTCACAAAAGACTTTATACCTCTCTCAGACGAAGAAGTATCTAATTACTCTGCTGGTGATTTTGATGTTGCGGATGACCTACTGGTTTCAACTGGCGAACCTTATAAATCTCTTCGTTCTCTGAATACAAGAAAAGCCTCAGGACCTGATGACATCCCGAATCTAATTCAAAAAACATTTGCTTTTGAGTTAGCGCCGGTTATCGCCGATATAACTCATCTCTTTACGCGATGCCAATCCTCTCTTAAAGACAGCAGTTGTTACTCCTATTCCCAAACAAACCACCTGACTCTATTGAAAATGGTATAAGACCCATCTCTGTAACCTGTCAGATTGCTAAGCTGAGGGAAGGTTTCATCCTAACGAGAATCATGCCGCCAATTGTAAATCAGCTGGATAATAAACAGTTTTCTATGGCTCAGTGGGAAATCAACACAGCAAGCCGTAGTATGCATTCTGCATTTGGCCTTGGAAGCTCTCGCCAAGGGTGGTTGCGACTTGCGCAGTACGATTTTTCTTTGCTGATTTTCGTAAAGGATTCGATCTGATCGATCATAAAATTTTACTTGATAAACTATCTAATTTTGGTATTCATAACGTTTATATGCTGGGATAGATCGCTGCATTTTTGTGTGAAAGATCTCAATATGTTCGTTCGGGACACTTTTATCAATACTTTAGTATACTAATAGTGGTATTCCCCAAGGTACAAAACTAGGCCCACTCGTCTTTGCCGTAATGGTGAATGAACTTTTGTCTGCATGGGTTCTGTGAGTTAAGTTCGTCGACTATCTGACTGCCCTGGAAATAGTAAGGAATTCGCCTTCCGTAATGAGTCATATTGTGGCTGATATACAATCATTCGCTGAGATGAACAACATGGAGCTGAATCCTGATAAATGCAAAGATGTCATAGTTGATTTTCTCCAATAATTGGTTCCGAAGTAAGTGTTCTGAAGCGCATCGTCATTGGTGCAACGCGTCATGTGATACTGTATCATCATTTAAACTACTTGGTGTGTATGTTACCAATGACTATAACATGGTTTTAAGAAATCCAATTGCCGATTATATGCGTTGAGGAAGCTTAAAAAGAGCCGAGTGTTTCATCCGAGATCCTACTTCTTTATTGTACAATTATAAGATCAATATCTTGGAGTATGCTTCAGTGGTTTTTGCCAACCATCCTAAATCTCTTAGCAATGATCTCGAAAAAATTCAGAAGAGAGCACTGTTCATAATATACCCTAACTGTACCCTAATTGCTCCTATGAAGATGCTCTAAAAGTAGCTGGAGTCGATTCACTTCAATCACGGAGGAATGTAGCTTGTAAGAGATTTGTCGAGGCAGTCCTACCTGAGAATCCGTTATTTAACAATTAGATTACGAGCTCGAGATTTCTATGCGGTGAGTTGATGAGGGCGAAGCCCGAATCAACTATCACCGCATAGAAATCGAGAGCGAGTAATCTAACTGTTTTATTTGTAGAATCAGAGGTCTAACATGGAATATTCAACAAAAAATTTGATTTTTAAGCAATTTTTTAAAATCTCTATAGGGGGGGGGGGGGGGGGTGATAGGGTTTCGGATCATCGGATTTTCTGAAAAAAAAAAGCGATTCGGAATCGGATATGGCTGAAATTTTTTACGGATTAGCGGATCCAGAAAATGCGTCGGATTGCGTATTTATCCAATATTTTTGTTCGGAATGAGGATTTTTTTGTTGCTTGCTTCGGACTCTGGATAGATTCATTTTGCTTTTGGGCTGTGAGGCCTATGAAAGCAATAAAAAATTCGACGCCGTTTTTCGCTGTCTTCATTGTATTTCGCTATATGCCCTATAAGGCCCTAAGATATTCTCTGGGATACTTATGGCTTTTAACATTATACCCCAATAACATGAAGTACAGTACAGCGTTCAACTGCCCTTCTGGCCCCCCTTGATTCGGATTTTTGGGAAAAAAATGTTTACGGATCAGCGGATTTTTAATAAATTTTCAGCAGATTTTAGTACCCCTATTCACCCCCCCCCCCCTTCTATAGGAAGATGATTGTTTCGCTACTGGCTATCTATCGAGGAATAGATGGCGAGTAGAGTAACCAATCAAATTACAGCATTTGCAATAGTATACTAGTATGATTCTACTAAATCCAATTATTCATAACTGCACCACAACTGATTCATGGCTATAATCTCAGAGCCGACAATGTTGCAAAGAAAATCAAGGCACGACAATCGGTTTGGGAACTTTATCACGATTCACGGTCAAGCACGCGGTATAAATTAAAACACTGAACACAATATTTATTAAAAAGATTTTGGTAAATCATTTTAAGTAAAGTGTTTAATTAATTTTTATTTTTACTGTAATAAAAAAGTTCATAAGAAAAGTTAGATAAGTTGTATTACATTGCAAATAATTATATAGTTGTAGGTATAAATTCTGGAACAACCTGTGATTCATAAACTATTATTATTATCATTATTAAATTTAATTTAATTTAATATACTATTATTATTAAATTAAATTTGGTTGTGAAATTGCATTTTGAACATCTTTCTTTAGCACAAGCATCATAAATTTCGTAAAAATACCCCCCCCCCCTGCCTTGCATTAGAAATTTTCTTTTTTAGAACCATTACTGATTAGAAATACCAGACAAACCCAAATCTTCTACCATTCCCAAAAGTTATATATACCACAGCACTTTTTCCAACTGTCTAATTTTTTACCCATCCTGAACGTGGATCTGAGTTACAAATAATGCGGGGGGGGGGGTCAACAAATAGCTAAACGGGAACTTGCCACCACCAGCACAGCGAAAGGACTAAATTGGTAGCTGGGAATATGTTTCACGAAAGCAGTGATCTGTAACGAAGTGCTTTCTTATAGCTGAATGACTACATCTCATTACCTTTTATACTTTGCCTGTGGCATCACATAGTGTTCTTTAAATGGCAGAACACCAAAGTAGTCCCAAAAAACAGAGGCTTGATATAGACCGTGTACACATTAATTTATCGCAGGAAAAACTGCAACGCTACATTCTTGAAATAGTCAAAGAACCCGTTGTGTTTTTGGACAAGATATCCGACTGGAAAAGCCTCGCTTGGACGCCAAAAACCCTGGCCGAACAGCTATCAAATGTTCGCACTAGATTCCGATTTTGCCCGCGTACTTCCTCGAGCGAATATCGCTTTCCCGCCAAACATACAGTGAGGGAGACCGACTGCCAATTCATGGACGGTACTTTTGGGGATTTTTACGAATGGCTGAAATGCGATAACTTGAGTAATATAAACGCAGAAAATACTGCTTTCGAAATGTTTCCAAGGAAAGGTAAAATCACTAAATAACTTACCTCAGCCTTGTACATAAACATGCGCTTCGCGCGGCTTCTTCGGGGCATGTATGGGCGATTTTGGACATACTGCATTCTTATACACTTCCGGAAATACCAATGTAGCGAAGTACCTATGTTGAACTAAATTTAGTACATGTACCCTGCATGTACAGTGCATTGGCTTACCTAATATGTAGTTATATGCTAGTCTTGCTAAAACAGATTGCAACATTTTACAACCATGACAGTTGTCTGATAGTGTTTCTGTCATTGTTTTGGATAGAGCAGACTACACCTGTTATGCTGATTACAAATACATGAAAGACTTATTTGTTGAATGCCCTGACATGCTCAAAGAGATAAACTGGGCATGTCTGGGCTTTCCGGCTAGAACTGGTGCACATTCAACATTTTGGATGGGTAGCGATGAGTCATTCACACCCTGTCATTATGACAGTTATGGATGTAACTTGGTTGCTCAGTTATATGGCAAAAAGAAATGGTTACTTTTCCCACCAACCCAAAGTGAGTATCTCCACCCTACACGGATACCGTATGAAGAATCCAGTGTATTCAGTATGGTCAATGTTGCAAATCCAGATCATGAGAAATTTCCAAATTTTAAACATGCAACCTGTTATGAGGCAAGTATAAATTAATTTTGATGTTATAAATGCTAATTGAAATATACATTTTGACATGATTCAAATAAGATTTATTCTTGTGCATTGGTACTGCCAAGGGAGAGGGGACAGATGGGTGTATGCCTTCCTCCCTGATGATTTTAGAGTGTAGTTTTGGATTTTTTAACACCTGATGAAGTTTTTTATTATATACTTAAACTAAGAATTACCAAGAATTTATGACCAATCCCAATTTAACTTTATTCTGTGAAAGCAGTTCAAGACCAACATTCATACTTCAGGTATACTTATAGGTTATTCTTGAACCAGGTGATGTTTTATTTGTCCCTAAACATTGGTGGCATTATGTTGAGTGTGTGGAAACAGCGATTAGTGTTAATACATGGATAGAAATGGTAGGTAAAATATCTGCTGTATATACTATTTCAGTCATTGGTTTGGAATAGTGAATATGTGCATTAAGTACTGGTACATACATTTTTCCTGCAAGTCAGCAGCTTTCTTATTTTCAGACCTATTTTAACACAATGACAGACCATTTGCAATTAATGTCAGCAATGAGCTACCTATATATCTGGAGTAAGAACTTGAGTTAATAGTGAAGCAAAAATAGCAGAACTTGAAGAAATATATAACAATGCTGATCTCATGGTCTGAGGGTGCTTTCCATTTAAACAGCCAGACTGTCTAAGTAGGCTCGGACCATAGACATCTTACATACACTAGATGGTGCATCCCACACAGTGGGCTGGTGAAAATTAAAGCAAGATCGCAGGCGCTGGTCGTTGCCACAGAGTTGACACAGAGCATGATAATTTGTGTATTTTGTATGGCGGAAATGGACAAAGTTGACAAAAAACCTCTTAGGCAGCTAGAAAGTATTTAATGCACGAATGCAGAAAAGTATAGTGTTTTCTGTAGAACTTTTTAATGAGTGGGGACGACCAATATGGCCGCCGCCTATTGTTATGAGGGGATACCGCGAAGATTTTTGGCTACACTTTTGATATACAGATGCGCTATCTAGTGTATAAGAGATATCTACTGCTTAGACCCAATAAAGGTAGACCAGTCTGACCATGCAAATGGAAGCATCGTGAGTTTGAATTTCTTTTGCTCAGGACTTCAACTTCATCTATCTTTAGTTTTACTTCTAAAATGCCAAATTATGAGTGAATTACTCACTCCAGATTTACATAGAGCTCATGACTATCAGCCACTTGTAAATGTAATCATCATCTAATATTGCACAGTCTTTTCTTTTGTGCTACAAATAGCAAGCTAGGCAGCAAGCATATGGCAAGAACTAGATGACACTGGTAGGTGACTACTTTAGTTGGTGATCTGACAGCCATAAAGTAGCCACCAAAAATGACCCTTTCAGGTTTCTCAACCCAGCTTTACTTTGTAAAAAATGATGGCCATATTCTGCTTTAATATTAATTATTCAAAAATATAGTACAAACGAATGAGCACTGAGATTGATTCAATCCTTAAAATTGTTCTTATAATTATTCCACTGTAACATCAACTTCTTGCAGTACTGGTAATCACTGGCATAACTGAATAGGATATACTTGCAAAGACTGTTGCAACACTGACCTAACCTGTCTCTTTCCTAGACAGAGAGATGGTACAGAATATAAAACATGCAAACATCTAAATATAAGCAGTTACCTTTATATGGTGTAATAAATTGTTCTCCACAAAAGAAATATGCAACATGTGAACTATAGATCATTTTCTTTTTTAAGGATTCAGACAACTATGATCGGATTGAGGAAGCAATAACAAGAGTTTTGGTAAGTGGACTTCATCCTGTGGATGTAAATGCGGGATTTTTTTGCCATAGCCACATCTTTATTGTTGGTTATGCACACCTTGCTGGTTTCAATATATTTTTGTCAAGTGTTTAACTGTGATTTCATGTTTGGCAATCATCATTGCCATTAGGATAACCTGTTACTGAAAACTAATTAGACATTTAGTCTAGGACCTGTAGATATGAGTCTGTATCCATGTCATGGATAGATAAGCTGTGGTAGTGCCATGCCCATATCTATGTTGGTTATAAGGATATAGGGATGGGAGAAAAGAAAACTGCCCTATTTGGGTGTGGTCATTTTCAGGCATTTTGTCCTGGATTCAGGTTTTGGCACATCCACCATGTTGTTTGTCTTGCACTAAAGCATTTGGGATTATCTGTACTCAATAAAAATCCATAGACTAATTAGCTAATGATGGACTTCCTTCAAACAGAAGACATTAGTGTATACATTTTTCATAAAGCCCACAATTTAATTACTAGATAAATCCATTAGAACTGCAAGACACAAAAGATGGTAGTTTCAAGCAATGGCTGAATCCATCTATGCAAGATGTAAGTGAAAATTTGAAATAAATAAAATAATTACTTAAACGTCTTTGAGATTTATTAAAACTAACATTGTCTTCCAGCACGGTATAGATTATAGATACATGTGCGACTAGGGATACTTGCCTATGGCTATGATTTTGATGTCTCACGCGTTACCTTATATTGACAAGTTCGAATTTCAATATAAATGTATTGCAGAAAAATGGCTCTTGCCGTTTTCTAAGCGACCAGCGCAAAAACACATGCTCATTTGTTTCCTTAAATATATTAATTCACGTACCAAAGCAATCTTGCGGTAAGTTTTCAGAAAATCGCCGTTTATTTGACATTTCTCTGTCGAATTCTTGCATGCGTATGCCAGAAATGCGCCGTGGTTTAGGTAGGGTTGGGCGATATTTCGATATTTTGATTAATCGTGATATTTCCAATTGCGATTATCGTATCGAAGCAAAAAACTTGAGTGACGATTTATCGAAATTATCGTCATGTTCCATGAATATCGTGATATTGCTTGGAAATATGTATATAAATTGCAGAATCCTAACAAAAGTAGAAAGCATCTTTGCATTCCAGCAACAAATATACTCTCAAAAAGTGTATTAACAAGGCAAATTGTAATTGCTTTTTGTAGTAGTTGTACTGCATGTTCATAATTTAGTTTTCCTTCCACAAAACATAGAATAAAATTGAACAGTACACATTATTTTACAACAGTTATGAACAGTAAATATTAGAGAAGGAAAAGCGTTTATATTACTTTAACCTGTTGTTGATATGTCTTTGATATAAGATTATATACAAGTTTATACATGCTTTGATATTAATTGCACTTGAAAACAATGGTCATTTTTTTCTATTTCATTAATCGAGATATTATCGATTATCGCGATATTTTCCAGGACAATAATCGTGAGTTAATTTTTTAAATATCGCCCAACCCTAGGTTTAGGTACCTAAGACTGTATACTAAGAGCACTATACCCCAAGTTGCACGTCTATGTACTCTAGGGTTAAACTTAACTAACTAGCCGCGATGTCGTAATAAAGTTTTCATAGGTATATAATTTGATGACACCATGTTTTTTCAAACATTGTTTAACCTACATTTTGAAGGAGGATTTGTCATTAGACGAGAGCATGAATTATCTACGTCAAGCCTTAAAACAATATCACCTGACAGAAAGGAAAGATTATAGTGAAGCTGAACACCGAGAAAGTAAAGAACTTGGCAAAGAACAGTTCATAAACACAGTTGTTTCACCTGATATTGTTCAAATGATTGCACAAAAGCTTGTGACTGTTACGAAACCTAGCCAGTGATTTTTACAATGCTCTTACTTATTATTATAGCTTATTCTAAATTGATATTCTATTCTAATTGTACAGTATGTACATATTATTAGACTTGTTGCGTTGTTGTCCAACATGTCTGATATAGACGTCTCAGTACATGGTCTTCTCACATTCTTGCTAGCAACATGACTATTACATAACAAAAGTCTGAACAAGTTATCAACTTTGTTACAACTTGTCAATAGCTTATCGTAACAAAGCTTTAAAAAGTTGAAATTCATCTGCTGCCTGAAATCTCTCAGGTTTATCAGTGCAAACTCAACTTACGATATGATGATGGTACCATACTCTACAATTTCCAAATAATAATCTAGAATTCTAGTATTTTTACCGAACCAGCAAAGTGCTACAAGAGCCAAGGTTGCATAAGGCTAGCTGTACCGCTGCATTTTGTCTTGGAGTTCTTTCTGGAGCTCATCACGAAGAACTCGCAACGTTTCCTGACAGTAAAAATAAAATATGGTTAATAATTGTTTATTATTACATTGATAATTATGTATTTAATGGAGGTGTTGCTAATTAAGTAATATAGTTTACAAACTTTGTCATGACTTTGCCCCCCACCCCCACTCCCCGGGTTTAAGCCCCAATACAGGCTTTAAACTAGATGGTAAGGGCACAGAATCGGAAATAAACAAACGAGCAACTCGAGTCGGAACCTTTGAAGTTTGTGTCCCCACGCATGTCGCATTAGGCTCTGGTCAGTCAATTGCATTTTCTGGCTAATAAAAACGCTGAACTGGCGGATCCGCCATTATTCTGGCCAGTAAACTGCATCAAATTTGGCGACACGTTGCACTTCTGAGTGGCCCTGACCTACTGTTCATTTGCTATACCCCCGACGGCAAATTGATTTTTTTAACCATCAAAGTGGTGCAGTTTTCCCTATACAGTACCTGTTCACTCGTCAGAAGCGAGAAGGTTTCGACGTTCTTCGCACTCGATCGTTGTTCACTTTCGTATTGTTCCAATTCACGATCTAATTCAGATCTGAACATACGGAATATCACGTTTTACGACGTGAACTCAACTAGAAGTTTCTATTGCAAAGGAAGTACCGCCTTCAGCGTACTTTTCATTATGGTTGCTTTGTCTGCGCGGGCGGAGCGGGTAATAAAAAAAGCGCACGCGGACTTGAAATGGGTTTCAAAAACAATGCAGACCCCACCTTTCTGAATACAACACCCGAAATACTTTTCACCCACTAAGTCGAAATTACTTTCAATTCAAGCATTAAAGTTCCGTGCGCGAGCCCAATTTAACATGTAAAAGACACAAACCCTGGGTGTAAAGTTTTAAATTTCTCTATTTTTCTGTTTATTTTACACCATAAGTACCCAAACAATCTGTTTCAATAAAAAAAATCATACGTCGAGACGCTTCACGAAGTAGAGAGCGATTTCAGATTTGTGCAGTGTTTTTCATACACTCTGCACTGTATAATGTTGGATATAGTATATCGTGCCCCATAAAAACCGGTGTTTTGCATTAAAATTTGAATTATATATGGATGTTGCAACAGTTGTAATATCCGACGACATTGTTATATCATATTCTTGTTCGGTTTTTATGGTAAATATACTTAGAGAAGTTACCAAACTATTACTTGGCATTGTACTGTTATCTTGATAAAACTCACCTCCTTGTCAACTGTTTGTTAATTTCTCTACGAAGTTCAAGATAATTTTTCGCCAACTACAAAAGAACAGCTAAATATTGAAATAAACTATCTCTGCATTATATAAACCATGAGAAACTCCAAACTAGAACTCAGACGTGAGTTGTTTGCTACTAGGAACAACTAAGAATGTCTAAAATTAAGAGAGTGAAACATACACTCGGGTCGTCATGGCATAAACACGCCCGTCATAGTGTCATATAATTGTCATGTACGGATGATGTACACTTGGACAGCCAACACGAAACAACGTTTTTGGACGGGCTCTGACACTTCTCTATAAGTGTGTGCACGTAACGTGATTCATATGTGAATCATATCTCGAATAAAGTTAGACTAGAAATCCGATAAAGTGACTTTCCCTAATACCAAATTCAATCAAGGTTAACATCGACAGCAGTTAAATGGGCAAATTAAGAGACAAACGAATGAAAGGGGAATAATCACAGTTTTACATGCAAATTTAAAAGATATATACTGAATGCTATATTTGTAATCCCGCAGAGCAACTGATGTTTGAATCATATTGGGCTCTTATAATGCACATTGGACTTTTATCGATGCCAACCGTAACAGATTTAGCTGTATTTGCGAATTTGTTTTTCAGTAACCCCTACAAATTATTCTACCAGTAATAATATGGAAAATTGCTAGAGATTGTGTCTTCGCCACAAGGTTCGGGTCATGTATCAGTTACTGTATCACTACCTAACACACCCTGTCAACTTTTCACATGAGGACTAGATTTGAGCCACATTGGGAAGACGCAATTGACAATCAAACCCGCGATCTTAGAACATATAGTTGAAAGAGGAGCGGTTTGAAGCCCCAGAAAAGATTCTGAATTACATTTAGGCTAGGTCTCTCTGAAAGCAACTTTTACCTGGAGATGTTTTTCAAACAAATCCACAGACTCTTGGCTTCCTGAAATTGGAGGTACTGGCTGAAAAATATGAATCGTGAAATTAGTTCATTAAAGCCTGGTTCACACTTGTCGTAAGAATGGGGATTTTCTCCTCACGTATGTGATCATGAATATGTGAACTAAATACAGGAAAATACTCTGCCTAGATGGGAGGCTTACACGAGGTAAAACGTCAGCAGGAGGAGATAGGGACAAATATTAGATTGCTTTTGCGATGGTATAGAATTCACTCAATCACATAGGCCAGAAGACGTTATCCTCGATTCTTATGACAAGTGTGGAAAATTAGAAAATTTCGGAAAATTTCTCTTCGCTTTTGTGTTGAAGTAATTTTGTAATTTTTGTGCTACATTCTAAAAAATATAAAACGTTTTTCCGTATTGATACACAGTTATATCAACACTGGCAGAAATTAGAAAAACTTGAAATTTTTTGAAAACACGTAATTTCCACTCGTTTTGATACAACTATATAGACCGGGAGCCCAGGGGTGCTAGCCTAGCTGAAAAGGTAACCAATTTTTATGCTTATAGTAGTGACCTACATACACTGTCATATGTAAAAATGGTCGTCTGCCGAACACATAGTGGTGGATATGGTCAGGGGGGGGCGATGAGAAAATTAAACTTCTATCAAACTGTATTGCTGTAATAAAAAAGTCAATTTTTTATTCAATCACAAGAAAAATTACTTGCATTTTCAGAAAACTAACAAGAAACTACGTATAAGACATTTAAACAGATTTCTCATTTTTCAAATTGTTTTCAAGTTATACAGTGTCAAAAACCTAGTACCTAGTCCTTTTCGCGAGATCTTGGTCGAATCTTCACATTTAAAACAGCAATTACTCAAAAACTATTTAAAGAATCAAAAATCTGTTTAAAAGTCTCATATGTAGTTTTATCTTCCTTTTCTGAAAATACACTTCATTTTTCTTGTCATGGTATAAAAAATTGACTTTTTTATTACAGCAATACTGTTTAATAGAAGTTTAATTTTCTCATCGCCCCCCTGACCATATCCACCACTGTGTGTTCGGCAGACGACCACTTTTACATATGACAGTGTATGCAGATCACTACTACAGACATAAAAATTGGTTACCTTTTCAGCAAGCCTAGCACCCCTGGGCTCCAGGTCTAATATCAACACGACAAAAGTTTTATATTTGTTGAATATAATCGTTATCACCTGCAATTGAGGATCTAGGCCAGATACAAAAATCATCTCGTTGCGTAAAGTATGCATAGCCACGTCTATAGAAGATGAAATAACAATCTCATGAAAAGTGAAAACCGGCACAGGAATTAGCGACAAACAGCAAGAGATGCTGGCAGTGGCGGCAGGAAACATCAGGTGAGGTATTTTTTTGTACTGTAATATTATCCTGCTAAGGTAAGCTTTATCCAAACATCTACACAATGAATAGATCGCCCTACCGCCCTTTATAAACTCTTGCAATGTTTTGTCACATCATTCGATGTTGAATCATTTCTAGATGGTAAATGTGTCAAACCTCATTAAATTTTGTTTAACATTAAACCTTTGTTGTTTTTGTGTCTATATTTCCCGTTTTGCGTTAATTTCATTAATTTTTCAGCCATGGAGACCAGATTAGCGTTGACATAATCATGTTTTAAAAGACCTTGAAGCAATCTGCGTTAATAAGATGTAGCGTTAATTTATTTCGCGTTAATAATGTTCTTCGTTAATTTCCTATAATAAATAGAATCACTCTATATGTACAGTGCACATAACGTCTTATTATCTACAGTCAAACCTGACCTGAGTTGTGTCGTAGTTTCATTCCTTGATCTTTCTCTTTTTCGTGATGAACATCAGCTGAGAATGATCTGCGATAATCATGAGTATAATCTTCATTCTCTTCGTTGAATACTTGGGTAAGCGCCAAGCGTACATCCTGGAGATTAACCTCGCCTTTATTTGCGCCAATCACGGGCGTATTATGCGGGGGAATATTTCCAGACACGGGTGACACACTGTCGTGGATGTGATCTTGTAGAGGGACGTTTATCGTATCTAAGTTGTTTAACATTTCATCCTCTTGTACAAAACCTTCAGTGTTATCCTCAGTCGACAAGCCGGTGTTCAGCATTTCCGAGGTTTCTCCATCTCCCGGTGCAGGTATGTACCGTTCTGCTCCAAGCAAGGGTAGGTCGTCCGTTTTAAGTATTTTCTCCACCTCGTTTTCAGCCGGGAGTTGCTCGCTAGGGACTACTCTTGTGAAAGCACTATTTTCATGTGCAGCCATATCAGAACTTTGCACCTCATCTGGTTCGTCGGACTTATTGATTTCATGCGTCGTGTTAAAGCCATCAACTACATTAGGACGGTCAAATGTTTCAGTCATAAGATCCTCTGAAACATTTCCCGTAACGCAAGGATCACTCTTGGATATTTCTGTATTGGTCAGCGACTCCTTCATGTTGTTTAATGCATATTCACTTGGCAATGGTTCTGTGTTAATTTCCAAACTATAATTGGTGCTGGTAGCCTCCGTAGTTGACTCGCTGTCTCCTGCTACTTCTTTCTCCGGGTACACTATTGGAGTATTATGACCAGTGAAAAACTATAACAAAACGATCAAAATATTTAATGACTGCAGTTAAACGACAATATGGAGGGACTTTCTCAAAAGACTAACGATTATATTCATATCAAAGTATCGTCATGAAATCATTAAGTTACGTATTCACCCGACTTTGAATGTGCATGCATGGATGTCTATTTTATCAAAACCCAAGACGACATAAAAAAGCTATCTATCGGACGACATTAAAAAGCTGCAGAGCTAAAGGCATGCACTGCATGTTTTCTTGTAACTAGCATCGCAGTTATACCCTTAAGAGATGTTAAGATATGCAAAGAAGACATTAGTAAATCTTATTATATAAAGTACAGTGTTTTGTAGGGATTTCAGGCAATGATAAAACTAATAATCTCACATGTGAGATTATTTATGATAATTTCACATGTGAAAACTATCGCTTTTCAAACACTCATCAATCATATAGCTTCTGGATATTTTAGATTGCTACAAAAGACTATAGTTTTTATTATAAACAGAAAAATACATGGGTGCTTGGAAATACCAGATTTATTTCTCGTGTTGAACATAATATTCTCACTCGTTCGTTGCGCTCACTCGTGAGATATCATGTTCAACACTCGAAATAAATTTGGTGCTTCCGCACACCCAAGTATTATTCTCTATGTCATTTAGACGCGTTTTTGCCAATTTTGCATCTCCCTAAATTAAGATTAGAGCCGCGTTGCAAGTTGCAAGAAAAACTGCAAGATGTGACCGTGCGTCTAGGGCGCTAGAAAGAATTTACCTATGGCTACAGAAGAACAGAAAAAGCAATTAGATTTTGGAATACCTTAGCACGTTCACTATTTAATGCGAGTCATTTCACGAGTTAACTCTTTCATAGTCGGAAAGACAAAGTTTCTAGCTTTTATATCACCAGGCTTTTTTTAAATTTGAAGGGAAATATTCTACTGTTGTGATAATATATTAACAATCTATTGAAACTTACATCCACTTGGGAATTAAATTAATTTAATAACAAAATTAATATTTTTTCATGACAGGTGGACGATTAATGGAGTTTCTATTCTCACGACGTTAGCGCGCCAGTAAAATTACCGCACAGTTAATAAGTTAGTTGCATAGCAACGGGAAAACTCATTTATTTTGTGCATGAGATACAATTAACGAAGATGCTACATTGACAAACGTATTTTGATTAAAAACATGCTGATATCGATGTTGTATATTGCTTACCTTACTGATGTAGCTTTCCAACATGCACAAGCTTTACCTTGACTGAGTTTTCAAATTTTCCTCGCAATTTTTACTTGAGCATCGAAGATGTTTTGTTTTGTTATAGTTCTCGTGGCAACTCTGTTCTTATTAACTCTTCATTTATACTTCGCCTCTGCATGCCGCATACTCCCTTATCGCAAAAACTATTTGGAAGCGAGGTTGTTTGGAAACTTTCCGCGAGAAATACGAAAAGTAAGTCGCCGCAGTCATCAAAATATGACAACATTACGACATCACAATGCTTTCACACTGCTTCGAGCAACAACAAAGGATTGTGCATGGGTAATTAATTTGCTGCCTATGACATCATTTAATTGATGACGAACATGAACTAGCCGGCACTTCTTTGAGTAAAGATGAGTGTAATGGAAGTAAATGTTAAGCAAAATCATTGATGTACAGTCCATTAGTTTAAATATCAAAGAAAATTTTGTTTATTTAGTTAATAAATCAAATAATCTTTGGAAAAATTCTGCACAAAACGTTTTGAAACCTTTAAAATTCTATATCTAAATATGGTTGTAAATCGCGTTGTAATTCTTTCTAAAATCGCCAATAGAAACTTGATGTATGGCAAACTCACAATGATAAAATTTACAAACCTGCATGTAGTGTTCGAGAAAAGAAACAATTTTAGAAAACGAAGGTCGTTTTGCAGGTTCTTTGTCCCAACATCTATGGAAAAAATCACGAGTACATATGCATTAAGCTACAGGACATCAGTATTCGGAAGAATCTACGCAATCAAAACTCCAGCTTGGCTTTTTCAGAGGCATAATTATTGAAATATAGGTGTTAAAATGACGAGTAATAACTTAAAGCGTAAATATAAGACAGAAAATTTAAACAATGAATAGGAATGGCATGTGTTTTTGCGAGTTACAATTTATGCAAAAATTAATATGTCGACAGTAAGCTTTTTTTAAAGACAAAAAGCTTTTTTTAAAGAGCCACATCTGCTGGACGCTGACCTCTATTTTGACCCCCCCCCCCCCCCTCCTTTAGATATTGTTCATTGTAATTTGTTTTTGACATTGTCGACAACCAGTTTCCATGATATTCAACCTTGATTAGGAGAAGAAGAGGGGAGGAGGAATTTCTTAACGAATTTACAACAATTAAGATGTGTGCATATCGATCCACGCGCGCTGTCCACAGTAATTCTGTCTATACTTTTTCATGAACTATAATACTAGATATCGATATGTGGTTAAAAACTATTTTAATATAAAAATATCCCAGGGTCACCCCAACCATATACATACATGTACATGCGGGTTCCCTGTCAAAACACGTACCGTGTCATTAGTAATTCTAGTGGCTTTGGTATACCTTGAATTGGACTAGGTCTTTTGCCTATAAGGTAAAATTATGTCTCTATTTGGCAAGGGGTTTATCAACAATGAACATAGGTGGCGCAAATTTCGAAACCGTAGACAGTCAGTCGCATCATTAATGGTCAGACGCATCATTGATCTTGTTCCCAGATTCCTCTCGTGTCGATTAGGCGAAGTTTTATTATAAATAGAAATTGTTTCGACGGCTTACAGCTAGCTCGTTGTTAGCTCAGTCGTCCAGGCGTGCGATTTCTAATAGAATAGGCAGGGGTTCGAATCCCATCCGAGGCTTTTTTATTTTTAAAGTTTGTCAAACTTTTTTTTATATTTTTTTACTTTTATACGATTTTTGTAAGGGTTAGGTTTAGGATTTGGGTCAGGGATTGGATTATTTAAAATTTTAAAAAGAAATATCTATCAGTTTTATCAGATACATAGGCTTGAGATCGAGATCAATAATGCCACCGACCATTAAAGATGCGACTGACCATTAATGATGCGACTGACTGTCTACGGTTTCGAAATTTGCGACGACGCCCCCATCACTTTTGAATCTCGTTTTGGAAGTGCTCAAAAGTGTAAAATAAACCCAGTTTTTCTATTATAAAATATATTGATTTACTATTTACACAGCATTTTTAAATCTTTAACGCTCATTGACTGATAGCTGAGTTCATATAACTGTATGTCTAAACAGAAAATGTATAGTCCCGTAAAGTTTGCATTCTTTGGTATTACGCGCGATAAAGTCTTAAAACAATACAACATAGCGGTAAGCCATTTCCACGCGAAACACAAAAGTATACAGAATTTGCAAATTTATCAGGAGTATTGTTGATGAAAGCACAAGCACCTACCTTGATGAACTGCCCACATTATTCTCAAAGCAGGACCACCTATGTCATCATAAGGCTTACGTCGCGATACCATTTGCCATATGATCACTCCAAAACTACAAGATGAATTGATACAATATCTCAGTTTGACACAATTAAATGTTGATCTTTAGCTCATTGGTATTTATATGTAAATCATAATCGTCAAGCGTTTATGTGGTTGCTTATAATTAGCAGTCGGTTAGGACTTGAATGCAAACATATTTGTAGAAAATGTTACAGTATTTTGAATGTTTATACATTTTACTCGCATGGGACGTGAGTGTCCGAACTTTACTAGTCGAAAGCCTACGGTACTGTTGTTGCTGTGGTCGTTGGAGAGAACGGGATGTCCATTAAAACCGTAAAAATGGCGGGGGGGGGAAGGGGGAAAGGGGGGGGGAGGGGGGAAAGGGGAGGCGATTCGTGAAATACAGCTGAAATATTGCTGAAATACAGATGTTTAATTGCACAGTCCCATCTCCAAGTGCAACGCATACTTCTCTCTGATGTACATTTTTCCAGCCAGTAATTACGTAAATTTCTAAGGTAATCTCTACCTGTAAACATCACACTTTTCAGTATATTTGTCACCTAAAATGAAAAAGTAGTTAAGTAGTTATATGTTTCATCATATACGTCATATAGTCTGGTTAAAACCAGGAATGAATAGTTATTGAAAAACACCTTTATCGTGACATGATATTAAAGTTCAAAAAAGTGCATGGTATGACATCCTTTAATGACATTACACCAGAGGTGAAAAAATTTTTTCTCTCTGGCACCGTAGATCCAGGAGCGAAAAATTTTCTACAACCCTTCCTTTTTTTCATTATTCAGTTGATCTGAAAACACGGAAAAGTACTGGCACTAGTTGTCAAATAGAAATCCATTTTTCGATCCAAATTATCAAATTTCTCATGAAATATAATTTACTTTGTTTGTAAATTTCTGGTAGACTTATAATTTTCTTTATTAAAGGACATTGGCAACGAAAATTTTTATCGCGTAATTTAGAAGTACTTACACATCTAAGAATAAATATGATATTAATTTCTTGCCAAACTCTTTTGTTCAAAAGTTATTCACATATTAATGCACCTAAATTTTGATTTTCGTCCGCCATCTTGGAAATAGTTCTCAAAAAATTATCTTTGGGTCACATGACCCGATGTGACGTCATTAGTAGGGCAGCGTCAAAACAACAATATAATTTTCTACACAGGTTTATAGAGGTTTGTGAGATTTTATAAGAAATTGTGTCGTTTTTTTATTGTAATGGAAAATATCCACGAAAATCAAGTAGGAGAAGTGTTACCCTACCAATTTGAGCCAGTAGCTGGCGCAGGAACCTCAAATTTTAGCGATGAAAGCGATTCGGAACAAAGCAGTGTGTTGTCTTCGTCTGAGGAGGAAGTCGATAACGAGTTCGAGAGGGCAAACGCTTGGCGCCTTGAAAACCTAAGCTGGTGCAAATGTGGTCATTGTGCGTTGTCAACAAAGGCTATTGAGTGTTTTTGTTGCCACGAAAAAGCGGTGGAGTACGACGAATACGGAGTGCTTCTTGATCAAACAGAAGCACTTGGCGAAGAATGTTTGACAATACATCCGGACTTTCGAGACAACATGTTGTCGGAAGGGGTACTGAAGATAGATGTTTGCCGCTATCTCGAAGAGAATTGGCCTTTAGATGACGGGGATCTGGAGAAAATACACAAGCTGCATCGTTTAGTGGCATATCAACGATGTTCACGGTGGATTTTCCAGATTTTGGGTAAGAAAAGGCGAAGACCATTTCCTGCGTGTGTTTATTCAAGGATACGAGAACGCTTTGCGTCGCCTGATGGCCTATACACGCATTTCAAATATGCCAAAACATCAAAACGGTAATCTTTTATGTTACTTTTATATATATTTAAATTATTTATATTATTTCCAAAAGTCCAAATCTTGTGGGCAAAAGCGACGTGTTTCCCCATTTAATATACATTTCTCTTGGACTAGGGCAATTTAAAGAATCTTTTAAAATAGTGAATACTTGAGTGCGATGGTGGAAACCCCAGAATGATACACTAAATAATATGATACAAATCCTTTTCGCCTTTACAGTAATACCTCAAAATGGGGAAACAATAATACTTTCTACATAACTCTAATGAATACCACATTTTTAACCCATTAACGTCCAAGACTTTTCCTTTGTTTGACCAGTAAAATTGTCTGACGCAGTAGATACTAAAGAAGGGCAAATTATTGCACATCAATGGGTTAAGCTAATAGTAATACTAGTATTTACATTGAGTATGAAAGTGCACAAATATCTCATTCACCGTTTACACACTTTGCTGATCTACAGTTACATTTGCTGTCACACAACACTTCCACTGCCCTACAGTTGCACTTTCGTGTAGCACACTTTCCCTTACAAGCACAGGGCTTATTTTGTGACCTTCCTTTTTCACTTGTAGGTAAGGCTGGTTTACTGAAACGTGACCTTCTGCTGGCCACTACCTGTTCCTTTGAAGGGCGTTCCTTTCCTGTCAAGTACTTTGCAACAAGAGACTGTGGCTCAGTAGGTAGCATATCATGTGCATGGGCTTTGGCCTTCTTCAAGCTTTGGTACTGACTCCTTAATTTCATGACTTCATTTAGAATCAACTGTACATATCCTGTAGAATATTTGAAAGATTAATTTTATATAGGGGAAAAAGATAGGAATTTTGGTAATTTTATGCAGGGGAAACTTTTAATAATTTAAGCATTTTCATTATACACTTATATTGTCTTGGCTTGTTTTGGGGGGGGTGTAAAATTATTACCATATGTGGGATTACAATAACATTTTTGGCCAACAATATGGAAATGAAAGTGTGGAAAACATTCTTATACGCCGTGTTGTATAACATAATACATATAAAATACATTTAAAGGGTTTTGATGTACAATATTTGGTTAAGTACAGTAGGCAATCCAAGTGAGAAAATATACATAAATTAAGGGACCTTTTCGCAACCGTTTCTCATCAGGTCTTAAAAATTATAAAATAAATTTATCGATCGAGCACTCGACTCACCTTTTCTCGCTGTCTTCTTGCCGTAGAAGTTCTTAGTTTGCTTGAGCTTGCCTCTACCAAGGGTTTGTTCAATGTGGGCAAGGCATCACTTCTTAACCGTACACGAAACGCTTCCTTGCACTCGATTTGTTCGAGGAACTGTGGCGAATGCCCTTTCTCGTACGCGTCTTCTGTGAAATGCCGTGAGCAGATTCTACTGCACGACGAAGGATTAAACTTTTTGCGTTTGCAAAATTCAACCCATACCTTTCTTTTCTGTTGTTGGGCTACGGATTTTCCGCTTGGAAACGAAAAGAAACGTATTCCACTCGGATTTTTTTGGCTGTCACTATTGCAACCGTATACCGGACAGTACATGTTGCGCCTTGGCCTTGCATGAAAGTGAAGCAGCAAAATTTGCAACGGGACATATAACTCCTTCGTAAACAAATTATCCTTATTTAGAACTTGTCAGCGCCTATATATACAGCAACAATTATAATTGCGATTTTAAATTGCTAGACCTCACAGAAGTTACCAAGGTGTATCGGGATGAATGAATATATAGTCAGAAAGTGTCGCAAAAATGTGTGGGTGGCAAGTGTCAGTAAAACCCAAACAAGATTTCAATTGCTTCCTTTGAACTCCCACTATTGCACTAGTAATGCGCATTATGCGCTAATGTTTTTTGTTGTCCTTTCCGACATCATTAAATGGCTAAATGAATTTCAAACTTGGCGACTAGCCGTCTAGGTCAGTTGAAAGCTTACACACGTTTTTCCATTCGACACCCTTTCGGCAGTCTTTTTTTAATTAAACAATTTGGGTACAGAGTATAAGCGCTGGTAGTCCCAGTATATGTAACAGTGTCGCATATAATTTATGTTGGCATATTGTGCCTGCGAGTTGCGTTCGATGTTCCAAGCGATGTTTCTATTATATCAAGTCTTGTTTTTTACTGATATGTTATAATGTACAAGGTATACATTTCTTGATATATTAACATGCCAAATGATATGTCGTTTGATTTGAAGTCAGTGAAATGTATGACTGAGTGTGTGTGTGTGTTTGCACATTGGCAGACGCCCAGCATGGGATCTGACATCTCGACGCATATAACAGTTGTGATAGATGCGTTTATTCAAAATAATGTTAAAAACATATTTGAAGAACAGTAATACTTGGGTATTGCACAATTACTTAATTGTATTTTGCTCAGCAACTTTTATTTTTTGGCAAAATGTTCCTACTGAAACGTGATAGTAATAATAATTTATATTGTAAAATTCGGCCTACCCTACTAATGACGTCAGCAAAGTTATTCTGCATAAATTAGCATAACGCTTTATTTTCAAAATGGCTGCCGTACGATCAACATTTCTTCAAATTTTCTCAACAACTAAATGCGATAGACTCACGAAAATGCGTAATTAAGTATTCCATAGGTAAGTATAATAGATATAAGGAATAAAATTTTTTGTTGCCAATGTCCTTTAAAGACAGTTACTAAGTTTCAACAAGTTTCACAAGGGAAAACAAAAGATATAAGTGATTAACAACAGCAAAATGAATTTCTATTTGGTAGGTAGTTCCACGCCTTTTACTCACGGTCAGATCAGCTAGTATGTTTAAGGCCTTCGAACATTCATCAAAATATACAACTTTTTAGGCTGTTGCTTTATACGCAGTCTTCACTGTAATTTGTCTTGATCTCCAGTATTTGTCCATGTGATCATTCAATGTACATGGTGGTCAAAGCCAAGCGAATTTACGGCAACAAAAAGTGTTGCAAAGAAAACGAGCATTGTTAATTTTTGCCACTTTGCAGCGTGATTCAGTTTTTCTCTGCTACGGAAACGTGAAATATTTTCTTAGAACCAAAACATTCGCTGGGACCAATTGTCCGAAAAAGTTTTCCACTCCTGTGTTAGTTACCATCTGCTGATCCTCATTTTGATCTACTCTAGAGGAAGGCGTTTATAAAGGAAAAAGGGTATACCTTCAAACACTTCAGGCGCCATCCAAGCTGCACTTCCTTTGTTGTTTGTCATATAGGTTTGCATATCGCACGCCGTGCCAAAATCGCCAATTTTCAAAAGTGTATGCGTGATGTCTAACAGCAAACTTTAAGGAAAAAACGCTATGTTACAATATAATATTGAGCAATTGCGGAACGGAACGGTTAAATTTGAGGGAGGGAAACTCGATGTAAATGATAAATTCCTGGACAAAAGATTCAGGATAAAGGTAAATTCCCTTGTCGAAATGAACATTGGACAAACTGATCAAAGCAACGTATAGACATATTATTTTCTTTAGTAACCGAGCTGGAGGCATGTACTGCAGACAAATGACGAACCCATTTACGTAAACTGTTAGTCGTTTTTGTTTATATACGCTTTTGCAAAGAGAGAATCTGCTCGATTGAAAAAGATTTTCGACCAAGACGTCATGATGATACTGACACTAGCATTTCAACTAAAAAGTTATGTTATTAAAATAATTGAATAATTAAACGAGAATTACCTGTGTTGACGTTTAATTAGTATTCTATTGCATGAAACAGAGAGGTAGGAGAAAACATGAGATAGCACAGCGCATGCGCATAATAAACTTCTTTACAGCATGATTGGCTCATCAGACGCAGCAGACAACAGCACTATATCAACATAATAGCTTGCTATGTGCCCAACTAAAGCATCAGTTTCATATTACAGAGCAGTCAAGCTCCTGGATGGATGTGGGTGGGCATGTTATCTCCTACCTCCTGGGTCATGTGAAAGAATCCCTATTAAACTTCAACTCCGGTAAGTCTCGTTTAATTTTCCAACTCTATCACATGACACCGAGTTAGGAGATCCCATGAGATTTCAAAACTCTGATGAGCCCAGGATGATAAAAAAATGCACCAGACGAGTGAAAATCTACCAACAACTTTGATACCAAGTTACCAACTATGAAACTAACTATAGTAATATTGCCAAAGTCAAAGTATTATCTTCCGTAATGGTTTTTTTATAAAACTTTTGGACAGGCCTTGAAAAAGTCGGGTTTCATTGTGCTATCTCATGGGATTTCCTACCTTGGTGTCATGTGATAGAATTAATTGGAATGGGTCGGACAATGAATTAAGTTTAGTTATTAACACTAAAAGACTGTTTTAGTTTAGTGTTCTTACTTAGGTGGTTTTAGATCCCGGTGGATGATGGCCTTTGGTTTCATTCCATGAAGATATTCCACGCCCATGGCACACTGCAGTGCCCAGCTGATCACGTGAGCAGCTGTGTACTCAGGACACGCTTTACAATTGTCCCAGCCATGCAGCACTAAAAAATGAAACAAATTTTAGCTGATAAATTACGTAGACATATTCATTTGCCATTTGGTTAAATTACGTTTGCCATTTAGTTTCGCGGTGTTGCAGAAAAGTATGCAAAGGCGCCGCGCGCTATCGAGCAGCGTTACAAACACGTTACTACGATCAATCAATACAATGAACGGTAATGCAATGAATTTTTATTGAAATTTAAATCATTTTCATTTGTTTATTTATAATTATTTAAATACTCAGTTTGATTCTCGGGTGTCTTATGTTTGCACACTTCTTCTCATTGGAACAATCTGTGAAATCATTTCAAATTCAATTGTTTAGGAGTATTTTTTGAGTTTTTTAATTGTTTATGAATGAATAAACTAACTTAAAACTTACAATTATATAGCGATCCACCTTCAGCAAACTCCATAATAAGACAAATCTGTAAAATGCACATTGTAAAAGAATTAAGAGAATTAAAGCATTGATGTGAAGGCGAGAAAACACAATGTTACTTGCTATATATAATAATACAATTAAAAATTATACAGATTTGTGTTCATTTCAAACAATTATTCAAAACAAGTTTTTCATTGACAAAGTCAGAATCTATTCATGCACTAATTTGTTAGCACTAATTTGTTTGGAAGAATTAATTAGAATAAAATTAAACCATTGCTACATAGCCAATTCCATATATATATATATAAATATATATATATATATATATATATATATATATATATATATATATATATATATATATATATATATATATATATATATATATATATATATATATATATATATAGACAAGTAATATGTTTAAAATCATATGAACAGAGTGCTCAATACCGAAGTAGATATATAAAATAATTTATTTGCATCTGTTGTATATGAACTCACAGGGTTATGTACTACTCCATATAGCTTGACAATATTTTGATGCTTTACTCTCGACATCTGTTGTGCCTACATAAACAAACACATAACATTCAGCATACGCGTATACAATATTCACCCACTTCACGTGCAGTGAAGGTCACGCAATACGAAAAATACAAATATGCGACTTATTGCACACACTTATTTTCGTTTGGTCCCTATATCCTTGGCGATGACGATAACAATTTTCTAATAGTGCTTCACTGGTTTCATGTTCTCACTCAGTTAACAATATTTATTCTACATCGTTAATACAACCATTTGCAAGCTACCGTTAACCGTGCATTCAAAACAACGTTTTAAAAAGTTATGAAGAGCATGTTAGTCAGTTGAAACTTATTAGTTTCAGCTGTCAAACTTGTAAGTTTTGAACGCGTAACTTGTAGTTTTGTGCGCGTAACTTGAAGTTTTGGTGCCGTAACTTGTAGTTTTGATGCCATAACTTGTAGTTTTGATGCCATAACTTGTAGTTTTGATGCCATAACTTGTAGTTTTGATGCCATAACTTGTAGTTTTGATGCCATAACTTGTATTTTTGATGCCGTAACTTGTAGTTTTGAAGTTACGACAAGTTATACGACAAGTTACGACATCAAAACTACAAGTTTTGTAGTTTTGATGCCATAACTTGTATTTTTGATGCCGTAACTTGTAGTTTTGAAGTTACGACAAGTTATACGACAAGTTACGACATCAAAACTACAAGTTTTGAAGTTACGACAAGTTACGACAAGTTACGACATCAAAACTACAAGTTATGGCATCAAAACTACAAGTTATGGCATCAAAACTACAAGTTACGGCACCAAAACTTCAAGTTACGCGCACAAAACAACAAGTTACGCGTTCAAAACTTACAAGTTTGACAGCTAAAACTAATAAGTTTCAACTGACTAACATGCTCTTCCTAACTTTTTAAAACGTTGTTTTGAATGCACGGTTAACGGTAGCTTGCAAATGGTTGTATATGGGTGAATCTCGTTTTTGGATGAGTTGCCGCTATTTGGTACTCTTCCAAATAGCGAGAACTCATCCAAAAACAAGATTCATCCATATATTAAAAATAGATTGAATATTAAGTTCCTTGTATGTTTGCATGGAGAATATCAAATTAAAATATAATTTTGTGGAAATAACACTTAAGTTTATTACCGCAAAAAAAATACGATAATAAACTTACGTGGTGTTTCCACAAAATAATATTTTAGCTTGAATATTGTTAACTGAGAGAGAAAATGAAACCATGCAATGAAACACTTTTAGCAAACTGGTATAATCCGTCATTACTTAGGATAAAGGGACCAAGCCAAAACAATAATTAGTCTCTCGTTCATACGATCGTTCAAAGTTAAAAAAACAACAAGATAATAACAATCGTAACAGGGAAGTGCAACTACTCAAATGAAATGGCAAACACATAATATGTGTATATTATCTAATGCCGCCTGCGATTTGTCAAAATATTTAACGGCATTTTTTACATGGGCATGCTCGCAAAGAGTAGATATCGTCATGTTAGCGAAAGAATGCATCATTCTTCGATCGAGAGCTAATGTGGTAAGGACTGGGATCAAAGAACGGTACTTTTGTGCAAGTATACATAACGAAAATTAAACCGCACAGGTGACAAGACTTGTGACAACATACTGCATAATTAGTCTCAAAGACAATGCTCATAGCTAATAGGTAACTCTGACAACAAAAAGCCAAAGCTGTATTTCAATGCTTGTAAAACATTTTGCCACTTTCCAAATTAATGAAGCTTTTTGAAGTCATAACGCACGTTGGGTCGAAGCCAACACAGACCAGACGCGATTTGGAAACGCGACGCAAATTTGAATTTTCAATTTTGGATAACTTTAATCCGTTTCTACTAGTTTAAATTTTTTGAAGCTGTTTAGACATTTAAGCTATTTGCCCTGTATATCTGGCAAAATTTATTTCCGTTGACGTTTTTGTTTACTTTTAAAAAACTGGAAAAAAAGTTGCGTCGCGTGGCGTTGCGCCGTTGCGTAATCGTGTCAGTCTGTTTAGACATTTACAGTATTTTATCTGGATAGGGCAAATAATTCACATATACGTTATATCATTAAAATTAAATTAGTTTCTGCATGGTATATCTGTTCTTCGAAATCCACAGAGCATGCAGCCCGAGTTATATCTTAACGTATATACCCCCCTCTCGCATGCATTCGGTCCGCTATACAGTGCCTTCTTATCAAAACACACATCGAAGGACATATCACTAATAAAGTCCCGTGAACCATAAGGAAGGGAAATCGGAAGAAAAGTCTACATCCGAAAAACTATTGGGGGGGATTATAATGAAGTTTCGTGGAAAGCCCGCAAAAATCCCGCATACGTTTTTCCACATAACCGCAATTTTCAAAAATTTTGCTATGGAACAAGACTAATGTTGCAATATGGCCTCGCAACGTGCTGACTTATCAGTTAACTGTTGCCTATCGCTAAAAGAATATCGAACGTTTTTATCGCTTTATTTTATCATCATATGTTGCTAAATTAAAAAGTGCTAAATTGTATTTAACTACATTGTTATTGCAAAAACGGAGTGGTGTACTGCGGAGAGAAGCGACGAGAAAGACGAAACAAAATCTTTTGTTACTTTTTTTCCCACTTTTATCATAAAAAGACATTTTGTATATATAAAGAACTACTAACTTTGGTACAGTACTCAAATACATTGAATAATTAACAATTAGACAACGAGGTCGAGTTGTCTAATTGTTTTAGTATACACTCTGAACTGTATCTAACTATCTTTGCATTAACTTGGAGAAAAAAGCCACAAATAAATTAAATTGAATTAAATTATTTACACACGCGCGAGATCACGCGACGCCATGTTGAAGCTTTGTTTTGTTGTTTTTCTCAACCATGAACTATTACGAATAGTCCATGGTTGAGAAGCCAATCAAAACTCTGAGAGATTTGTAGCATGGTCGAGTGTATACTGTATGAGCAATTCTCGTCAAAATGTTATAGGTGAAAATTATAACCTTGCTATGTGTAAAAACTACACAACCTTCATCCACTGTAAAGAATTTCGTAACTGACATAAAATAGCGCGCAACCGCAAGTGCATAAGATACTCAAGTGACGGCCATGCTAACACGAAGATAAATAAAATCATAATTACACTGCGATAAAGGTCGTAAAGTTGGTTTCAGCTGTGGTCAGACATGTTTTTCAGCTTGCCCAGTGTCACGAGGTCTTTATTCAAAATTAATTTATATGCTGCGCTAGGGCCTCGCAACCAAACAGGATCTTTTTATACTGATTGCCAACGCAACGTTACGACACAAACACACATTTCTTTATAGTTTATATCACACTTTACTCAATCATAACAGCACATTGCATGCACAGGCAGTTGAGTGAGTTGGAACAGAGAAGTTGGTGTGCCAAACCATCCCTTGCCAAGACTGAATCAAATGCTAAGATACAAAGATTTTTCTACCTTGGGTGACATAAAGATTGAAAAGAATAATTAATCTTACATTTCGGATGTTGATATTACATTAGATGTATAAATAACACCTGCTTTCACTTGTTGGTTTTAGTTGACATTTACAAATGAATTTGAATGGAACAATAGATATTAAACGATCTCTTATAGCAACATAAGAGGAACAATTAATGCATGCTTCGTAACAATCCTTCCTTCTAAAACTCAAGCCTCCTGGCTTGACAAATCTTCTTTACTGTAGATAATTTGTATTGTAAATGTCTTATAATGCTCTTTTTGTGGTCAACTTCTACTCTAAGCTTCTTGTTTAAATTTGTAAGATATTCAACATCATCGTACATAATATTTACATCACAAATCAGTTCATGGTTCTCGTTCGATTTAGTTTCGATGGATTCTCTTGTTCACTTTATCAGTTCCTTACAATAGACCTGTAAGTCTTTGATATTCGACCGTAATTGTTTATTACACTCTTCAAGCTTATTTATGCGTTCATTGGACCTATTCAGTAAGGATTTCGCATCTTCTTTCATCTAGTCCGTATTCTGGGCACCGAAAAGTCGCTTAGAAAATGATTTTCGCTGCCATGGTTTGGGGAATACTGTTTCTCCGCATGAATCTATAGATTTTTATATGCTGAATTCGAATTCGCTTGTTGTCACCTCCAGAAACCCGCAGTTTTTTTGTAATTTGCGATCAAACATCGATACTTTTCACTTAAATTTCCGCCATTTTCCTGTGGAAACTTCATGTTATTCACAGTTGTTGTACTAGTTCAAGTCTCTTAACAGGGGGGTTTAACACGGCTACTTGTATTTTTGTATTGTTTTGATTATTGATTTCAAAGCGTAGTCAATCGAAATTATACTATTAAACGACAAAGTGTATGTAAAAACACGGAAAGCGTTAGCTTTTGAAAATGTTGGCATATATCTATTGAAACCTCGATTCAAGCTACAACAAACTATCATCTGCTTGGCAGTGTTTGGCAATGCAAGATTCTTCTATTTCAAATATCACATGGCCACATGGGCTTGATAATTTCATCATTCAGCTCATGCCATTCATCCTTGTAATATAGTTTAGGTATGTTGTTTATTTATGTGAGAGAATTTGTAGGTATTAGCCTAAATCATCAAGGCTGAACATTCTGCTATGCAAACCATATGACTTTATTTGCCTTATATGCTCTTGGTCATATTTCTTTTCTGAATATTATGTGGTGTAGGAGCAGTTTTCAATTTTTATTAGCATCAATTTTTGTAGCATTAATTCTACTTATACAAGGACTAAAGTGAGAGTTTTATTTTGAATACAAGCAATACAAAGACAAAGTCATGCCATTTGAAGGGGACAACCCTTCCTTTAGATACCAGAAATTTCTACTGCAAGTGTGTGTGCAATGTCAAACAGATCAATTACTAAAGCTGCACTTTTGCTTTCAACACCATAATATGCTACATTTACAGCTCTCAGAGATCTTAATACAATTGCCATGTTGCAGGCCACTTCAGTGGTAATTGTCTGTTGTTTTTTTTTAAATATTATATTCTAAGTATCATTTGTTGGAGAGAACTATCTACAAGACAGTTATTTTTTATTCAACACAAAAAATTCTTGTACACCAGAAATTAAATTAACAAGGTCAAACTATGTACCAATTCATAAATAAAGTAATTTGTATTGACCTTTATTTTGGTTTTACTGTTAACTAAACAATCAAAGGACTGTGAAAAATATAACATACACATGAATAGTTCTCTACTTTGTAACTGCTTCCCAGTTAACAGCAATAAATCAAAAAGTATAACAAATTTTACGACCTGAATATCTTTTGTACTGACAACAAATTTGTATCTTGAGTAAGATGATGATATATTATTGGGTTTTTTTATATGCAATGCAATATTAGTACAATATACTGTATTTACTTAGAATGTAATGATTATCAATGTTCATTTATGCTAATAAATTGCTACAAAAAGTATTAAGAAAAAATGATGACAGACAGCATACAAAGAAAATAAAGCCAAATTTTCACAGATTGCATATCAGAACGTTCAGAAAATATCCACAATTCGTGAACTCGCTCAGTCGCATAAATAAACAACTTACTATTAATAATCACGAATACCAGACCAATGATATTTTAAATAAAGAATTTTTGCAAATAGAGAAGATATTTCATTGTAATTTAAATAGATATATGCCAGCATTTTCAAAAGATGAAACTTCCAGTCTTATAGTCTATTTTTCTCCTTTAGTGGTATAATTTCAATTGAGTAAGTTTCAACTCGATGATCAAAACAATACAAAAATACATGTAGCCGTGTTAAACCCCCCTGCCTAGAGACTTGAACTAGTACAACAACTGTGAATAACATGAAGTTTCCGGGGAAAATGGCGGAAATTTAAGTGAAAAGTATCGATGTTTGATCGTAAATTACAAAAAAACTGCGGGTTTCTGGAGGTGACAACAAATGAATTCGAATTCAGCATATAAAAATCTATAGATTCATGCAGAGAAAAAGTATTCCCCAAACCATAGCAGCGAAAATGAACGAAAATCACCGCCAGAATACGGACTAATCTGGTCACAATTCGACATTTTGATGCTTTTGGAATATCGGTTAATCATTTTGTCCGTCTTTTCTTGTTTTTTTCGTTCTATAAATTTCAAGATCCTTTCTGTCTCTTCTCTTACATGCTCGCGATTTCTTTCTCGCTTTTACAACTTGTTCTTCTGTCTTGATCATCATCGCCGAGTTTGACAATTCTAGGTTTTACAATTGTACAATACGTGACATTCACTATGCCTGCATCCTTGCACCAAATGTTACGAGGTCTTTATTCAAGATTAATTTATATGCTGCGCGAGGGCCTCGCAACCAAACAGGATCTTTTTATACTGATTGCCAACGTAACGTTACGACACAAACACACATTTCTTTATAGTTTATCACACTTTATTCAATCATAACAGCACATTGCACGCACAGGCAGTTGAGTGAGTTGGAACAGAGAAGTTGGTGTGCCAAACCTTGGATGACATAAAGATTGAAAAGAATACTTAATCTTACATTTCGGATGTTGATATTACATTAGCTGTATAAATAACACCTGCTTTCACTTGTTGGTTTTAGTTGACATTTACAACACCAGTGTGGATATACAACTCTACAAACATTACTTTTACCAAAGTGTATAACACCAAGATACATAAAATAAAAACTGCAATGTTCGCAAAGTTTCTTCGAAACCGTTAACAACTGATGGCTCCACAAGGAACGGCTCAAGAAAGCCGTATGATATCGCCAAACAACACATTGAAATAGATAAAACAGATAAGGAAAAGTAAGCGTCTTCAACTGTCAAAATTATATATCCACTTAGAGTACTTGGGTCGTTTTACGAAAGATGAATAGCGCTAACCGGGTGTGCTCCGTCAGATGCCTTTTCAAACTTTCTAAACCCTGGTTCACACTTGTTGCAAGAATCGGGGATTTTCTCTTGCTTACGTATGTGAATGAATATGTGAACAAACTAAAGTATAGGACAAATATTAGATTGCTTCTCCATTGGTATAGTATTCACTCAATCACATCGGCCAGAGGACGTCATCCCCGATTCTTACGACAAGTGTGAACTATAGTTAATGTCCTCACCGTTTAGTAAATATATATATATATATATTTTGAGATATTTTATATAACGACACGCATAAGAACACACGGTTTGTGGGGTTATGGAAGTGTGGGACAACTGCTCCATATACTGTATTTTTTTATCTGCGAAGAGCTGGGTGCTGAGCGGTTCCCAGGGCATATACTCGTATTGAAAAGTTGGATCTTGGGGAAAGTCGATTAGGACATATACTGATTTGCAGCTGGGTCCTAATCTGCCCAAGACATATACTTTTATGGATTTTGAGCTGGGTCCTGAGTCGGCTAGAACATATACTCCATTTAGAGCTGGGTCCTAGCCTGCCTTGCAAGACATATACTCTGAGCTGGGCCCTGGGAAAAAATGATCAGGGAAATATTTCTTAGAACACTGATCTGGCTCAGCACATATACTCATATGCAGAAATAGAGTGATTTTGTAAATGGGAATTGGCTGTATGCCATGTCGCCCAATTCCGTAAAGAAAACGTGAGGTCTATGGTAAAATTGCGACCTCATACTAGAGCAATTGCCTCCACAATCACACAACGATAGTGTGTGTGATCCCCATAGACCGACAAACAACGCTCGAGTGTTTATCTCACTCAGCAATCAATCGTTTTGAAACGTCTGTAAGGACATTGATTGGCGTGCGAATATATCTGAGGTAACAATCGGAAGACCATCTTCCTAGCGTTTGAATAAGCCAATGAGGCAAACCTTGGGACGCAGCTGTGGTAGCCGCTCCGATTCTAAAGCTGTGGCCTGCATAGTGAGCAGGGTGATGACCACCTTGGGCCAAAAGTATTCGTAGTTCCTTAGTAAATTGACTACGTGATAAAGGAACACCGTTTGAGTAGCAAAACAATGGTCTCGCATAGTCCGTTGGCGCACGTGAAAGGTAGGTTTGAAGAGCCCTTACTGGACAATACATACCAGAATTGCTGCCAATGGTTATTGTGGCGGAGGCTCGAAATGGATCGGTTTTTGACGCTTTAATTCGAAGTTGCAGAAAAACCTCGTTATCTCCACGTTTTTTGTTATGAAAACTTACATCTGATCGGCAAAGGTTTGTTGAAGAATTATAAGGACTGGAGCAAGTCATTTCACCAATCCGCAAAAACCCGAAAAATGCTATGGAAATCGCTGCCCAAATCATGGTTTCATCATGTGTCGGTGATGTCCGTGAGTGCAGTATGCGGTGAAACAATTTTAAATGGTCTAATGTAATTGGTAGGCGTGTTCTTGTAGACACTCCTTTTACTCGCTTTATACCTCGCAAAATATAGTGTAGGCGTTGAAATTTGGTGATTTGAAGGTCGTAGCCGTTAACCAAATGCATATGGCGTACTGCTGCAAGATAGACTTTGATGGTGTCGGGATTTACCGTCTCAGCGAGAAAAACAGCAAAGTAAATCAGAGTGTTTTCCGTGGTTGGCAGAAGAGGCACATACTTATGTAAATGAAATTGATAGTAGAAATTCGTGAACTGTTTTTCGCCACTGCTATAAATTTTAATCGTACCTTGAGCTAACGAAGCAAGTTGATAACGACGTAAGTCAGCGTCTAGAGACGAGAAAGTTCCTCTGGTAGAGGTTGAGGTTGATGGTCTGCATGCGGTGCTAGCCGCCGAAATCTGGTTTGCTGAAAACGGGAGATAGAATCAGCAATGTCATTATAATGACCAGGCACATGTAAGGCTTTGAAATAAAAGTTATATTTAAGTGTTTGTAAGTTAGAGCACGCACTAAGTCCATAATACGAGGGCTTTTTGAAAGTTTGGAATTGATTATGGAAACTACTGCCTGGTTATCGCAGTAAAACACAATTCGTTTTTGAGCCCATAAAGGTGCCCATATGTAGGAAGCTACCACAATAGCATAGAGCTCTTGCCAGTCAATGCTGATATTTTTTGTGGTAAGTGTTTGGTGAGGCAACCATTTACCCTGAAACCACTGGGTGCGAAAAATTCCCCCAAAACCAAGGGTCCCGGAGGCATCCGTATAGAGAGAAAGGTTTGTAGAATTTTCCCAGAAAGAGTTGAGAAATAAACTTGTCCCATTCCAGTCTTTAAGAAAAATTTGCCACATTTTTACATCTTCGCGAAAACCATTCGTCAAGCGAATGTGATGATGTGGTTTGGAGACACCCCGTGCTAGATTTATGATACGTTGCAGAAAAGCTCGACCTGGGGGAATTACTTTGCATGCAAAATTTAATGTGCCAATTAGTGATTGGAGCTCTTGGAGTGTAGCTGACTTTTTGTGTGCCACGAATTTAAATCACCAAATAGACGGTCCAATTTATCGGATGGGAGACGAACCTCCATCTTTTGTGAGTCAATGATAATGCCTAGAAATTCTATAATGAGACTGGGTCCTTCCGTTTTATGTTCTGCAATAGGAACACCTAACGTGCGGAATGTTAACAACATGCTAGAAAGGGATGCTTGAGAAGGTAGCCCAGTTTGGGCCGGTGGTTCCATGATGAGAAAATCGTCTAGCATGTGCCCAACATAGCTTATATAACATTTGTTGAGTAAAATCCATTCAAGTGCATCTGAAAGTTGATTGAAAATATACGGCGCACTACGCAGACCAAATGGCAACACTTTGTCAAAATAATAGGACTTGTTCCAATATATGCCCAATAACTCCCAGTCGTCAGGATGAACAGGGAATTGACGAAAAGCAGATTCTATGTCAGTTTTAGCTAGATAAGTGCCTCTGCCTAATCGGATTAAAGCCGCAATTGCGTCGTCGATTTTTATGTACTGCAATGAGAAGTCGTCTTTCTCGATAGAGGAATTGATTGATTCTCCCGTTTTTGGAAACGAGAGGTGAAAAATGGTTCGAAATTTATCTGAATGCTTTTTAGGTACAATGCCAATCGGCGAAACCTGTAAATTAGCAAATGGGGGATTGGTGAAAGCACCAGCTGTGTGGCCAAGAGCAACTTCCTTAGCTAAGTTAGTTGAAACAATATTTGGATTGTCAATAGCAGACTTGAGGTTTTTCGAAAATCTTGACATGCGAGGACCATCGTAACCGAGACGGGCACCGAAACGCAAGTCTGAACAGAGTTTCAAAACGAATGATGAATTAGGATGCCCACAAAGAGCACCTTCGAGCGCGTCAACGCGAATTGGCGTAACTATGGTAAAATCTAAAGGTATTGAATTACTGCTATTATATATACTACACCTTAAACTAACAGTTCAATTTTTTGTTGGTCTTCGCGGAGCTACGGGCTGATTGTGAAGGGTGGTCGTCGCTGTGATCGTTTTCCCAACGGGGTCGTGGACATTGGTACCCAGGATGGTTCCCCCCACAGCCAATTCGGTTACATCGGTGAGTGTAAGGGCAATTGGGTCGTAATGGGCAAGGTCTACCCCTGTTGTAGCTGCGGCAAATTCCGTCCCTCGCTGCCCCAGCTTTGTTTGAGGGTCCGTTAGAAAAAAGGGAATAATCTTCCCGCAACTGAGTAGAGCTAGCGGTGAAAATACGCAACCATAACTGCATGTCAATGTTGGCCCACGACAATGTTCGACACGCGGCGGCTTTATACCGAAATTTATGGTCATATATGCACCAGCCTAAACTGCCATGCGTTTTTGCCGCATGACGGATGGTTTCCATGTACTGTAAAAGTTCTGATGCGCGATTTGGAAATTTTTGTACTATGATTAACATATACGTGTTGAAAGCGGTTGTCCACTCTTCAATGTTAGTCAGCACTTGAGGCTTGCGCGGTGTTAATGAGATTCCCGTAGAGGAAATTGTGAAACCCACGTTGTCAGAAAAATCGGAACCAACATTTAACTTACTTAAATTTTTTGGCAATAATTTAGCAAGCTCAAAAAACTCACCACTTTCGATGTCACGAACGTATTTGTTTGGAATCTCTGGCGTGAATCCCCCATCTGCTTGCTGGATTGAGGCAACAGGTCCATGAGATGAAGTCGGCTGCTGCTGGAGCTCGCTGGAACTTAAAAATGGAAATTGACCAAGCTGTTCTAGCCTTTCGAGTGGCGTTGGCAGTGGCGGGATAGTTGGCTGCTCATCTACACAAGTAGCGGTTGTTGTGGCGGGTTGGCTTTCGAAGAACGACGAGATCGACTGCGAAACAATCTGCGTAATCTGTGCCAGTTGGTCGGCGCTGAAGCTTTCCCTTGCATTGGAATTAGATAACGTGTGGTTTACTGGAACCGTTTGGATGTTGGATTGCGGCGTATTCGTGCTTAGACGTTCTCTTTCGTTTTGTAGACGCGTTGTAAGTACCCGTCGGCCGCCAGCGCAGGAAAAATTGAGTTCGCGGCAAAGGTTCTTCAATTCTGAAATTGATAACTCGCCCAAATTGCTCGGTACTACGACGGACGGTTGAGTACTGGACGGTCGTTGATCCTGCTGACGAACTCGTGATCGTGGTTTGCTAACTCTTGGCATTATTTTTGGTGAACGTTTAGAAATGGTAAACGTGAAACGATTAATTTTTTAAACGATTCTTCAAATCATTCTTTACAGCTCGCAATCCAAGTAAGAATGAAATGAGGTCTAATGGTTGAAGAGGGGTTAAGTAATCATGTGAGGATAACCCTCTCCATTCGGACCTCCTCAAACACTTCATTCTTCATGTGTGCTCCGTCAGATGCCTTTTCAAACTTTCTAAACCCTGGTTCACACTTGTCGTAAGAATCGGGGATTTTCTCTTGCTTACGTATGTGAATGAATATGTGAACAAACTAAAGTATAAGACAAATATTAGATTGCTTCTCCATTGGTATAGTATTCACTCAATCACATCGGCCAGAGGACGTCATCCCCGATTCTTACGACAAGTGTGAACTATAGACTTAAACATGTTCAAAAGCAGGTGAAACCCATATCGAAGTCCGGATTTTCAAGTTTCAAGCGATTTCAATATCCCCAGTGCCTTTGCTTTTTATGTCTTTTTGCAGCAGTTAAAAAATCTGAAATTTCGCTTATCCATGTTGTGACGTCACTAAAACATTTTTAATGAGGTTAAAAATTAATCCAAGATGGCGGACAGTTCGATTATTTAGGTCAGAATATCTCCCGAAGTAAAACAGATATAAAAATTTTGTAATAGACTTCTATATATTATTTTAGAGTCTTTTTCAAATGAGAAAATAAAATTTTTTGTTGCCATTTCCCTTTAAAGTAAATTTTGTACGTATAGATTAATATGTATTTTTAAATGTTATAATATTGATGTAATTCACATGAAAATTTAGTTTGTACTATTGAATGTGAAATTCTTAGAATAACAATAATAATAATAATAATAATAATAATAATAATAATAATAATAATAATAATAATAATAATAATAATAATAATAACCCATGGATAAAAGCTGCATGGAGAACAGAAATGCTCAAAGAAGAAAATACAATCATAGTAGAATCCGTACGAACATTGGAAGAGATAGGAGTAAGAATGGGATTCGAAGGTAATTCGGCACAACTTGATGAAAATGATTGGAAACAAACTTGGAAAAAGGTGAAGTCAAAATTGCAGGAAGGTGTAAAACGTAAGAGAGTTGAAGCTTATGAAATCAAAGAACAACAGGGCAGACTGTTTCGAGAGCAAGAAGAAGTGATGTTAGAACAGATTGCAGAAACGAGGGCGTGGAAAGCAGCAAGAGAAGTTTAAGAAGAAGTCAAGAAGAAGTTATGTCAAGAAGAAGTTTAAACCGCTGAGCATTTAGTGGCTGGCTGCAAAGTCTTGGCAAATACTGAATACCTGACGAGACATAATACAACGATGATGATAATGGCAGTAGCGTATGCAAAAGAACACGAACTTATTAGAATGGACATGATATGGTACGAAGAACGATGGAAAAGAGGCACAGTGATAGAGAATGACAAGGCGAAACTATTGTGGGACTTTGAGTTCAATCTTCGGAAAACAACAAAGTCAAGAAGATCGGACCTGATATTAGAGGAAAAGCAGAAGAAGATATGGATTTGCGATATGGCGTGCCCACAGCAACATAACATCGAAACAAAAAGACTGGAAAAGCTCACCAAATATCATCACCTGGCATTCGAAATGAGAGAGAGATGTTTAGGGTTCGAAATAATAGTTGTGCCAGTGATTATTGGAGCCTTAGGTGGCGGTACGAGAAAGATGATGAGTGACATTTCAAGGATTTTCGAAAAAGATGAGGTGGTAAAAAAGATTGCGGCGGAAATGCAAAAGACTGTACTAATGGACGCTGAGACCACGTTGCAGAAAGTGCTCTCAGGATTGATTCAAAGGGATGATACCACCAACTTTTGAAAACTGTTAATTTGGGGATATTCAAAGGTCCATAAGTGGTGTTTATTGTATGTGTGTTGGCATTTGTAACTAACAAATTTTGGTAGTTATATTTTACGGCTAGTAATGTAGCTTTTTCATTAACAATAATAATAATGGAAACTTTTAATTAGATACTTACGATAACTATATAATACATTGATAAATCTCACTTGAAAAAAGGTAGCTTATCGATGTTGACTTGAATCGAATGCCAACAAAAATATATGCAAACACGATAAAAGTTTTTAATTAGGACAAATGCTTAAAAGTTCGGGATTGTCCCAGTCTTTGTTTCGTCTACAAAATATATAAGATGTACGAATACAGGTGGCAATTATCTTCTTTTTCACGTATTTCATACGTTGTTCATCGTACCTCAGATCATGGAGCATAAGAAATAACGATTTTGACGATTCAGCAAAAACTCCCAGAGAGCTTAGATACATTTATAAACTTAACTCGATGGTACTTTTTCTTTTGATCTGCGACTAGCGGCAAATATTTTTCACGTTTACCGTCCGTGTTCGTTTTAAGGTTTGTTTCAAAGCCAACAGTTAATTCTAAAATGTACAATACTTTGTCTTCAATTGGCAAGAGAATGTCTGGTCGTAGTTGATCAGCAGTGATGACTGAAGGGCTAACAAATCCAGGTAGGTCTACATACAGCTTAGATCTTTCAACATTAAGCAGGCTAGATGCAATGAAATTTAAAACCTAATTGTTTCTCCACGTCAGTCTCCCTTCATCGAGATATGCTTTACACCCAGAGATTACATGTAAGAGTAATTCAGGACAGCAGCAGAAGGAGCAGTCGGCAGATGATGAGAGACCCTATTTGACAAGGTTTTTTCGAGTAGGGAGGGAATTGTTGATATACCGCACAGTGAAGTTGAATATATTTTTTGGAAGTTTGGAATGAACCGATGACCATAAGGAATTGAATGCTAACGAGGAGTTTTTAACGATGTTTGAAAAGAAAGAACCTTGCGAGATTAGGTTATTTTGCAGTCTCTGTTCGTTCTTTTCCCTAAATGCCTTTAATACATCTTTTGTGTTTGTATAAATATCGTACTGAATGTTCCTGTTGGAGCTTGTTATAGACCATAATTCACGTGTGTTTTCGTTTACTGATGATCTTAAAGCTAAGCGTGAGACAGTTTAGCATTGTACGAATTTCGTCGATGGAAGGATAACATTTAAACCAAATTTGTTTTTAGGGAGAAAGACATTACTTAGAGTAGCAGATATTGGCAGTTCGAGCCATTTTCGGAAATATCTTATGGAAATAGAAATAATAATAATAATAATAATAATATAAAGTGTGTGCTGATGTGGTAAAGGAGCCATCACTTCAACCACTCTCAGGTGAAATAATATTACCGCGCACTGCGAACAAGCAAGATGATGTAAGGCTAGACATCGACTGCATGAGCTGAGAAGTGAATCGGAGAAAGAATACCGAGATCGAGTGAAAAGTGCACGAAAACAAGATCTAAGAGATAAGGCTCTGCATGGACAGTTTCTCAGGCAAACAGAAGATTTATCAAATGAAAACAATTGGTTGTGGTTAAAAAATGGGGCTCTCAAAAGGGAAACGGAAGCTCTGATTATGGCTTGTCAGGAACAAGCGATAAGAACTAACGTTGTGAAAACAAGGATTGATAAAAGCCAGTTGAATAGTAAATGTAGAATGTGTGGGCAAGCAGACGAAGCAATAAATCATATCCTAAATGAATGTAGTAAGCTTGCTCAAAGTGAATACAAAAGGCGTCATGACTGCGTTGGGAGACGTATCGATTGGGAAGTTTGTTGACAATATAATGCTAGAGTTCCGGTTAAATGGTATGAACATCTTCCAGAAAGGGTAAGTAAAAACGAACAAGTTAAAGTTTTATGGGATTTTGATAGCCAGACTGATCGTGCCATTGAAGCAAGACGCCTGATTTGGTAATTATCGATAAAGAGAAGAAACAGGTACACATAGTAAAGTTTGCTGTACCATTTGATTCCAGAGTTGTTGAAAAGAAGGAAAAGATTGAGAAATATCAAGATTTAGCTAGAGAATTGAAAAAGATCTGGAACACGAAGGTGAAAGTTGTACCTATAGTACTAGGATCTCTTGGAACGATTCCACCACTTCTAACAAACAGATTAGAGGGTATCGGTATAAGAACGCGTATTGTGGAATTACAGAAAACAGCATTGCTATATAGTGAGGAAAGAGCTTGAACTTTGAGGAGTCTTGTTGACTCTCAAACCAAGTGAACCCATTGCGAAGACAATGAGAATGTACATTAAAATAATAATAAATAATAATAATAGTGCTTTTAGTAGAGCCATAAGCAAAACAGTTTCAAAAAGTACACAAAAAATTTTAAAAGGAGTACAAGTACATTAATATTTGAATATATAAGTTGTTATTAGTGTTATATAGTACAAAGTGTCAAATAACAAGGGACAATTACGTATATGACTAGGATATTTACACACAAAGACAGTCAATAATTAGAAAAGGTTAATAGACACTTCCCGAATTTGCTTGAGTGCACACGAAACAATAGCTTGAAATCGAGGCGGGGTATGAAGCCTATTGAAAAGAAGTGTTTTTTATGCCCACAGAATAAATTCGGGAAGTGTCTATTAAGAAGAATCGAGCTGCCTTGCATGGACATTAAGAGTATGTTTGTATTTATTTATAATAAGATGCTCGTGTATCACTTACTCGTCCGAGTCGGAACAGTAAGACAGGATGACAAACGCTGCTTAGTATCTTGGCTTACTAATCGCATATTCAATCTTTGCTCAAGATATGAAACAAAATGTTTAGGAACGAAGGTATTGTCTAAGAATCTACGAACAATGCGTTCACACATGTGAGAAAGAGAACCATCAAGTTTGAATAAACTTCGAACAACTTTAAGTTGGACGTGCAAAATGTCATACCGCGACCAGAGATTGAATATGCGATGAATAAGGCAAGATACTAAACAGCGCTTCTAATCTTTCTTTCTGTTCCGACTCGTACCAGTTAGTGATAAACGAGAGCCTTCTCATGCATAATAAATACAAACTTCCTCTTAATGTCGAAGGCAGTTCGATTCCTCTTAACTTCTTGTTGACTGTCGTTGTGTGTAAACGCCGCAATCGTATCTAATTGTCGCTTGTTATTTGGCACTTAGTAATATAACACTGGGAATATTAATGCCCAGCAAGCGATTTTAAATGCATACATATCAAACAATTCAAGTTTATATTAAAATTTATTTGCTAACGTTTCGTTGCTACATCGCAACAAAACGTTAGCAAATAAATTTCAAATTGCACTTGAATTGTTTGATATGTATGCATATATAACATTGCTTGCTGTGCATTAATATTCATATAATTTTTCACCTGGTATTTCAAATGCCACTTTTCTGAAATAAATCTAAGAACTTACGCGGTGTGTCCCAAAAAAGGCTACCCTTTGAAATGAAGTGCTTGTGTCACACTTTCGAATTTGAATGTTTTAACTCCTTAACCAGCCCAAGAATGCGTAATTACATATATATATATATATACATATATATATATATATATATATATATATATATATATATATATATATATATATATATATATATATATATATATATATATATATATATATATATATATATATATATATATATATAATAACAAAGAAAACTGCCACGACTCCAAGATACGATGATATTTATTTATAATAAAAAATAGCTTAAACTTTCGGCAGCATGCCACCGCCTTCTTCAGAAGAACCTTCTTCGGCAGCATGCCACCGCCTCCTTCTGAACAAGGCGGTGGCATGCTGCCGAAAGTTTAAGCTATTTTTTATTAAAAATAAATATCATCGAATCTTGGAGTCGTGGCAGTTTTCTTTGTTATTTTATATTAATGTTTAGTCTGTCGAGCAGAGGGAGTATATTTGTTATATATATATATATATATATATATATATATATATATATATATATATATATATATATATATATATATATATATATATATATATTTATATACATATATATATATATATATATATATATATATATATATATATATATATATATATATATATATATATATATATATATATATATATATATATATATATATATATATATATATAACAAATATACTCCCTCTGCTCGACAGACTAAACATTAATATAAAATAACAAAGAAAACTGCCACGACTCCAAGATTCGATGATATTTATTTTTAATAAAAAATAGCTTAAACTTTCGGCAGCATGCCACCGCCTTGTTCAGAAGGAGGCGGTGGCATGCTGCCGAAGAAGGTTCTTCTGAAGAAGGCGGTGGCATGCTGCCGAAAGTTTAAGCTATTTTTTATTATAAATAAATATCATCGTATCTTGGAGTCGTGGCAGTTTTCTTTGTTATTATATATATATATATATATATATATATATATATATATATATATATATATATATATATATATATATATATATATATATATATATATATATATATATATATATATATATTAATACAAATATGGGCTTTGACATTTGTTCTGCGAATGGAGATATTTATGAAGAATCTAAAACGAATAAAACCCCAGACTTGAAATGGATAAACGATAAAAGGGGTCCCTATAGGGAGATGCTGTTTTACATACAAGGGTAATTTGTTCAGCTGGTGCATCAATATTAGAGATAAGGAACAAGGCTTGGGGAGTCGGGAAAGGATGCAGGGCATATTACACTTTAATGACAGTAGAAAAAACAATTATTCTAAGGAGGTTCTTGTTTACCACAAGTCTATACATGCTAAATTTATAAAACAAATAGTTCGTTCAAAATCAGCCAGGAAAGTACAACTTCAGGGAGCTTTAATGAGAAACGTCTAATAACGAGAAATTTCTAAATTCAAAGGAAACAAAACATCGCCATAAAAGGGATAATTAGTTTGTTATTGCACCAGAGAAGACCTACAAGAAACTTGAAGGAAGGGGCCGAACGAGACCAGATTTCATTTTATTTCGTAAATATTGAAGTGCGACTGCATAAAAAGTAAGGGTTTGAAAAATAAAGAAAAACTTTGGCATAATTTTCCACGAGGTAAATAAACGATATTATCAAATACTGCACACTTGCTGCAATTGTCTAAATTTTGTGTTATCGTCAAATCGTTTACTTTATTTTTATATCTTTCCATCATCCGCACGTAGCCAACATTATAGCGAGTTATAAAAGGCCTCTGCCACTGCAAACTGACACAAAACCTTCTGTCGTATGTGCTTGCAACAACAACCAAGATACTAGCAAAAATTATTTTGTTTCATTTAGTTCCGACAAACATTCACTTGGAAACCCTCCATCCTAAAAGACAAGTCGAGTAAATCAAGGCCAATACGAAAAAGACTTTGTGCTTTTGACTGTTTCTTTATTGAAACAAAGGAACGTCGCTGAGCATCATGGTTGACGTGCAACAATCTCAAGGTATTCTTTTCACGGTGGCTGTAGTTTTAGGACTTCTTGGAAATTCCCCTGTCATCGTGTCCATATTTCAACAACGAAGCCTTCTAAAAAGTTCATACTACTACCTCATCCTTCACTTGGCAATTTGTGATTTCCTCAGTTTGCTTTTCATCATACCAGACATATATTCTATTTTCAGTGTCAGTCCCCCGATAATTTCATGGTCTTATCCTCTCTGTAAGGTGTATCGGGCACTGCATACTATAGCTTTTACCGCCGGAGCAAACTTTCTGGTCTTAATTTCCGCACTTCGTTACCGCGCAATTGTACACCCATTCAAGGCCCCAATAAGACGGAGATATTTGAAATTAATGTCAAGTGTTGCCTACGTGTGGTCAATAATCTCTGTGATCCCATACGTGCTGGTACTACGATACAATGAAAATACGGAGTCTTGTTATGAAGAATGGCTTGCCCAATCATACAACATTGCATACACCATATTCCTTACATTCGTTCAGTATTTCATCCCAGTCGGCTGTGTATCTGTTATGTACTTTAAAATAGGCAAAGAACTCTTAACACGAAATGACGTAATCAACTCATTGGACGCCCTCAACCAAAGTCGACGACCAAGTGCCCGCAATAATATGCGTCAACAACACTACAAGATACGGGATTTGAAACCATTGCTCGTGTCCTTTGTAATCGTCGCGAGTTTCACAATCAGCGGTCTACCTTTACAAGTTTTGTGGATTGTTTTTGCGGCTTCTCCAGAAAACCCAACGGCATCAAATCCAGATAATATCTACTTCTGCCAGGCTCTTTATGTTTTCGGAACATATGTCATTAGTCCATTCATTTATGGAGCACTGGATAAAAAAGTATTTTCTCTCTTCAAAAAATGCCGAAAAAAACCAACTGCAGGAACTCCCGCATCACTCTGACAGCCGTCAATGACGTTAATGTTTTTAGAATTTAGACAGGATAATCAAGACTTTCCTTGCAGTAAGGACTGTTTCTGTACATGCTGCACATATACGCATTGGAATGTGTGTACTAAGGTGTTGAACACAAACACAATCACACTATTTCAGATACTGTGGCTACTACTGCAGAAAATATTAGGTTCTATTAGTTTTAATATATTTAATATTAAGTATAGAAGTATTATCCATTGTAGCAAATACGGGCGCAGAGAAATTAGGAAATAGTGTGTTACCAAATGGGAGGGCACAAGCGGTTAAACCAATGTCGCTGATGCCTTAAAGAAGTTAACACTGCATGAATGAGTATCTACCCTTAAATAATCATTGGTGTATAAGATGGGAAAAGTAATCGACGAATCGGGTTCATCACTGGAAAACGTTAACACACGCTTTAAACGTTGGAGAATCAAGGTTGGCGGGAGAAAATGATAATTAAAACTGTAGCATTCAGAACGTTTTCTCCACAAAAAATAGAAATGATGTAGATTAGACACATTAATAGCACATTATATAATGCTGTAAATAAAACAATATATCTTTTACCAAAGTTTGAAGAGTTGTATTGATTGTTGTCGAATTAAACACATCATAAACCGTCGTAGATGAATAACATTTATTTAGCACAAGGAAAGGACAGCATTAATAGGGGCTGTTATTATGGTAAAAAGAATTTTTTTCCAGTTTTTTATCAAATAGACATCAAATCAAAACTGTAACTTCACTACTTTCTTACAATCCACCACTCATTTTTGCTATAGTAAAATTCTACAACCTCTAACGTAGGAGAACTGATTTGTAAGAAAAGGTCAAAGCAACTGCAGCTCTGCTTGTGATTAATATCTTGTGACAATCTTGTTTGTCGTAGACTCACATTTCTAGCAAACTCTTCAGAATGCTAATTTTATTCTCCTGGGTTAACAGAAATAAATTTTGAAGTTGACCTTTAATTTAGTTAACAAGGACACAAGATTAAGGTAAAGATTATTTACCAAAATGAAGTACTACAGACATTTTCATGCACTAGGAACGAAACTTTTGAGGTTACAACAATATCGAACATGTATGCAAGAGCTTCAAGTCATCTACACACACATTTTATGAACATAATGAACATAAGAACATATTTTATGAACATAATGAACATATTTTAACGAGTCACAAAAAACTTTGAATAAACTTTTTTCTTTCTGTAGTCTTCGATAAAAATAATCTCAGATTGTATTTGTGAGATTGCATGTGTTTGTCTGAAGTGCCATCAAATTATTCCTACATTAATTTTATGCAGGCTTGTACATGTTAGTACTATATTATTATCATTCGAAAATTTGTAATGGGTTGAGTTTATGTAGGTAAATGACTCCTTGCAAGGGATGTTACGTTCTAGCTATTGTTCTTTTACCTGCTTTGTTGGAGTCAAAGATTTAAATAAATAAATTTAAACAAACTTCAAGCAACTACGAAATGGATATAAAACGAATAAAAAATTGAGCGCCTTTAATCGATTAGAAACAGCGATCAGATATACTAAACAGTCAACTATTTACTCGCACGGAAAGAAGTCAGAAAAGGAGTAAATCATAAAACTCATTAATGCATCAATAATGAAACAACAACAATTCATTTTCATAAAACCTGAGGAAATGCGTTGCAAGCAACAGGACAAACACGCAAGATTAAAGTGGTAAAAAGCGGGAAGGGAAAAGGCAAAGTTTAATTACATTGAAATATTTTTTCAAAACAGCTTGTTCAGTTTAGCTGAATAATTTTCAGAGATAAGGACGCAGTTAAGTTATTTTAGGCAACGCATAACGAACAGAAAGATGAGTGCAAGCTGGTAAAAGAAAGAAAAGATAGCATGTAAAGATCGCAAAATAAATTTTAGATAACTAGCTCTGCAGATAAGTGAAAACAATATGCACTTGATAAACCAGCATAAAACCTGCCAAACAGTTAGAACAAGTAATGTTAATGCCTTATTTAGCTATAGAGCCATTGCATGTTTACATCTGTTTCTCAAAAACTCAAATTTTTGTCACCCTTATGTATCAATTTACTAAACGTTATAAAAAGAATTTTTTCAGTTTAATTTCAGTAAAAACTACCAATGTCAAAAGAAAGTTCGCGAAAAACTTCATATAGAACAATTAAGCCATTTTTGCTATTTTATTTGGTATAAAGCCATATACTAATTAAAAAGCTGCAAACTTACAAGCTGTAACCATGCCTAAATTTAAAAGAATAAAGTTCTTAATTGTGCCAACATTCAAACGTAAACACATACGGAATCATATTAATCATTATTTTTAAAGAGGAATGGCAACAAAAAGAAATTCAAAATTATTTATTTATTTTCTAACTTAAATCAACACACTGTCCGCCATCTTGGATTAATTTTTAACCTCATTAACCATGTTTTTGGTGACGTAACAACAGGGATAAGCAATTCAAAGCCACTCCTAAATACTTAGCAACAATCAAATACAGCTTAAAACCTTTTCAGTCTTTGCTGAGATCCGGAACACTTACCGTACATGCGGTTATGGGCGTCATTGTTTCATAAGAAAATAAAAATTATAAAATTGCGTGACCTCAGTTGTGACGTATCATGCATAGCCACAAATATCAAAGATGACGGACAACTTAGTATTTCTAATCAAAATATCTTACGAAATAAGGCAGATATAAAAATTCTGTAATAGACTTATATATTGTTTTGGAATTTCTTTCAAATGAGACGATAAAGTTTTTTGCAAGTCTGACATATTCATTATTTTCTTATTTCAACTGTGCAGTTTTTACTATTTTTCGTTTATAATGTCTATAATAAACAACTAAAAAATCTAAAATTCTGTTAATAAGCTTTTAATCCCAATTATAAAATGTAAGAATTTTTACTGTAAACCTGCATACAGTGTTAATTTTAAAGCTAGACTACAGTATTTCCACCACCATTTTGGCAGGAAGTACGCTTTTGTCTGCTTTTGTTCCAACACATTTTGAATTATAAAGAAGTCATTCTGAGAGCAATTTCCACGAAAGTTCTCGTTTTTCAAACTACCAGATTTTAAAAGTTTCTTTTTGCAGCAACCTTTCCAAAATGAAATTTTCAGTAGACCTACTAATATACGGAATACTGGACAAGAAATATCTTATCCTGCATCTCGTGTATCAGGGGGTTTACAGCAACTTTCAGAACAGAACCACAAGAACCCAACCATATTTTGTTCGTACATGATTTTCACCAATGATGAAGCATGGAACCAAACATATCTGCGAATATCAGCAATAATATTGCAGCAAGGAAAGCTCGTCGAAATCAAAACAACGTTTTAAAAGCTATTAACATCAGCTGCCAACTGAAATTAAATTTAGCAGGTTTAGATGTCAAAACTTGTCACTTTTGAAGGCTTAAATTAGGCCCCCATTGTATGTATAATAATGAATGCAGTGACGTAACGTGCGAACATTTGCAAACATTTGCTGGGCAATACCTACGGGCAAACACGACCAAAAACATGCGGTTGAAATTGAGACAAAATTGTTGAAAATAATGACGGACGAAGTTGTTGGTTACATCCATAATGTTTCCCCAATGAAACATAGCGAAAAAGAAAAATATGACATTAATTGTGTTGAAAGTTCTTACATAAAGTAACTGCCATTGATAATTACATTATTTAATGCAATGCAAATTACATCATATTAGCGGCGGCGCATGTGGCCTCTATCAGACATACAGCCAGCATAGTAACATAGTGGTTAGCCGCTGACCGCGTGCGGGCGCCTACCCACAAAAACCATACAACTAAAACAAAACTATAACTCGCAATAATTGTAAGTGCCTTTAGTTTCAAAATTACAATATGTTTCAAAACTTAAAAGAATAAGTGTATTAAATTCACTTCCTCTAGAAAGCAATGTTATGAAAATAATTATGCATATAATACTTGCAAAATAAAGCTTATCAAATCTAGGCAAGGCTACTAATCCGATAAACTATTGAATGGAAAGAAGGGGTATTAGTTTAGGACAATGCTATATTTTTTGTTTGAGTGTTCTACTTTGACTTTAAATCATTGACTAATACTGTCAAACGCAGGTCCTAGTTAAGATGGGTTTGACTTTGTTTGTTTTTTTGGGGGGGTATAACCAATATTTGTGGGGACAGCCCTCCCCTGCACATTCTTAAGAGATCTGGTCCTGTGACTGTTTTGCTTGGGTTTGTTGGCAGGGCACTAAACTTTTGTCATTCAAATTGTCTGCAAATGTATTAAGCATGTCTAAGCCCAGTTTTTGTAGTTTAAAAGATAGGGCAGACAATGCCTACACTATAGCCATGACACTGATTAAGATTTGCAGCTAAAATTCTTACCTCAATTGTGAATGCCTTTTGTTCATTATCTGCCTCCAATGTCTTTGCTGCAACAATTTTTCCACGCCATTTCGACTTATGGACAACACCAAAAGCACCACGGCCGACAATCTACAGGTATAAATTTGGGCAATTTGAAATTATTGTACACATATAAAGATACACAGCTCATTTACAGTATATACCAATTTTCTTCTCATGAAAACTTTCATTCAAATTAAAATTTTTGTTACCCATTGGGGCGGACCAGACAGTGGATTTTACTGTATTTGGAGGGTGGTAAAGAGTATTCTTGTGACCCGTGTTTGGCTAATATCTATCGATGTGAAATGCTTGATTTTGATGCTATGAAATTTGGTTTGTGAACGGTCCTTGCAGGCCTTTCAGAAGTCAATAAATATTGGAGGATTATACATATTGAAAGAAACAAGAAACATGATGTAGATCTGTAAATATAAACTGTAATGCAAATGAAACATGAAGCTGCTTTTTTTTAAGTCACATTAATTGTGAAACTGCTTTACTGCTATAAATGAAATGATCTCCTCAGATTGGAAACGGCAAATGAAACCTGGCCTTTATTTTTCCTAAATTTTTAGGGGTGCACCTGATATAGTACCTGTATTCAGCTAGATAATGTGGTCAGATAGTGGCATTTAAAATCGCAATATCTAGATATTTACTATATTTTCTGCTGGATACTGGTAAATTCATTCTTATAAAAACAACGAAAACAATGAAAAATAGAAATCACTACAACAAAACAAGAATCATTCACAAGAAATCAAACTTTTTAGCAATTCATTATCTGTGTTTGTTTGAGGTACTGTTAGATCTAGCCAACAAGTAGACCTAGTGATGCATGACAAAAAAGCAACTCATTGTTGGATCAAGTGATAAGCAATTTACGGAGGGGGGATTTCATAAGTCATTATCATGGAATTCTACAATAATTGGAACATATATAGACTAATATAGGAAATTTACCAGTGTGTTTACTTTAGCAGGAAAGTTCCTGTAATTACTATACAGTATCCGACAAACACAAAATGAATATGGCCTAAATCTTACACCTTAATTTTGTTACTTTCGATATAGAATAGAGCACATTTAACTACCTCAATTTGTTCAACTTCTTTTTGCGGAATTTCCTCAACAAACGTCAAGCAATCGGCTTCGACATCGGCTCCAGCAAATAATGAAGTACTACTACCCGAAGCTTCCATAGTTTTAAAAACAATCAGATTTTGTGCCTGAACTAATCTTTTTCATTGCTTGTTTGCTGTACAGATAGATACCAACCATCTCATTCCAGTGTAGCAATTTTCATTCTCAATAAACATGCTATGTGTCCGATTATATCCGACTCGGACCCGATATGCGCCCGAGTCAACATTTAAATTCAAAATCCGAAAACGTCATGTAAGACAATTAAAAGATACCAAACACAAGGGAGGAGTGCGCTCGACGTCAGCGGAAATAACCATCCACACAGAGATGGGGAATCTGAGGATCAACGTAGAGTTGGCATGGATCGGGAAAATGGAAAAACCACCGCACGGTACTGTCAGGTACGGTGGGGCAATATCAATAATAGATCAAATATTTAATTAAATTTGGTAACTTCTAATTCAGAACACAAAACTATTGATACTTCATAATGAATAGCGTAATGAACTTTTAAATTAACAGTTATTCTACTGAAGATGACTTGTACGTACATATGTCGAAACGTTTAGAATAATAAATGTTGACAATTTACGGAGTATCAAAAGTTTGTGTTTTATTAAAATACTCTACCGGTCTGTGGCAAATGTGTAATACACCCATTGTTCGTTTTGTACCTATTTTGTTCAACTCCAGCCACTGTAGTCCATATAGTTAACAGTCAATGGTCTTCAAAAAGGTATTGTAGAATATATAGAATACATATATTTCAACTACTGTCAATCAAACTTGTTTACATTTTCAGCTTACTTACAAATCGCTGTAAGGTATTTGTTAATTACCGAACTCAATTACTACATTACTTCCCCTCTATTTTTAAAATGTCAATCCCCTTTTTCTTTCAAATATCAATAATCTCTTTACTATGTTATATGGCTTTATGGTAAGTGTTCTGTCCATATTTCTATCAACATTATAAGTCAGTTCCCGTGTTCGTATCTGTTCACTGGTTTCTTAATCCTTGTTGATCTTCTTAAACTTGGTTCTTGCTTTGGTACTTGATCCGTTTCTGGTCTTTCAATGTCTTCCTCTTCGTCTTCACTTTTTTTTCCATGCGTACTTTCTTAAAAAAGGAAACATTTCTCGTCACCGTTTTCCCATCATCTCTTTTCGCTGTTACCATGTTGTACTTTCGTTGTACCACGGTATAGTGCTTTGGATCAAATTTAGGCGTTAATTTATTCTTCTTTTCCTGCTTGCAAATAACTGTGTCTCCCGTTCTGATGTCTGCCTCTTTTGCTCTCCTATTTCTATCATAATAGTCCTTATTCTCTTCTTTCTTCTTCTCCAGATTTGTTTTTGCCATCTTGTGCTTGTTTATAACTTTCTTGTGTGTTAATTCAGGCAAATATCCTCTGAGTTTTCTGTTGAAAAGCAGTTCACTTGGAGCCACTTTGGTTGTTTGATGTGGTGTGGAACGGTATTGTAGTAAAAACCTTTGCAGTTCTTGCTTTCGATTTCTGCCGTTTTCAACAATTTCCCAATTGGTTTCATAAATCTTTCCACGACAGCATTACCTTGGGGCCGTAGTGGTGTTATCGTTTTCCACTCTATGCCAAGGGTTGTCATGTACCTTTCAAATTCTTTCCCATTGAATGGGGGTCCATTATCTGTTTGGATCTTTGATGGTATTCCATATCTGGCAAAAATTGTATCAAGCTTTGGTATGCACGTTTTTGCTTCGGTTGAGTTAACTATTTCAACCTCCGGGAATTTAGAGTAGGTGTCTATCACCACTAATAGGTACTGTCCAGTTCTGGGTATTGGCCCATAGAAGTCAATTGCTATGCTTGTCCATGGTTTATCTTCTGTTGGTGTTATTTCCATTGGTTCACGGTTATTACCATTCCCTACTGATTGGCAAGCGATGCATTTATCCACAATTTCTTTCACTCGTTTGTCCATATTGGGGTACCAGATTTTTTCTCGTAACAGACTTTTGGTTTTTTCAATTCCCTGGTGACCAACATGGGCTAGTTGCGTTGCTCTTTCTTGCAATGTTGTTGGAATCACCAGTCTTGTGTTCTTCAAGAGTATATCCTCCGAGGAATTGTAGATAAGTTCATCTGCACAGAGTCTAAATGGTTTGATACTCTGGTCACTTTCATCCCATTTTCCTTCTTTCAGACTATTCTTCACTTTTGTCAATACTGGATCGTTACGAGTTGCTTTCTTGATTTCATCCAGCGTCATTGATTTTGGAACTGAACTGTTTGTCACATAATTTACATACTCTTCCGCCGACCTACTTGTTAGGTTTTCATTCTGTATTACAACCGGATGTCTACTCAAGTAATCCGCCTCGTTACATGTTCCTTTGCGGTAAATAACTTGGATTTAGGGTTGTTGAATATCGATTCGAGCGCTTTGTGATCGGTTATCACGTCAAATTCTGATCCAATCAAAAACATTCGGAAATGTTCAATTCCCCATACTAAACTGAGTCCCTCAATGTCCGTTTGAGAGTATCTCTTCTCGACTGGACTGAGTGATCGGCTTGCGTACGAAAGAATTTTGTACTGGTGACTGTTATGTTCTTTCTGTGCTAGAATTGCACTAATTCCGTACGGGGAGCCGTCAACGATTACCAAACTGCGTTTCTTTGTGTCAAAATACGCCATCACTGGAAAACTTGTTAATTTCTTCTTTAGTTGTTCAAATGCTTTCTGATGTATAGGTTGCCATTTAAATGATGTGTTTTTCTTCGTTAACTCACTCAGTGGTGATGTCAAAGCTGCATAATCTGGAATGTATTCGTGACATGTGTTTGCCATTCCCAGGAAACTTCTTACTTCTCCAGCTGTTTTGGGCGCTTGTACTTTAACCATATTCGCAATTCTTTCTGGATCTGGTCGAGTGCCTTCTGCTGTGAACTTCAGTCCAAAGAATGTAATCTCTTTCTTCAAAAATTCGCATTTCTCTCCTTTAACTTTCAAGTTTAAGGCTGCCAGGCGCTTGAGACAGTTCTCTAATGCTTCGTCATGTAGCTTTCGTGTTTTTCCATGGATTAAAATATCATCGACAATGTTTTTTACTCCTCGTATGTCGCTAAAAGGTTTTGTTGTAACACATTTTGAAAAATCTCCGCCGCACTATTTGTTCCGTAATTTAGTCTCTTGTACTGATACAGTCCTTCGTGTGTAGTAAATGTTGTTATAAAACGACTTTCTTCATCCAACTCAAGTTGGTGGTACGCTTGTTTTAGATCAATCTTTGAAAAGAATTTCGCTTCGTTTACCTCGGCTTTGAAATCTTGTAACGTTGGCATGGTATGTCTTTCTCTTTCGATTGCCTGGTTAGCTTCTCTCATGTCGACGCATATTCTTATTCCTCCGTCTTTCATTGGCGTGGCTACTATTGGGGATATCCACGGAGTTGGTTGATTTGCGACTTTTTTGATAATATCTTGATCTTGTAATTTCTTAAGTTCTTTAGAAACATCTTGTCTTATGTGGTAGGGTATTCTTCTTTGCGGTTGCATGACCGGGTTAACATCACCACGGATGTGAAGCTTGATTTGTTGATTGTTTAATTTTCCTTGCCCTTCGAAAACTGTACTATACTTGTTTATAATTTCTTGTATCTTTTGATCTTTTGCTCGAGGCATACTTGTGTTGTTTTGGACTGGGTTTAATTCACGTGTTGTGGGTGGTGGTGGAGATTGCGTTGCGTTTTTATGGTGCTCCGTTTGTTGTTCTTGATCTGGCAAACTTGAAATTTTATTGGCAAGCTGAACGAACGCTAAATCTTGGGCTGTTTTTGCGCTTAGTAAATTCCCCCCTGCTCCGTCAATAACATGTATTTGCGATACTGTATACCGTTTCTTTGATTCTAGTGTTGCCTGGAATTGTCCCTTGAGCGGTAAAGGTGTCTGGAATCCGTACGAATATATTTTTGTTGTACTCTTCTGCAACGAAACTTTCTTTCTCAGTTTCTCAAATGTATTTGCATCGATAATATCCACGGTTGCTCCGGTATCAATTAAAAAGTGCACATTTTGTCCGTTTACTGTAACATTCGCATGTGTTTTCTTGTTTTGTTCCTTCGATACGGTATAAACGTAGTCATCCTCTGAGCTTTCGTCCTTCGTTTGGCGCTGTGATGCTTCGACGGCCTTTGCTTGTTGTTTCTTAGCTCTTGACGTCGTGTCTGTCGCCTTTTGTCTGGTGAACTAAATCCTTTCTTTCCGTCTTTTCCTTGTTCTTTGTTTACTCGTGAGCGGCATACGTTAGCAAAATGTCCTTGTATTCCACAATAATTGCACACCGAATTCTTGGCGGGGCATGGTCGCTTTTCATGTGGATAATCGAAACCGCAATAATAACACTTTTTCTTCGTGGGCGTTGCTATTGTCGTTGTGTTTATATTTTCGTTTGGCTTTGTTTTGAATTGTTCCTCAATTCCGTCTGCTTGTGCTGAAATCGTTGCATATTTCCGCCCATCGATTAACATATTTGTCAAGGTATATGTTGGATCTTGTAAAGCTTTCTTTCGTAATCTCGAAGAAGTACCATTCGTCACGATTTGCATTTTTATTTCGAAATCTGTGTCCGCAAATTCACAATGTTTTGCCAAGCCACGTAAACGCGTATGAAACTCGTCGATTCCCTCATCTTTGCCTTGTGTAGCTTGTCTAAAAACATACGTTTGATATATCACGTTTTTCTCCGGTTCAAAATACTTCGTTAACGCTTTAACTGCTGATTTAAAGTCCTTTGCTTCGTCTTCTTCCAACGTTTTGAAAATTTCGTACACTTCAGAGTTCAGACCCTGCCTGGTATAATAATAAAGCTCGTTTTCTTCCGTCGTCCTTAATATCTGCCGCGATTAAATATGTGTTAAATCTCTCTAGCCATCGACTCCATCTGGCACTTGTACTTGTAGGGTCACTACGCGGTTCAAATGCAGGCATAGGCTGTATATTTTGTGCCGCCATTCTTGAATTATTTTAAAATTTTCCACGCCAATACTTATCGCATCCTCGTCGCCCATTGTAGGATATACAGAATACATATATTTCAACTACTGTCAATCAAACTTGTTTACATTTTCAGCTTACTTACAAATCGCTGTAAGGTATTTGTTAATTACCGAACTCAATTACTACAGGTATCCACCGAATAGGATAGAAATTCAGACATAAAAACGACGTCTAAGATGAAAGAAGTAGTGTAATACACAACTTCATGTTGCCAACTGATGTCAGTGGCGCCACAAAGAATTACAAATTGCTGCTTCAATATCGACATTTTATGCATTAAATAACGTACGTATTTCGCTTAAATCGATATGGGTGTAACTTTGAAGATCTTTCCCCCCGATAAGCTTAATAAACCATGTATTAATTGTGGTAGAGTCGAAAAATATTGTTATAAATAGACACAAGTGTTACACGTTCACTTTGTCGTTCATGTTTCTTTGTCGATTTCAGAATTCGTAAAATTGACCAATCACAGCGAAGCACAAAAGTTCTAAACATTTGCCACAGACCAGACTCTATCTATGGCAGTCTAATTCAGAAGTTATTCTAACTAACTACTCGAAATTTTTTCAATCATTTTTCCACTCAAACACATTTTCTCACTAGCGAACCGGTGTAGCAGTCTGAGATTGCACTGTGCTGATATTGTTAATCATTGTACGGCTTATGCAGTTACCGCATGCGCCTGCGGTCGCGCCCGCTGTAAAAGCTTTACAAGCATAGCTTGAAAAAGGGCCCATAGCTTATAAGGATACCACGACGCTACGTTATTGCCAAATGGTCAAAAGTGGAGAAAGGCAAAATAAATATATATCTTCGAGTGTGAGGAGCTTAAGGAGGGCTCTTGTCACGAAGTCACTTTTAAGCTTTCACGAATCACGAAGAAGATAATTTCATTTTCACGATTCTCCTAAACGCTCCAGACAACATGACTACTACAAGTTAGAAAAGAGTGGGAATGATTTAAATAAAGCGCTAGGCAAATGCTTTTTATATTTTGACTTTTATTTTACCTAAAATTGAACCCTAAAAATGTGTTAATAATGACAAAATATTGGTCAGATTATTGGTCAGAAAGTTGCATTACTTTTCCTAAATATGCGAGAAATTACGCACGTTCACAACCAGCTGAAAATGCAAAAATTGAACTTCTTTATTTCATCAAAGGTACAAACAAAGACTAACACTAACTTCAGATAATACCGTCGTTTAGAGACATCAATACTACCAACCACTATTGCCTTCCAGGCGTCATATCAGTTACAGAAATAATCGAACTAAAACTACTTTAACTGCAGTCACTTGAACATCCCGCAGTGGTTTTGCAAAATGGTTTAGGCTTGAGGCAATCATCATGCATAGGTTGCGGTTCACCTGTGACAGCATCAATGCGGTAGAAATACACCTTCTTGTCTTTAACCTACAAAGAAAAAAGATTCCACAATCAGGGCACAAGATTTTGAATTCAGCATCACCATCTTAATCTATTCACGAAAAATACTTCGGTCAAACGTTGCTCACATGCACAAGTTATGCAAACAAACGCTGCTAAAGTATCTTATGTGCATGCAGAACCAATGATTTCGTAGGTAAATCGGTAATGGCTAATCATAAAGACAAGAAATTGCGAAGTGAAAATATTTTTCTCGTGTAGTGGACTGGTAGTGACAGAACAGATTCAAATTAAAATGAGTGAACGTCACATTTGATCAACGGATAATATTATTACGTCATTAAAAATTGGTATCGGGTACAAGTGGTGAAAAAAATCGGCTGTCGGTCAATCACCGAATACCTGATATAAATCTACATATAAATACCGACAATTACGCCAGTAATCTTAAGAGATATCAAAAATTTCTGATACATTGCATCCTGAATAGTACCCAAAAATAGTACCCGAGCATAGCACATAGACACATCGTTGTACCCAAAACATCCTTATCAAGCCCTAACAAGCTAGCAGAAAAGAAATGAAGAAGGTACCAGAGCAATATAAAGAAAACAACAATAGAAATAAGACTTAATGCGCATTTCTATCTTTTCCGAGTAAAAAACGTCTCAACAAATGACGGAAAGGCATTTTGTGGAGGTCTCCAGTGGCAAGCTCAAATCCGATATGGTTGATTTCGAAGGGAACACTGGGCAGCACTGAGGTCTGTGCCGGGCCCGCTCGGCAAAAAGTGGAGACATGATTCGTGACTGAGTACGAATTCTGCAGGTATTTTCCCTATGGAAACATCTAAATATCGAGCAAATGATTTCTCCACGTTTTGAAACATTCTTTCGTACAAAGTAACACACTAGCTCAGCTCACAGGACAAATTTGACACTTCTTGTCCAAATATTTTTTACCACTCTTACTATCCTGCACTAAAGCCCGGTTTTCATTTGGTAGTAACTGTCATGAACTCGTCAAGGTGCGATAGATGATAGAGTATCAACAAGGATCGACATTTAACAGTCACTACTTTGAATACAAAAGAAAAATATCTTCGAAGACGACTTTCCTAAAACATTTACGACCGAACAGAAACCAGGCTTAAGCCAAAAATGATCCGCGGCAAAAAACCTGCTTCTAAGAGCTGAATTATTTGCACAGTCTTGCAGCGTCAAACTAGCTAATAGTAAACGTAAATATTGTCTGTTACCACAAACACCCACAATGTTTTCCTAAAGATTGCCTAAAATCAACTGTCTGTAGTAACCAAAATAATCCTAACGATGATTCGTCCATCAAGGACGTTGCAGTAGTTCCTAACATTCAAGATGTTTAAGAACCAACCAAGCGAATTTTAATTAGGTGGTTGTAATATCAAGGTCACCTTTTAAAACGCTTAGCCTTAATTCGAACATATTTTCGCTTAGCCTAAGGATCGGGTACATAAAAATCAGAACGCACGTCATGTACACTATACTACACGGGAAGAGTATCTGGTCAATCAAAACTCCTGTCCAGTTAACATAGGCCTGCATGGAAAATCTGTTTCGAACTTTGAACAAGGGAAAATCAAATTTGGCAGAAAATCAAAAGGCAGATCATAGTCGATCTAACTTACCCCATTTTTGTCCCATGATGCAGTCAGGTTAAGCCTGGTTGGATGATCATCTCTGCAGTAGAAATATCCGTGGACACTTTGCAAAATTTTGGGTGGAATGTGAGCTGAAGATGCTTTTATCTTTTCGCTCACTGGTTCGGAGAAATCTTGCTGGTGAGGATAAGCTTGCATGTAATACACATATATATCTTTTTCGTTGCAAGCTTTTGGTAAAGCAAAGTCGAGCTCTGCACTGTCCACCTCTGTGGTTTCGATATTCTTAGTTGCGGTCACAGTGTTGTTTGTTCTAGTCGTTAGAACAACATTGTGTTTAAGCGGAGGAATTTTGGCTGCAAGAGAAAATTTGCTATTAATATATTTATATTTACTAATTCTACAAATAACTCATAATATAGTATACAGGTAAATGCGGTGATTGATCAGGAAAACAAGGGGTGAATCTTCCGGTGGGCCCCTGATCACGAGGTATATCTGATATTAAAATCAAAACTGGAGCAGCGCTGTAATATTAAAAGAGCACGAAATTCTCATCCACTTAACGTACGATTTATTATTTCGAAGAAAAAAAAACGGCAAGTAAGGCAAGGGGGAATAAACAATTCTCGACAGCAATTACCGGGTTCGTGCAGGGTTCGGCTGAACAGAATTAAGGATCTTTCAAGGATAGAATTCGAGATATTCAAGGCTCATTCGGACGCTCTGATCACTGAAAAGATCAGGGCTGTATGGATTGCAATATTATTCTGAACATAATAGTCATGTTCAAAACATCCTCATTGCTGTTATGCCTAGGCTTTCCCGAAGTTAACTATACAATACGATTATGTGTTTTTGTGTAATTTGCAAGCATTTTTCAAGCTGTATGGATTGCAATATTATTCTGAACATAATAGTCATGTTCAAAACATCCTCATTGCTGTTATGCCTAGGCTTTCCCGAAGTTAACTATACAATACTATTATGTGTTTTTGTGTAATTTGCAAGCATTTTTCAAGCTGTATGGATTGCAATATTATTCTGAACATAATAGTCATGTTCAAAACATCCTCATTGCTGTTATGCCTAGGCTTTCCCGAAGTTAACTATACAATACTATTATGTGTTTTTGTGTAATTTGCAAGCATTTTTCAAGAACATTCTTTGAAATTGGATTTTTCAAGGATTTTCAAGTCTCTTCGAAATTGATCTTCAACTTAAGCATTTTTCATGCATGGGTTTCAAACAACTGCACGAACCCTGTTAATACATTGTTGACCAGTTATTGCTTACCAAGGAATGATGGCTTTCCAAATGCTGGTCCTCTGATAGCATGGAACCATGCACGGTGTTGTGGGTTATTAGGGGATATGGCGGTGAAATATATCCATTTCATATGCTCCAAGGTGTAACTCTTATTCAAATCAAGCACGGTGTGGTGATCTGTATCCAACTTGAAATAACCATGAGAAGTTTCGAGCTTACCGTCAGGCATCTCCATCATAATCGTGTACCTGGAAATACGAGTTAAATTTATGCATCCAAAATAAGTCAGGATTAACTTGCAGTGATTCATAAATCACGTGTTAGTTCGCTCATATGTTGTCCGAATATTCATCATAATTGTATAAGTGTGTTTAAAGACCTTAAAAACATTCCATTAAAAACAATTTGCTGGTGCAAAATACCATATATAATTTTCGCCCCATTTGAGATAATAAGGAGCTTTCCCATTCAGATCTGACTGAGAAGTTCTTATTTTATCAGATAAATGCGTGTATATTTTTGTTTGCTTTTATTGCATGCACTTATATAAGGAAAATATCAAAACAATCCACACTGAGATTAGAAATGATAACCACAATATGCATCCAAATTATAACAAGTTGCAGAAACAATCGTTAACATTAGCAGTACAAAAGCAAACAAACACATATTAAGATCCTTAAACCACCACAAGGACATAAGCAGAATTCGGATCTTTGCCTTTTGTTGAGAATTGTTGGTAATAATGTAATTATGATAATTTACCTAATCAATCAAATCAATACATGCGTCAAAGGGAATAAGTAAATCGAGCGATAAGAGAAAAACAGTTGAATCTGGAGAGTGGGTGGTATCAAGAGTGATTATACAGTGTGATTTAAACGGTGATTTTAATAAGGTTCAAACTTAAGCCTCTAACGGCATTGCCAACACGTTTTCCGGTTTTCATTTGATGCCTAATCAACGTATAGTGCCTTTTTCTGTTACACCCTCCTTTTACAATGCAGTTTTTGCCTTGGATATGCGTAGTATAAAAAAACGCAACTAAGAAGCAACTGACGAACTAAGTGTAATTCAAAAAGAGATCTAACTAAAAATATTGTGAAACGAGCTATTGGACCTAAGGTCTGGTGTGCTGTACTAATTGCGCCACCTTTTCAAAATGTTAGACTTAGTTCAAACCTCCAAATCAAGTGAGCCATGTCGTCACTGCATTTAAGAAACGTGAACTCCAATTCCATTTCTTTGGTAATATCATAGCACATTTTTTCCTTGTTCGGTTGTCTTGAAATTCGGTACGGAATCAGTGGGAACTCGTATTTGAACAAATGGAACAAACCTTGAAAAGACAAATAAACTTAATACTGCTGCCGTTATTCGAGTACATTAACTTAGGACGCCAGTCCTTAGAATTTGCAGTTGATTAGTGCATATTATATAAGTAGCACATTATTCAATGTTTTATCGTATTCATTGTGTTAATATTTTTATAACATTTTTTATAGCATTTGTGAATTTTCAACGCTGAATGGTTAAGGCCGTGTTTGCATAACTCAATGTAAACACAATTTCTCACCAACATTATCATCAACATCATCCCACCTCCCTTTACCTATTTGGTTTAAAGTGTGCATTCTTTCTATTCCCTAGTTGGAAAGATTTGTTAAAACTTACTGTATTCTCACAACTTTTTACCACTTTTTCGTTTCTTCCCTTCTAACTTGAGATATTTTAGTTTGCTGGAATTTTGCATTGCAAACAATGTGATGTCCCGATGCATAATGATTTTTCAAAATTCAGATTATAGCAGCAGTTAGGTAGTAAAAACAACCCAAAGCGAGTTATATGGGCGCAATAAGGGCGTAATGCATTAGTAGTCACACGCACGTTCATTTCAGTATGGTCTTCAGCTTGAATAACCAATTGAATAAAAGGCATCGTGCATGATGACGTCACAGTCTTTGCAAAGCAATGTCCAAACAAACTAAAATATCCCAATTTACAAGACAGGAAATTAATAATTGTAAAAGCAAAGTTGCTACATGGAAAAAAGTCTTTCCAACTAGAGAATAAAAAAATTCGTGTTAATGCACTTATATGATTAATACATGACACACCAGTTGTGGCATAGTAACAGCCTTTTCTCAAAAATTGTAGAGCCAATGTTTCTCCGTCATCCAGACCCATGTGCAGTATTCCTTTCTCCTCTTTAAAAACGGCATTCTTGATTTCCCTTCGAGGATCCAGCAGTGTCACGTATCCAAATGACGTACGAAGCTTATATGGTCGACTGTTAAGAAACCCAAGTGCATTAAGGTTGTTGGCGAATCGTTGCTCTTCTGGTGTGTTTTCAGGCTGTTTTGTTTTTTGTGCACCCTTTCGCGGGTCTTTTGCTGCATTTCTATGTCTCATGTTGTATCGTAGTAGACCACCTTTGGGATCAGCCTTCAGAATTTCATTTGGTTCAGCTATATTTTGAAGTAAAATAAAAAGAATACTATGTCGATAGTTATATTTATCATTTATAGTTTAGGTGGTGATGACTCGTAGTTTAACCACGATGTTCTATTGTGAAATCTTACACCTGTTGGTTTTAAAAACGTAAATTCAATCAATCAATATGTGGTTCATATGATTTACCGCCCTAGGCTTGTATGTAAATTGCATGACTTGAGGCTATCTGTGAAATATTTCTATATCGTTTTGGTAAAATTTATAATAAACCATCATTCATTTAAAATAATTGTACTATTCATTCGTATCGCATTCTACGTGCTCGCAAGTGGTTTATAAAGTCATCGGTGCGTGTGTAAACAAACGTGAGCACACATTTGACCTTTCTTTTGCACATTGCAATGGAGGATGAATATTCCTAATTTAAACGCTTGTACAAAATGGTCCATTAGTTCTGTATTGTATTCTACATTGTTTTATTGTCGTACTTTGTAGCGTTACAGCATGATGTAAGTGATTTTTTAGTAGTTTTGTTGGTTAGCATGTTTTTTGCGTCTTTTATGATATAGTCACGCGAACAGTCGCGTTATTGTTATAGACTAAAATATCGCCTTTATTGTCATGTTGTTTAATTCGTACCGATTTACCGATTAGTGATGAATCTCGACTCATGATTTGCGGTTACGTTATCGATTGAGCTACCTAACTGTTACCAACTGTTACCTATTATCTATCGTTTTTATTCTGAAAACGTCACAATATATATTTACCTTACTCAATGTGGCCATTAATGCAGACAATTAACACTTATTTCCTGAAAGTGATGGAAACACTATGTTTTCGGTCATGGCTAAAGGGGATGGACGAGAGGTAGGTTTTCAAGATGGCGGCTATTTTTTAAAATTCTTAAAACGAGAACGAAACAACAACCAGACATTTATAGCATTTCTAAATTGTGGTTAGGTTTAGGGTTAGGGTTAGTGTAAGCTTTAGGAATGCTATGAATGTCTGGTTGTTGATTCGTTCTCGTTTTCAGAATCTTGAAAAACAGCCGCCACCTGGAAAACCTACCTCTCGTCTATCCCCTTTAGCCATGACCCTTTGTTTTCTGATACTGAGAACGTCGATGTTATGTTCTATGGACGGTTGAAGGATCACAAAACATACAGAGTAAACACATTGCCGTGTCAAATCTGAGACCGAGTCAATTACCGAGTCATGTTCATACTATAGTAAATTATGTTTGTTGATATTTTTCCATATTTTTTCATGCTGCTAATTTTTTATGTTGTAAAGTCACCTCAAAATTGTACAAAATCTAAAAACAAAACTGCGATTTGAGCAATGTTTGTTTTTGACATTTGAGTAGCGTCGATAATTACTCCGCCTGACCAATGAAAATAACGCACATGGACACACTAACGCCTAAGCGGCCTAACGTTTGGTTTAATTGTTGACTCGTCAACAAAAAAATGTTGTTGAAAAGTGTGAACAAAAATTGAACATTAACACGTGGTATATCAAGGTCTGTACCTGAATCATCATCTCCAGAGGATCTTTCATAAAATGCATCATTGGCAGACAAGGTATGGTAATACGTTCCTCTGGCCAAGGATGAATCAAGAAGAAATACGGCAAATTCCATTGGGTACGTATCAAACCAAAAGTAGTAGTAACTATCGCCATCGATCGTGTTCATTGGATCCTTGCACAGCTCGCTGTTGTTTGGGCCGTTCTCTTCAATTGGTTGGTAAGAGTAGAAATATCTGGGAAATTCAGAAATTGTATATGAAAAGCTGTGCTGGTGGAAAGTGAAGGAAAATGAGGAAAAAATCAGGAAGAATTGCATTTCTTTTGGATTGTTTCCTTCATTTATGATATGTATGACACTTTTAAATTCTTCTCGTTCCAATTGATATTTATTTTTGTGCAACACCAGGTATCTAAATCCTTAATGTTATCATTATCAAGAATTGTATACTTCGACAATTAAGTCAAGATTTAAAATATCCCTGTAAACGATCATTTATAATACATAACGTAATTCATATGAGTGTAAAATATAATTCATATGAAAAACTCATTAATAATTCATAAGGAAAACACAAAAGAAATACCCATTTGATCAATATCAATAAATCGGATAAAGATTTTGTTCCGATTCACAATAATAAATTTTTCATTTTCTTGACATTATGGTATAATACCGGTACGAACTTTTTAATCCTGACTTTTCACTAATAAGATAAAAAGGTATTCGCATCCAATCTGTATTTTGAAAGTTTATAAAATGTTTTAAAGAAAATGGCGCCTAATTCTGGGCAAATAGGTTTTTTCTCTATAGCTGCAATCTTCGGTGCGATGATTGGGTTAAGTCTCGGCACTTACGTAAAATCGTTAAAAATTTCCAAACCGTGACATTTTTCACCCCATGGTTTTCCTTCCCCAAAATGCCTTTCTTCAGGCAAGTTTAAAAGAGTCCATTGCATAGCATCCACGCTGTTGTCAGGTATTGTGTCAACGGAAGGCCTGTATGCCAGAGGATGGACGACATAATTATATCGTAGACATTCGTCCGTCTATAACGAAATGCATCTACGTTACCTAATACTGCTTTATCAATTGCAATAGGATTGTTACACCGCTAAAGGAAAGCACGTGGCGCAAGTGGTAAGCGCGTTGTGTCTCTCACCACGGAAGCCAAGTCTGGTGTGGTATTTCTTGTGGAATGAGTTCCCTACCTCTCCAGTTCTTCGGAGGTTTTCTCTGGGTACTCCTCTTTTCCTTCCTCACTAATTTATCACATATCTTGGGAGTACGCGCCCATAGTAATTGTGTACAGTAAGTTCCAACGGAACAACGTTGGGGGGGGGCTACATTGTCCAAAGTTGTCAACAATATTGAACAATATTATCGAGCCAAAATCAGGCACAACTATGCTGTGCAATATCGTTGACAATAATGAACAAACTGGACGATCAATGAATTAAATTAACTATATTTGAACAATGTTCTCCCTACAACACTGTTTCATCCTGTTCTCCACAACCTTGAATTTTTGGCCGTGAATTTAATGTTTTAAAACGTACCTCAGGGTCATGCTCATGAGACTTGAGAGAAATAATATGGAGATATCGACCGAAAGGTTGCGTGTGGAAAAAATATCCTCCTCTGTAACGATCGTTAGGTTCAATCTGACTGTACAACAGGTCGTCAGTATCTTCTCCTTCATCTTCATCATGAGGGTCGTAATCCCAAAGATTGTTTTGAATCTCATTTCCGCGCAGACCCAGAAAAAATCTACACAAGAGGTCAAGGGTTAAGTCAAAACTAGGGGATACAACTCTTATTCTTAGACGTAACTCTCATGACTAATTAATGTACTTAGTGTTTCCCTTCACATCTCACAATCAACGGGATAGGGCAACGTTCTTTTAAATGACGTTGTGCCGGTAGAAAATGTTAAGAGAGTTTGAAATGCTGAAACCGCCCTAAAGTGTAATGTATGATCGCTGTAAGCAGGGAGTTTGTGATGGGAGTGAGAGGAGGGGGAGGAATTGCCCGTCCTTTGCAGATACATGTACCTCGTTGGTAAAATAGGGACAAAAAGCAAGACAGTAATAAGTTAGTATGTAAAAATAAAGTTAATTAAATAAAAAAAAGTTGTGGACGATAGCATAGGATAGGGTGGGGTGAAATGAGTGGTTTAAAGAAAACTTGTCCAGTTGTCCATCCCCCAAAAAACTCCTCATTATTTCTCTAATGAAATCAACGTAGCCCACCGGTTACTGAAGAAAGTGCCTTGACTCAACCAACGCTTCTGTCTTGGTATCCAACCAGTCCAGTTCCAAGGTTTCGAACCATGTCTGGTTTTGTACAGATGAACCCCGCCGCCCATTCCAGCAACCAAGGGCAAATTTAACTTGTTATCCACCACAACATTGTAATGCTGCGCCAGTCTTTTTTCGACAACATGATAACCCTCCATCCAAGAATCGTCTTTGTGCACAGGGGCGCCATATTTGTCGTAGTAATCTGCAAACAAACGATATTGGACACTTCGTTTTGGTACTGGTTTGGCCGCACAGGGTACTACCCCCCCCCCCCCACGATAAACTTGCTAATAATTCAGGCAAATCAAAGGCAGTGTAAGTGCAATCTATGTAATGGTAAAACTAAAAAAGTAATTTAAAGCTCGGACCTGGCTTGGACTGAAGGCTTTAGAACTAAACCTAACCAGTTCGAGTTGAAGTGCAAAAGTTCAAAACAAACAATATTCTCTATCCTGTTATAATATAACAACTGAGCAATATCGATTGTATATTGAAATGAGAACTCTTTTAAAAATTCTTTTTACAAAAATTGTAATGAAGTCAATGATAGTTAGCTACCATGATCTCCACAAATTCCTTTCCCATCACGGTCGTAACCTCGCAGATGGCAATGCAAAAAGAGAGAAACTTCCGATCCATAAGCCTCCTCTATCGGCTGGCTTGTGAAGGGACAGTCGAGCTGACTCGTCGAATTTCTGAAACTCATTTTTCTAAAGTAAAATAAAGTTTACTTTAATATTCACAACGACTTAGCATAAGTAAGTATTACTTTCAGCAAACATCAACTTCCAATGTGGTCATGGCTTTATAGGATACCCTAAAGGTCGAAATGTCGAGAGAGCACTGGGATCGAGTTGCCTCAGTGTTTTGTGTATCCCCATACACATAATAACTATCAAGATTGAATCATTCTTCGGTTGTCACATTTCTCACTCACTGGGACTGTATTTACTTCACCAAATTTAGCTAAAGAGGGAGCGTGTAGCGCGACAATCATTACTCGCCCTTCGGGCTCGCGCTTTAACTAAATTTGGTGAAGTAGATACAGTCCCAGTGAGTGAGAATAGTTTTACTATAGTAAAACAGTACGCTTATTGTCGCGCTACGCGCTCCCTCTTTAGCTAAATTTGGGGAAGTAGATACAGTCTCAGTGAGTGAGAAATGCACAAAACACAGGGGCAACTCGGTCCCAGTGCTCTCTCGACATTTCAACCTTTAGGGTATCCTATAAAGCCATGACCATAGGGTATCCTATAAAGGCATGACAAAGGACGTCACCAAAACATTGTCAATGAGGTTAAAAATTAATCCAAGATGGCGGACAGTTCGCTGATTTAGGTGAGAATATCTCCCGAAGTAAAACAGCAATAGACTTCTATTTATTGCTTTAGAGTCCCTTTCAAATGAGAAAATTATTGAGTCACCATTTCCCTTTAATAAACTGAACACCAACAAAGTCGTTCGATGCCTGTGGAACACCATATAGGATTTTTTCCTACTCCGACTCTGCCATGTACTACACATACTGTAGAGTCTCAAACGAAACTCTTTACACCATATCTACCCAACCATGGATTTGAACTAGTCGATGCTGAAAATAACAACTGAAAGCACCCTAGCTCGAAAGCAAATGCCCTATCGAAAGTAAGCGCCCCTTAAGGAAAGCGAGCAGGGCACTTGCTTGTTTAATATGCAACATCAAACAAATAGCCTGATTGTCACTCGAGTGATGTTTGTGTGTCCACGCATATTGCATTATAATTATCATTGCCATTACGCCAGCCATTCAATTGCATTTTTTGACCATTCAACTGGCTGGTGGCAACCAGTAAATTCCATGATAATAAGGCCCGCGTTGACCTGCTGACCTGCAGCGAGCTTGCGATGGAGACATGGAGTCGGTTTGACCGGAAAAGGACTTAATAACAAAGAGTCGCTTTTGAATGGGGAAAAAACTTTTTATGCATAGTACGCTTATAAATAACAGCCTAGATTGAAAGATATCGTAATTCCGGTGCTTTTATGGCATAAATAATTTATGTAAAACCAGAGATAAAGAGGCTTTGCAAAAACAAAGATCATTACTGACCTATCACTGAGAAGACCTGCAGGAAAACATCTCACGGACTCTGTTCATAATATCTAGTAATCTGATTAGCATGAGGATGATAAAAAAATATTTGCATAACAAATATTGTCTTTAGACTTTCACAGGCACTGTTGAACTATGCATATCTGGTCTATTACAATTATTCTACCCCGGCACCAAAAGCTTTTTAAATATGTTCATAAAGCTTGTGAAAATATGGAAAATACGAGTGTTTTAGTCTCTCATATTTCATATTCGTTACCAGAACCCGATTTCCGGCTATGGGAGTTTTACGTAGGTCCTCTAGTTTCAAGTTTCAAGACCTGTTTTGACAGACACTTCTGCCAATATACCCTCACCCTACAAGAAGGACAAGTAACTAACATAATTTATAGGTTTCGTGACCGGAATAGCAGCAACAAACACTTGTGAATTGTGTGTACGGCCGCGCGTACTACAGACCTGTCAAGGTTGCAAAATTAAAATGCGTGACACTCCCCCCTATGAACTTCAAAATCCCCTTTAAATCTACTTTAACAAGATTTTAAAAATTTATTTTGTGTGCGTGAAACAATATTATGGAAAAAAATGTGTGACAATCACGCCAAATGCGTGACACTTGTTGACATGTCTGCTGTCTGCTATGGTTACCTGTAAATATTGGCACATCGGCGTCATATTACCTTTTGCACGCAGTAGGTGTCAGTGAGTTATGGCTAGTACTAATTTTTCAGGTTACATGGCATGAAAAATGGGACGTCATAAAATGATAAAAATGCGTAACTTTTGCATTATTTTAATGATGCGTGCGGGACAGCGGGAACAAAAGCAGAATGCGTAACTCTCACGCAAAATGCGGGCAACTTGGCCGGTCTGGTACTATACCATACGGCTTATAGCGGCCATAGTTAATAAAGCTAGATGGTTTGGAAACTCATTAGAACTACAATATAAGTCATTATCTATGTTGTTGTTCTGGTTTATGCAGAAATAAGGTCCTTCATCGTCACGTGCGTATTGTATTCTTGCCTAACTAACCAATAACAACGTTTTAGGAAAGTTAGCCATGCGCGACTTGAACAATAGGGCAATTCAAAAATTGCTATTGGTGGATTTGGCAAAAACACAATACACACGTGACGATGAAGAACCATATTTTGCATAAACGTTGACCAACATAGATAGTGAGATGTATTGTTATTCTAATGAGTTTCCAAACCATCTACTCTATTAACTATGTAGCGGCCAACTTGCGATGTTAAAATCCAATTTCCAATGGGTGGTGAAACTTTATAGAACTAAAAGAAAAAACGTCAACAACATATACGATTTATGTGCAATAACAATATAACAAATTGTTGCACTATGACAGAAAAGATGTCACATACGTGAAAGGCAAATCGTATAAGTGTGTGGATACGTATTTAGTTTAGGTTGGTAAATATACGGTGGCAAATATCATAACTTCCTTAAGAGCTCTAGTTTAAACTATGTATGCAATTTTTGCAGCTTCGCATGCACTTCAATTGCGATAACGACGACAGGGAGTTGAAACTGCCCGATGCCCTTCGACACTTCACAATCTCAACACACAATAGGGACCTTAAGATTTACGACGGCCGCGTCGTCGACGACGCGGCTTCATAACAAAAGAAATTTTTATAGAAGACAACAGCCATGAATAATTTGTGGTCCCAGGGGTATTCGCAAGTGCGTAGCCATGCCTAATATAACATCAAACTGAGAATTATCACATCCCTTGGGCAACGCGAAAGCATGCTACGACGTAAGAAGCGTTTTGGAAGTCCAACTTATAGCAGAAAGCATATCGTTTTGGCCTACAAAAATATTTGTAAGTTACTAAAACAAACTTCAAATGGTTATTAAAACAATCAAATTCCAAAAAGCTTCTTTCTGTACTTATATATTGACACCGCGTCTTCGAACTTGCTTCGTTGTCGATCTTATAAGCTCCCTAATAACGCTTGCCGACGCTAGATTGTCTTTCTAGCACGCATGCATGTTGCACACATGCTGAATACTATATCTGTATTAGAATCAATATAAACCAACAACATCGTTCATATAAATTTACAGTCTGTGTTGGTATGAAAATGTGAATCGTTTGTCCTAATAACCTTTGCAAATACTTATCGTCTTTAAACTCGTTTTTGAACACACTCTGCAGTGATTTAGCTCGCGTACGACAAAATTCCGCCTCAGGATATGATTGTTTATTACTCACCTACAGTAGCTGTAGACCTCTGATAATAAACTTATTCAGCACAAATGATTCGACCAGGACTGCTTTGCCCAAGCTAGCTTTGTCTTGTGACGGGAGCTGGAAGAAACCACGAAATTGCAACAAGAATCACAATGATTTATAGACGAATACGAGTGCAAATATGCACGAGTGATTACGTAAACAAAGACGTCACGCAAAGATGATTTCCGCAACAGCTTAACAAAAGCTCAAGGACCTCAAGTCAATTCCTTCACGCGAAGCAAAACTTTGCAATTGTTTAAAAATAAAACATATTCCAAAGAAATACGTGTTGTAAACTCAATACTCGAAACGTTTGAGACTGTAATATTCGGGTCTTCAATTCAAAACCATCATTACATACCTGATATATGTTCAGTCAGACGTGAGCTCGTAATGCAATAGCCCACTTTTACAATTCCGGGTTTTACAGGTTCCGGCTTTTACAATTCCGGGTTTTACAGGTTCCGTCTTTTACAATTCCGGGTTTTACAGACTCCGGCTTTTACAATTCTGGGTTTTTGTATTCCTCATTCCATTCCTCATTCCATTCCTCGATTCCTCATTCCGGGTTTTACAGATAGCCACGCACGGACAATATCAAACAACATTGATGACACCTGATGTCAGCCTGCCCTTATATCACATTTCCGATCCTGTATTTCATTAATTGAATCCCTTGGACAGTTGGGACGTGGGTTAAACCCCCGTCCCAACTGTTCAAGTGATAAAAGCATGGGATGTTGTAAACATGATTCGATTCGAAGCAGAGATATTTGCCTTGCGCTGAGATTGACCCTAACAGTAACGGCTTAACTGATTGATTTCTTCAGAGACAATGCGGAACAAACCACTTGAGTATTTTCACAAAATACAAAACAACTGGAACTCCGAAAATAAACATTTAAATTTATTCTAGCTTTCTACTATATTTTAGTCAGGTTACATATACCATTTTTAGGAACATGCGTCAGTGCACGTTAACTAGTTAAATATAAGTTCTTTCGAAGCTTTAGTTCCATGACTCAGTTCGGGTTTAAACCGTCGTATGGCCTTTAAAAAAGACCTGTGGTCTGCAGATTTGTCGATAATGTTAGAGTTGTTCAGAACCACATTACAGGATTGTTTTGTAACTATCGGCCAATATACACGGAACCGGAGCTGGTGCGATGCAAGCTTGCAGGGGGGCGGGCTACAGGTTATTACCAGGTATATTATTGTCAACTGTATGATTCATACAAAACAACGGTAACTCACAGGACACAATAAATTGGAACATTCACAGGACGATAAATCGGAAATTTTCAATCAAATTATGAACTGCGAACAATTTCAAAATATCAAATCTATGTTGGAACTTAAATCCCTACCATGAAAATAATTCTACTGTTGCTTGCAAACTACAGGAGTTTATTCTAAACAACTCTTAGATTTAATATCGACAAATCTGCAGACCATTGGTCTTTACTGCTTTTTAAAGAATCGCTCCATTCGCTCGCCATACGACGGTTTAAACCTGAACTGAATCATGGAAGTAAAACTTTGAAAGAACTTATAATATGTACACTTACGCATGTTCCTAGTAAGCATATGTAACTTTATATTATGTATCCAATTACGTTATCTTCACTATACATCATAAGTATCACTGTTATCTATTAAACTAGCGTCATTCCTGATGATGACTACAATATATAGTCGAAAGATAGATAACATAGATTAAATTCAAAATGTTTATTTTCGGAGTTACCGTTGTTTTGTATTTTGCAAAAATACTCAGTGGTTCCCGCAATATATGATTCATCCTGCCGAAATATTCATCCTGCCTGCTACCCCTGCAAGCTTGCATGGCTCCGGTTCCAAATCCGGCTCCGTGTATCGCTTTTTAGTAGCCGTCCATGCTTTCTAGGCTTTGGCAATGGCTACTTATGAGACTCCTTGTTTATGTATGGTAAGATTATTTTATCACAGGAAATTGGCGATATGTATGAGCCGTGTAAGAGGCGTTTCATCGTATTTTTTGAAAATGTATTAATGGTTCCCGTAACTGTACTGCTATATTAACTCATAAACTTCGATTTATTGAGTTCCTATTTTTGCTGCGCTTTTAGGAGCACTTACCCTTTCGGTAAGTTTGACGTATTTTACCCTAAGTGCTTTCTATGACAGGAAGCATGCTTCATGATCAGAGTAATATCAAATCTATACTGTACAATACTAAAATTGTTGCTTGTTGACTTTTTTTTCTTTTTTTGTTCTTTTTTGACTTTTTTAGTTTTTTTTTCTTCTATCCTCGCATTGAATATTGCTGGGCTCGGCCCTGAAATACAAATATCACGTTATCATAACACTACAGCATTGCGACCAGCCGACCATGTAATATTATGGGGCCGATCACTGATTCGATCTAACTTAGATCAATCTCGAGCCGATCCGAGGTCGTTTCCTACGACTACTTGGAGTGACCACATTTGCACAAAAACATCGGTGAGTTAATCGATTTGCCTGTTAATAGCGTGCCTCATTTTTGCCGTCCTCACCCGGCTCGATGCATGGATCTCCATTAATGCATATTCAGACAGCCAAAGCTACCTTTTTAACAAAGAACATTTAACAAACGGTTTAGGCCAACTTGACAGTCGGTTTTGGCACCACTACTTGAGACCAACTTCCCCCGTTTTGACGTCCGTACTACGATATGACGTCCACATTAACCAGGAACAATATGGGGTTACTAAGGCGAATGTTCCTCAAGATCCATAATCACTAGATTCGACTTTTTTAATGTTTCATGTTTAAGAAATTAAATGAATTTATTAATTAGACTACGTTTACACTACTCCGATCGGTCTGAAAACGGCGGAAAAAAATAACAAAACGGCGTTCCGTTTACACAGCACCGGAGCGAATTTGTTTGAAAACGTCACTTTTGCCGTAGCGACACGACCACGCTTTCTAAACGTGGTCGAACGAAAACGGAGCGCTACGCGGCGTTATGTAAACACAAACGCCGTTGACTTTTGGTGCCGCTTATAAATGAAACATCTCAGGTCTCAAAACAGCAAATTTGAATGCTTTTCGTTTAAATTTCTTTGCTTTGTTAAAAATATTTTTGGTTTATATGAGTGCTTGTAAACAAGTTACAAAACTGTAACGGCGTAATATAAACGCAAGTAAATTTTAATGGCATTATTTCGCTCCGGAGTAGTGTGAACGGAGTCTAAATGGTACTTGAAATAACTTGCCTTTGATTTTACTTTCTGGTGAACTCCAATTTGTGCCCTTTCACTGCATCTAAGACCCATGGTCCTGTGACCCAATTGTCGTAAAAATGTGATATTCTGCCCCCTAAAGGTATGTTGGTTTGAGGTGGTATGTTGTGAGTCAGTGACATACCTAAACTGGAGGGTGTTTCTACTGGCTTTGTGACATGGTTGGGCGGGTGAAGGTCGATGATACTCGTCCTCTTCCCCTATATGGTCTGCTTCCACGGTACGACTGGCCCCGTCCCCGAGAATATTGGTAATTGTAGTTGCTTGCACCTCCTCTGTGCCATGGTTTTGGAGAGAAGGTGCTTCCTGGAAAAAACGAGGCAAAAAGGACGAGCGAAAAAGCAAAAGGGTGGAGCGAAGCAAGAAGACGAAGAGTAGGGGCGGAAGCCGACAGTTACAGGGACTAGAGCCCAGTCTTTTATTTAGTTATGTTGATTTAACGCTAAAACGCTGTATTTTTGAGCGAAGTAAAGAAAGAGAAGCATTGTTATATGGAGGCGACATTTATGAAATGCAATTCCCATTCACATTAATTAGAAATTAGCATTTGGACACCTGCATGAGTTTGTATTGCCCCTTTCTGCTTTGATGTCAATAATTCAACTTTTCATCCTGGGTTTAAATGTAATAAAATTAACATTTGATTTGATGAATTTCATCATACAATAGCTTTTTACAAAGCCTTGATCAACATGCCTCTTCCCCTTCAAACATTTGTTTGCTTTACCCCCCCCCCCCTTTGCCTTACCCCCCCCCTTTGTGAAAAGGGGGGGGTAAAAATCTCTTCTGAAACAATCCAGAAAATTGTCAGGCAACTCCAAGTCCATCTCAAATCTTATTTAAAGATCTTGTTCTATAAAGTAATTAATTCGATCTGATAAATCATCCACACGGAAGCCAGCCTGACAATTTATCACCTTGAAAATGTGATTATTATATATTACCTTGGAAATAATCAATCTCTGAAAAAATAAATGGTGATAATAAATAATTATAATCAGCTTTACAAACTATTTCAAACATATAGACTATTTAACAAATATTCGGCGAAGTGAATATAGGCTTGTAATCACCGAGCCTGAGGCGACTAATTGTTTTAGTATAAATTTCCAGGTGTCTACTAATAATAATCCACTAAACTTTACCAAAATTCACTTTTTATTCAGTACTGTATAAAAAAGCAAAAATCAAAAAGCTATAGTCACTGGTCAGTGACTATCACTTCAGAGACAGTGAATCTTGACCAATCAGAATGCAGGAAAATCAATAGTCACCTGGAATTGAAATTTATACTAAAGGGAATTTACCAGTGAGTTTACTTTAGCAGGAAGGCTCTAATTGTAGTTACTATACAGTATCCGACAAACACAAAATGAATATGGCCTAAATGTTACACCTTAATTTTATTACTTTCGATACATAGACTCATTTAACTACCTCAATCAATCGGCTTCGACATCGGCTTCAGCAAATAATAAAGAACTAATTTCCGAAGCTTCCATGATTTTAAAATCAATCAGACACTCTCGTGTGTCGGTGTGTAAATATTTTGTGTCTGGACAAATCATTCGCATTGATTGCTTGCTGTAGAGATAGAAACCAACCACCATCTTATTTCAGTGTATTCTCAATCGCGAAGTCTCGAAAGCCCTTTTCAGCTTTCACGAATCACGAAGGAGATAATTTCATTTTTACGATTTTTCTAAACACTCAAGACAACATGACAACTACTAGTTAGAAAAGAGTGGGAAATGATTCAATTTAAGCAGAAAGCAGATGCTTTTTATATTTGAACTTTATCAGCCGAGTATTGAGCCTTAAAAACGTGTGAATTATGATAAAATATTGGTCATATTAAGATGCCCCAGTCAGCTTTTTACGTCTTAACGACTCACGCAATCGTATTTTCTTAAATCACGAATCATAATACACTGGTAAAACCATAGAGATTATAAAAGAATAGAGTCGGCATCGCGGGACAAATTGAACAAATCTAATGGGGGGCAAATTCAGGTCCCGGATGTATAGCGATGAAAGCATACTGTTTTTGTCAATTTTTGCTTGTTTTTATGACCAGTATGCACACAGATACTGACAAAACTAGGAAAACATGTTTTTAGCTTTCTAGTTTTTGTAATTTTAGGTGCAGACAGCCAGATTTTTGAGTAAATATCAGAGTTTTTCAACTTTAGTTTCTCCCTAGCAACGCATAGCAACCAGTTTTTGACCGGCTTTTCACAGCGAGGGTTTGCAAAATATCTGCCAAAATATCTCACATCTGGACACAAATTGAACTTTTTTGCCTTCAGGCAGTTATCAAAATTGTTTTAGAGGTGCAACAAGGTGTACAACCACAATACTGCGATCCATTTAAACTTTAAAGACTTTTCAAGCGTGTTCATCATTTTTTTCGAATACAAACATTGCATTTTCGCTAACAAATACTCAATATTAAACATACCCAATTTTATCCAGTATTCAATTGCAAACACAAAATTCAATTCAAACCTTTCAAGGCAACCCCGCACTAATCTTTAACATTTTCGTTTCAGTTTTTATTAAAAAAACTTTTAGTGCGAAAAACTCGGAAAAAGTTTTTTCTCAGCTTTCTCAATCTGTTGTTGTGAACAGTCGATCAACAGCCAATAGATGTAAGATGTTACATCCAGGTCTTAAATTTGCCGTAAAACAATCATTAATTAATTAAATTAGACTTTTTTCATAACGACTCAAATGCGATCTGGAATCTTTCACGAAATTTGATTGGCTCGGGAACACTGTTAAGGTGGCTCCCTACAGTTATGTTTCAGTACACGTATTGCTTGAAGGTCTACTATTTCTTTTTCGTGAAAGTTGTGGTGTTGAAACTTAGCCACCACATTACCATGATGTTAAACATTTTTAATGATGAAAACTTTCGTTGGTTCATTTCGTCTCCATGGCAATATGGCGTTATGAAGATGTCATATTTTTTATGATCTTTACCTAGTTTAATAATTTTCCTTCGGTGAATTTTTCTAATTTTTTTTCTGATGACTTTTGGTTGATGAAGGAATAACATGATAAATTTTCAGACGAATTGTAAAGGCAGATTCTGAGATATTCACGAACAACTAGTACAACAATTCCATCTTATAGAATTTTTTGAAATTTTGATATGTTTTACTGCTTGGTATACCGAGAAAATGTGCAAAATTAAAAAAAAATTCACCGACGGAAAAGCGAGAAAAACAGTCCTAAACTCTGGTTGTGACAAAATATCGATTCGACATGATCGCTATTTGCGCATGCGTGTAAATTATAATGCGTGGAAAACGCGTGTTGTTTAGTTGGCTTTTTTAGTAATTTTATTTTCGAGTTGTTTGGCACATATGTTATGAAACAGATATTTTTTACTTTTTTGAGACGAAAACACAAGATAATGTTCAAAATACGAAAAAAACAAAACACTATAATCCATTGAATTGGTCAATGGTTCATTATATTCTTTTTTGTCGAAAAAATATGCGTAAATATGCGTAAAAAAGCACCAAAAGATTCAACTACGACTTGTACAATTCATCCAAACAACTTCTATCTCATCTATTGAATTCAACAGGTACTACATATTAAACAGGGTTGAATGGCAGGAACTATATATGTTTCGCCGACAATTTGAGAGTGCTTTTGAAAACAGCATAAAATAGCATTTTGAATTTTGATTGGCGACATTTTTTTAGTAATATTATAAACAACATTGCTTCAAAATAAATACTCAAAACATATTTAAATATATATTTAAAAAACTGGTTAAAAACATACGTACTGTTTAACTTTTCAAAAAGTCAAGAAAATAATGAAGAATGATCATGTTTTGGTACATAACAGCACTCAAAAACAAGTTCTGTTGCTCTTCTTTTAAAAATTTTGCCGAACTACGAAAATTCCACGCGAAAGTCGCGAGGATGACGTCTCATCTCACTGATCTATATAAATCATTCGTAAACTGTATCAAACTGTAGGGGGCCACCTTAAGCCAATCAAATTTCATGTAGCATTATTTTTTCCGCATTTGACGTCATTATAAGATTGTATTACTTTTTCTAAAAATGCGGGAAATTACGCACGTTCACAATCAGCTGAAAATGCAAAAATTGAACTTCTTTATTTCATCAAAGGTACAAACAAAGACTAACACTAACTTCAAATAACACCGCCGTTTAGAGACATCAATGCTACCAACCACTATTGCCTTTCAGGCGTCATTCAGTTACAAAAATAATCGAACTAAAACTACTTTGACTGCAGTCACTAGAACATTCATTTCGCAGTGGTTTTGCAAAATGGTTTAGGCTTGAGGCAATCATCATCCATAGGTTGCGGTTCACCTGTGACAGCATCAATGCGGTAGAAATACACCTTCCTGTCTTTAACCTACAAAGAAAAAAGGTTCCACTATCAGTGCATAAGATTTTGAATTTAGCATCACCACCTTAATCTACCCACGAAAAATGCTTCAGTGAAACGTTTCTGACATGCGCAAGTTATGCAAACAAACGCTGCTAAAATATCTTATAAGTAGGTTTGGTAGGAGGGGGGGGGGGGGTATCTTGTATATCTGATATAAATTTTAACATACATCAAAAATGTCTGATACATATTGGATCCTGAATAGTACCCAAAAATATCGGTGCACCGTTGTACACAAAACCTCCTGACCGACCCGTAACAAGCTACCAGAGAAGAAACGAAGAGCGTAACAGAGCAGTATAAAGGAAACAGCAATATAAGATTTAGTGCGCATTTTTACCTTTTCTGAGCAAAAAAATTGTCTCAACAGAAGGACGGAAAAGCATTTTATGAAGGCATCCTGTGGCAAGGTTTCGCGTGTTCAATCCCGTTATGGCGGTCTGTGCCGGGCCCGCTCAGCAAAAAGTGGAGACATGATTCGTGACTAAGTACGGATTCTGTAGGTATCAGCAACGGCTTAAGCCAAAAATGGTCCGTGGAACTGAAAAACCTAAGAGCTGAATTTACCGTCTGGCAGTGACTCTCAAACTAATAGCGAACATCAATATTTTCTGTAACCACAATCACCCACAACTTAAAGATCGCCTAAAACTAACTGTTTGTAGGAGCCAAAATAACTCCAACAATGATTCCTCCTTCAAGGGCTATGCGGTAGTTCCTTACATTCAAGATGTTGCAGAACCAACCAAGAGAATTTTAGTAGAATTATAGAATTGTAATATCAAGCTTGCATGATAAAAGCTCATTTAAGCTTGGCCTTGGGACATATTTGCGTGTGCAAAGACCATGCGCATAAAAATCAGGGAACGCACGCCGTATATACTCTATAACATCACAGATTAGATATCTAACCAGATGTCTCACTAAGCAAAATTTATGTCCACCACTTTCAAGAGCTCGCGTCAGCCTTCGTCAGATTACTTGCGTCAGATTTGCTCGCGTCACAGATCTAGCGTGATAATTAATGCGCATGCTCGAACCTCTGGCAAGTGTAATGCACATTTTTTATTAGAAAAAAGATAGGGAAATGCAGAGTTTTGGCCGCTAAACGGCGATTTTAGGCGCAACTACCGATTGATCTTTATTTTCGTCACGAATTTTACTGATAAATGATACGCTGCTTCTTTTTGGCAAGAAAAAATTCAACGAATACCATATTTAACGGCGAAAATGAGAAGACTTCAGGAGTGAGAATTTCTGGAAATCTGATGATTCGAACTGAATTCCAGCTGGAATTTGGCACTTTATATGTGAGTTGTTTTTTTTAACTACCTCATATTTATCAAATTAGCAATATAATCTTTGTGTAGTGAATTCTTGTATGAAAGGGTTCTGTGTTCTTCTTCACCTAAACACTTTATTTATGAATCAAGAATGTCGCAGAATACAAAGTGAATATAGCAACTTGAACAAACAGTGTCATGAAGCAAGAGTACTCAAAAATACAAATAGGCTCTACTTAAATAAGTATTCACAAACTAAGAAAGCTTTCGACATACATTTTGTCACAAATGAAAGCGATAATAAATTAATTTTATTTGAACGACGTTTCGATGTCATCTTTACATCATTTTCAAGTTCATTTAAAGTTCGTTACTGCTAGTGTGTTCATATGGCGAGTTCATGATTGCATAAGCAAATAATTACATAAAAAGGGCGCGTGCAACTAAAGTGCAACTTTTGTTGATGTTGTGGTCAGGATTGTTATTGTTGTTGTTATTGTTATTGTTATTGTTATTGTTATAAATCCTGACCACAACATCAACAACAGTGCATTTTGCTATTGAGATATTGCTGAAGTAGTTGGTGAATACTCATTTAAATAGAGCCTATTTGTATTTTTGAGTACCCTTTCTTCATGACACTGACCATCACTGTTTGTTCAAGTTGCTATATTCACTTTGTTTTCTGCGACACTCTGTTTTCTGCGACATTCGAATCATCAGATTGCCAGAAATTCTCACTCCTGAAGTCTTTTCTCATTTTCGCCGTTAAATACGGTATTCGTTGAATTCTTTCTTGCTAAAAAGAAGCAGCGTATCATTTATCAGTAAAATTCGTCAAGAAAATAAAGATCAATCGATAGTTGCGCCTAAAATCGCCGTTTAACTGCCAAAATCTGCATTTCCCTACCTTTTTTCTAATAAAAAATGTGCATTACACTTGCCAGAGGTATTGCGTGTGCAATTCGTGCTCTCACGTGAGCAGTACACGTCAGCGTGGCAAGTGGGCAAGTGCCATTGCGTGTGCAATTCGTGCTCTCTGGTTGCGTCATCTCGCGTGTGCAATTCGTGATCAGCCGAAAAATCGCGGACACGAAAACATTAGGAATAGATAGGAAGTGAGACCTCTGGCAAAGAGTAGAGACTACAAAGAGGGACCACTTCAGTCAAAAAAGCTTAAGGTGCTGTCGTGATGATTCGTCATGGACGCCATGTTCCTAGCCAATGCCCTAAACAGAAGCATTTTCCCCCGGTATTAGTAACCATCTTAAATATTTCCGCGGGGAAATGCTTCTGTTTAGGGCACTGGCTAGGAACATGGCGCCCATGACGAATCATCACGACAGCACCTTACGCTTTTTTGACTGAAGTGGTCCCTCTTTGTAGTCTCTACTCTTTGCCTCTGGTTATATACCTCATCTGTGATAATATGCAGAGTCAGTGAGGAAGAGTATCTAGTCAAGTAAAACACCTGTCCAGTTGATTCAGGCCTGAAGAAACATGCAAAATCTGTTTTGAACTTTGAACAAGGAGAAATCAACTTTGCCTTTGGCAGATCATAGTCGATCTAACTTACCCCCTTTTTGTCCCATGATGCAGTCAGGTTAAGCCTTGTTGGATGATCATCTCTGCAGTAAAAATATCCGTGGACACTTTGCAAAATTTTGGGTGGAATGTGAGCTGAGGATGCTTTTATCTTGTTGCTCACTGGTTCTGAGAAATCTTGTTGGTGAGGATAAGCTTGCATGTAATACACATATATATCTTTTTTGTTGCAAGCTTTTGGTAAAGCAAAGTCGAGGTCTCCACTGTCAACCTCTGTTGTTTCGATACTCCCAGTTTGGGTCACAGTGTTGTTTGTTCTAGTCGTTAGAACAACATTGTGTTTAAGCGGAGGAATTTTGGCTGCAAGAGAAAATTTACTAATTCTAAAAATTACTCATAATATAGTATAGATGCAGTAAAATGCGGTGGTTCTACCGCTAGGCCCCTGTTGCAAGTCCTACTGGCTACACGATATAGAGATTATTATTAATAACCACGGTGTGATATGAGCTATATCTGATATTAAAATCAAGACTGGAGCAGTGCGATAATATTAATATCGCACTAAATTCTCATCCACTCGACTTAAAATGTATTGTTTCGAAAACAAAAACTATAAAAAGGACGGTAAGTATGGGGAGGGGGTGAACAATTCTCGTACGAAGCTATATTGAAAAAAATATTGGTCATTTAGCCTAGAATTTTACAGACTGAGAGTAATTACCGGGTTGGTGCAGCGTTCGGCTGAACAGAGTTAAGGACTTTTAAAGGAAGTTTTAAGGACGGAATTCAAGATTTTCAAGGCTTATTCGGACGCCCTGATTACTGAAAGGATAAGCGGCAGTATGGATTACAATATGATTCTAAACATAATAGGCATGTTCAAAACATCCTCATTGCTGTTATGCCTGGCCTTTACCACAGTTAACTACATCTATGTATTTTTGTTTAATCCTCAAGCATTTTTCAAGAAATTTCTCTGATTTTGGATTTTCAAGGATTTTCTAGAATTTTCAAGTTCCTTTGAAATTGATTTTTCAACTTAAGCTCTTTTCATGGGTTTCAAACTACTGCACGAACCCTGTAAATATATTATTGCTTACCAAGGAATGTTGGCATTCCAAATGCTGGTCCTCTGATAGCATGGAACCATGCACGATGTTGTGGGTTATTAGGGGATATAGCGGTGAAATATATCCATTTCATACGATCCAAGCTGTAATTCTGATTCAAATCAAGCACGGTGTGGCGATCTGGATCCAACTTGAAATAACCATGAGAAGTTTCGAGCTTACCGTCAGACATCTCCATCATAATCGTGTACCTGGAAATACGAGTTAAATTTATGCATCCAAAATCAGGATTAACTTACAGTGATTAATAAATCACTGTTCGACTGTTCCAAACTTCCTAGCACAGGCTGTTGCTTAATTCGCTCATATGGTGTCAGTTAGACAGACTCTTCCCAATCATATAAGTGTGTTCACATACCTTAAAAACAATCAATTTCAAAAGAATCTGCTGTCACACCATATAAAATATTCGCCCGTTCTAGACGCTGGCTACGCTACTGTTTCCAATTGGGATAATAACGAACTTTCCCAATCAGATTTGAGTGAGAAGTTCTTCTTTTATCAGATAAATATGCGTACTATATTTTTGCTTGCTTATGTTCCATGCATTTATATATGGAAAATATCAAGACAATTCACACTGAAGTTAGAAGAAATGATTACTACAATATGTATCCATATTTTAACGAATTTTAGAAACAATCGTTGACATTAGCAGTAAAAAAGCAAACAAAAACATACTAAGATCCTTAATCCACCACAAGGATATAAGTAGAATTCGCCGTTTCGAGTTCGCCGGTTTTGATTTTACGCCTAATTGGCGTATAGTCCGTTTTCCCGTTACACCCTCCCTTTACAATGATATGCTTAGATATGCGTAGTAAAACAATACGCAGTGCAAAACTGGCGAAGTGTAATTCAAAAAATAGATCTGACTAAAAATAGTGTGAAACGAGCTATTAGACCTAAGGTCTGGTATGCTGTAGTGATTGCGCCACCTTTTCAAAATGTTAGACCTTAGTTCAAACCTCCAAATCAAGTGAGCCATGTCGTCACTGCATTTAAGAAACGTGAACTCCAATTCCATTTCTTTGGTAATATCATAGCACAATTTTTCTTTATTCGGTTGTCTTGAAATTCGGTATGGAATCAGTGGGAATTCGTATTTGAACAAATGGAACAAACCTTGAAAAGACAAATAAATGTAAGTGTGCTATAAAAAAGATGTACGGGGGGGGGGGGGACGAACAAGCAGTGATAAAAATACTCGATCCTGCCGTTATTCGATTACATTAACTTAGGACGCCTGTTCTTAGAATTTGAAGTAGATTAGTGTATATTATTCTAGCAGCACATGATGTTTTAACCAATATTTTATCATATTCATTATGTTATTATTATTTACAACATAGCATTTGTAAATTCTGAACGCTAATTGGTTAAGAGTCGTGTTCACATAACTAAATTTAAACACAATTTTTCAAAAACATTATCACCAACATCATCCCACCTCCCTTTACCTATCTAGTTTAAAGTGTAAATTTCTATTCTCTAGTTGAAAAGATTTTTTAAAACTTACTGTATCTTCACAACTTCTTCACCAATTTTTTATTTCTTCGTTCTAAGTTGAGATATTTTAGTTTGCTTGAATTTTGCATTGCAAACAATGTGATGACCCTATGCATAATGATTTTTCAAAATTCAGATTATATAGCAGCAGTTAGGTAGTAAAAACAACCCAAAGCGAGTTAGATGGGCGTAATAAGGGCGTAATGCATCAGTAGTCACACGCACGTTCATTTCAGTATGGTCTTCAGCTTGAATAACCAATTGAATAAAAGGCATCGTGCACGATGACGTCACATTCTTTGCAAAGCAATGTCCAAACAAACTAAAATATCCTAGTTTACAAGAAAGGAAATTAATAACTGTAAAAGAAAAGTTGCTACATGGAAAAAAGTCTTTCCAACTAGAGAATAAAAAAATTCGTGTTAATACACTTATATGATTAATACATGACACACCTGTTGTGGCATAGTAACAGCCTTTTCTCAAAAATTGCAGAGCCAATGTTTCTCCGTCATCCAGACCCATGTGAAGTATTCCTTTCTCCTCTTTAAAAACGGCATTCTTAATTTCGCTTCGAGGATCCAGCAGTGTCACGTATCCAAAAGACGTACGAAACTTGTATGGTCGCTTGTTAAGAAACCTAAGAGCATTAAGGTTGTTGGCGAATCGTTGCTCTTCTGGTGTGTTTTCAGGCTGCTCTGTTTTTTGTACACCCAATCGCGGGTCTTTTGCTGCATTTCTATGTCTCATGTTGTATCGTAATAGACCACCTTTGGGATCAGCCTTCAGAATTTCATTTGGTTCAGCTATATTTTGAAGTAAAATAAATAGAATACTTTGTCGATGGTTATATTTATCATTTATAGTTTAGGTGGTGATGACTGGTAGTTTAACCACGATGTTCTGTTGTGAAATCTGTTGCGAACAGTCGCGTTATTGCTACAGACTAAAAAATCGTCTTTAATATCACGTTGTTCAATTCGTACCGATTTACCGATTAGTGACGAATCCCGATTCATGATTTACGGTTACGTTATCGATTGAGCTACCTAACTGTTACACCAACTGTTACCTATTGTCTATCGTTTTTATTAATAATAATAATAATAATAATAATAATAATAATCAACTTTATTTAAAAGAGGGTAACAACATAACAGTAGAACTGATAAACTTGCGGCCCTCGACTAACTAGAATTACATGTAACATTTATAACAATTTCCTAATATAATCTACAGTCCATATTTACTATATCCATACTGTAATTTAGATAAAAACTCTAAAAGTATCAATGGCTTTAAAACTAGCTCAGTAAATATTTGATAAGTCTCTTTTTAAGGAATGTACACTTGGGCTTTCCTTCAAGAAACTTGGTAAATCATTCCAAATTCTTGTGGATCTAACACCAAATGAGCGACCGCCTTCCGTTTCTCTTTTATAACGTGGGCATACCAGGTTAAGGGAACTGTATCGGTTGTTTCTTGTGTGGATATCAGAGTTAACTCTTACAATGTCTCTCATATAAGCTGGGCACTGACCATTAAGACATTTGTATATCAGAACACACATGTTTACTTTAACTTCGTAATAAAACGGTAGCCAATTTAGCTTGTTAAATAGCTCGACACTATTTGCTCGTGTGTTGGCATCAAGGATAACTCTGGCAGCTCGCTTCTGAAGTCGAAAAACTTTCTGTAAGTTCTGAATAGAACACGACGACCATACAATGGAGCCATATAACATTACTTGCTTAATCATAGCGTTGTAATATAATATACGTTGTTCCAGTGGAAGGAATCTCTTGATTTTCTTCAAGACAGCAATACGTTGAGATAACGTCTTACAGAGATCATCAATGTGTTCATCAAAGGACAACTTGTCGTCGATCTTGACTCCCAAAAGGGTATGTGTATGTACTTGTTCCAGTTCAGCATGGTTTAGTTGAACTTGCAACTGTTGGTCACTCAGTTTTTTGCCAAGTCGTTTACCACAAATAAGCATTGTTTTGGTCTTGGTTTCGTTTAAAATCATCTTGTTATTATCGGACCACTCCTTTATTATATCCAAGTCCGACTGGAGACCATCATTAACATCTTGTGGCGCAACCTTATAGTCCGTGGCATAACTAATTGTGGTATCATCAGCATATATGTCCGCACTGGTGTTACGAAGAGATGCAGGTAGATCATTGATAAATACGAGGAACAAAACTGGTCCGAGGATGCTACCCTGTGGCACACCCAAGTTGATGCTCCTTGTACTTGAATGATACCCATCTATGTTCACATATTGCTTGCGGTTACGCATATAATCGATAAATAAAGGGAGGTAATCCTCACTCACGCCAATCGCCTTAAGTTTTGCAATCAACAATTCATGGTTGATGAGATCGAAAGCCTTTTTGTAGTCCACAAACACCAGTCCAGTGACCCTGTTCCCATCAAGATCAAGTAGGAGCTGCTCTGTAAGTCGAGTCAAGGCAGTTTCAGTGGAGAAAGATTTCCTGAAACCAGACTGGTAGCCGTGGAGTAAATCATTCTCTCTTAAGAATTTACACAAATTATTACAAATGTGCTTTTCCAAGATTTTTGACAAAACTGGGAGCACTGATATTGGTCTATAATTGTTCTTGTCATCTTTGCTCCCATTTCCCTTAAAGACAGTTGTAACTTTAGCAACCTTCCATACATTAGGAAAAGTCTTCGTATGCAGACAATGATTTAATAACTTTGTGAGGGATGGTATTATGCCAGGGGCAGCAATTTTAAGCAACTTTGCACTTATGCCATCGTTTCCAGTTGCCTTATGGGATGGAATAGATAGAAGTATTTCTGCCACGTCTTTCTGTGAAATAAATGGAATCTCAAACTCACTACTATTCTGTCCGATTGTTGGTAGGGAATCTAATAAAGTTGCATTTTCAAGATCCGCGATCAAATTTTGAGGCTGTTCGACAAAGAAATTATTCAATATCTCCGCGATAGTCTTTTGGTCACAGATACGTTCAGCATTTTCCGTCAAATTTGTAATCACAGCCCGTCTATCGGCGTCATCTTTCGATAGGCATTTAATTAAATTCCAAAGCTTTTTTGTATTGTTCTTACTCTCAGACACTTTTTCTTTAAAGTAATTCGACTTTGTATCTCTGATTAATTCGATAACCTTGTTCTTAACCCGTTTGAATTCACTCCAGTCCGACTCAGTTTGGCTTTTCCGGGCCTTTTTTAACAGCATGTCGCGCTTTTTTATTTCCTGAGAAATTTCATTAGAAAACCATTTGGCTGCACCTCACGTTTCACACGCTTTTGTATTTGCGGAAGATATTCATCCAGAACACTATTGAATAATTTGTACCACGCATCAACAACATCATTGATGTTTTCAAAAACGAAGACACAGTCCCAAGGGGCTTCTTTAAGTGTGGCAATAAATGACTCTTTATCCAGCCTCCCAATATTTCTATACGTAATTTTAATATGTTCAGAGTTTTTGTTCCTTACACGCATATATTTCCTCGTTACAACAATAGGTAGGTGATCCGACATGCCAGATGACAAAACGGTGGCATTGTTCAAGTGTTCTGGATGAGTACACCATACATGATCTAAGCAAGATTTTGAGAAAGGCCTTGTAATTTCCTTAATGAGTTGTTTAACTAAGTTATGGCTTCGCAAACTTTCAATAAGGAAGTGTTTATCAAACTTTCCGGGTGTTAAATAGTCTACGTTAAAATCGCCAAGTAGGATCGTTTCCTTATTAATCAATGAAGCGTTTTCAATGTTCTTCGCCAGTTTTTTATCATCATCAATTCTGTAGGATGGTGGCCGGTAAACACCAGCAACAAAAAGAGGGCGTTTAGACTTATAAGGACATACCTCCAGCCATAGCGTTTCAACATCATTTGTCTCTAAATCGTGTCTCCTTTTTACTTGTAATGAACTTCTGACCCAAGCTAAAATACCCCCGCCAGATTTACCCAACCTATCCTTTCGGTGTAGTTGAAAATCAGGAATCGAATAGAACGAATCTGGGATTCTTGATGTACAAAATGTTTCTGTTATAATCAGAATATCCAGCTCTTTATGAGTGTTTGTAAGAAATATTCTTAGTTCTTCCAACTTGCTATCCGTTAACCTTTGAACGTTCCAATGGCAAAGTCTTAGCCCAGCTGGTCCAGGGTTTGTTGATACATCTCCACTACAGAGTATAAGGATGTTGACAAGGAGGAAATCCCGTGTTAGCCGTATAGTAGCATTTGCTTTTGTCCAGATATCTACCGAAGTTATGGCGGAATATCTTGAATGGCTTGATCGGTTCGTGATTGAACTGCAAAGTTCTTGTCTAGAAATTATACTGCCAACATAAAAATGCTGACTTTCACAACATCGAGACTTTACCGAATAAAAACACGGCTTTTGACTTAACAAAGTCAGACAAATAAAGATTAAAATACAAAGGTAATACGCAGCACATTTTACACGACCGACCGCCATGATGTACTTAATTACTTGGTGTACTTAATTAATTATATATTTACCTTACTCAATTTGGACATCAATGTATACAATTAACACTTATTTTCTGAAAGTGATGGAAACACTATGTTTTCTGATACTGAGACCGTCGATGTTATGTTCTATCAGTATGAACGGTTGAAGGATCACAAAATATACAGAGTAAACACATTGTCCGAGTCAATTACCGAGTCATGTTCATACTACAGTAAATTATGTTTGTTGATATTTTTCCATATTTTTCATGCTGCTAATTTTTTATGTTGTGTAGTCACTTTAAAATTGTACAAAATCTAAAAACAAAACTATTATTGTAAACGAAATAATAATGAAATATATCTCTAGAGATGTATATGGATGGTCTGATTGGAACATGTTCCATACAGCCTCGTTCCCGGGCCGGGGGTTGAAAATCTACGGCGGTGAGGTACGCGAGCGCCATACACGCGTGGCAGAAAATGGGGAAGTTAGGGGGGGGGAACTAACCAGCCCACATTTGGGACCGCAAATTACGCCCAGCGCGCGCGCCCGTCATCGCCGTGGAACTTCTAACGCCGGGAACGAGGCTGGATTGTACACGTAATTTCAAATTTAATACTTGACAAGGAATTTACCGAATTGACGTTTTCACTGGCTTCATTGTTAATTCTAAATGGCAGTCTGGCATGCTATTTTATGTAATAGCACTTACATATACTATAACACTTATAGTCTATTACGCAGTTTCGAGTAATACGCGACCAAACAACAAAAAATGCTTTCAGCAATTTGAGCAATGGTTGTTTTTGACATTTGAGCACCATCGATAATTACTCCGCCTGGCCACTGATTTAAAATAAAATAGCGTACATTCACACACTTATGCCTAAGCGGCCTAACGTTTGGTTTAATTGTTGACTCGTCAACAAAAAAATGCTGTTGAAAAGTGTGCAGAAAAATTGAACTTTGACACTTTGTATATCAAGGTCTGTACCTGAATCATTATCTCCAGAGGATCTTTCGTAAAATGCATCATTGGCAGACAAGGTATGGTAATACGTTCCTCTGGCCAAGGATGAATCAAGAAGAAATACGGCAAATTCCATTGGGTACGTATCAAACCAAAAGTAGTAGCAACTATCGTCATCGATCGTGCTCATTGGATCCTTGCACAGCTCGCTGTTGTTTGGGCCGTTCTCTTCAATTGGTTGGTAAGAGTAGAAATATCTGGGAAATTCAGAAATTGTATATGAAAAGCTGTGCTGGTGGAAAGTGAAGGAAAATGAGGAAAAAAGCAGGAAGAATTACATTTTTTTGGATTGTTTCGGTCACATGTGATATGACACTTTTAAATTCTCCTCGTTCCAATTGATATTTTTTGTGCAACACCAGATATTTATTGCTTTGCTGCATTGCGAATTGCTCAAAATGAGGCATTTCACATCCTTAATGTTATTATTATCAAGAATTGTATACTTCGACAATGAAGTGAAGATTTAAAATTTCCCCGTAAACGATCATTTATAATTCATAAGGTAATTCATATGAGCGTAAAATATAATTCATATGAAAAACTCATTAATAATTCATAAGGAAAACACAAAAGAAATACCTATTTGATCAATATCAACAAATCGGATAAAGATTTTGTCCTGATTCACAATAAAAAACTTTTCATTTTCTTGACATTATGGTATACCGGTATGAACGTTTTAATCCTGACGTTTCACTAATAAGATAAAAAGGCATTCGCATCCAATCTGTATCTGATGTACAACAACTTGCCTTCGACTCGCATTTGTAAATCAGATACAGATTGGCCACTCTACCTTTATCCATTACTTGGAAAATTTATAAAATGTTTTAAAGAAAATGGCCACCTAATTCTGGGCAAATAGGTTTTTTCTCTATAGCTGCAATCCTCGGTGCCACGTTTGGGTTAAGTCTCGGCACTTACGTAAAATCGTTAAAAATTTCCAAACCGTGACATTTTTCACCCCATGGTTTTCCTTCCCCAAAATGCCTTTCTTCAGGCAAGTTTAAAAGAGACCATTGCATAGCATCCACGCTGTTGTCTGGTATTGTGTCAACGGAAGGCCTGTATGCCAGAGGATGGACGACGTAATTATATCGTAGACATTCGTCCGTCTATAACGAAATGCATCTACGTTACCTAATACTGCTTTATCAATTGCAGTAGGATTGTTACACCGCTAAAGGAAAGCACGTGGCGCAAGCGGTGAGCGCGTCGGTTGTGTCTCTCACCACTGAAGCCAAGTCTGGTGTCGTATTTCTTGTGGAATGAGTTCCCTAACTCTCCTGTTCTTCGGGGGTTTTCTCTGGGTACTCCTCTTTTCCTTCCTCACTAATTTATCACATATCTTGAGAGTACGCACCCAAAGTAATTGTGTACAGTAAGTTCCAGGTTGTTCAAATCAGGACGGGACAGCGTTGTGGGGGCTACATTGTCAACCATATTGAACAAGATTATAGAGCCTAAATCAGGCACAACTATGCTGTACAATATCGTTGACAACTATGAACAAACTGGATGATCAATGAATTAAATTAACTATATTTGAACAATGTTTTCCCTACAACACTGTTTCATCCTGTTCTCAACAACCTTGAATTTTTGGCCGTGAATTTAATGTTTTAAAATGTACTTCGGGGTCATGCTCATGAGATTTGAGAGAAATAATATGGAGATATCGACCGAAAGGTTGCGTGTGGAAAAAGTATCCTCCTCTGTAACGATCGTTAGGTTCAATCTGACTGTACAGAAGGTCGTCAGAATCTTCTCCTTCATCTTCATCATGAGGGTCGTACTCCCAGAGATTGTTTTGAATCTCATTTCCGCGCAGACCCAGAAAAAATCTACACAAGAGGTCAAGGGTAAGGTCAAAACTAGGGGATACAGCTCTTGTCCTCAGATATTACACTCAGGACTAATCAATGTAATTAGTGTTTCCCTTCACATCTCACAATCAACGGGATAGGGCAACGTTCTTTTAAAGCACGTTGTGCCGGTAGAAAATGTTAAGAGAGTTTGAAATATTGAAACCGCCTTAAAGTGTAATGTATGATCGCTGTAAGCAGGAAGTTTGTGATGGGAGAGAGAGGAGGGGGAGGAACTGCCCGTCCTTTGCAGATACCTCGTTGGTAAAATAGGGACAAAAAGCAAGACAGTGATAAGCTAGTATGTAAAAATAAAGTTAATTAAATAAAAAAAGTAATGGACGATGGGATAGGCTAGGATAGGATAGGGTGGAATGAGTGGTTTAAAGAAAACTTGTCCAGTTGTCCATTCCCCAAAAAACCCCCTCATTATTTATTTCTCTAATGAAATCAACGTAGCCCACCGGTTACTAAAGAAAGTGCCTTGACTCAACCAACGCTTCTGTCTTGGTATCCAACCAGTCCAGTTCCAAGGTTTCAAACCATGTCTTGTTTTGTATAGATGAACCCCGCCGCCCATTCCAGCAACCAAGGGCAAATTTAACTTGTTATCCACCACAACATTGTAATGCTGCGCCTGTTTTCGACAACATGATAACCCTCCATCCAAGAATCGTCTTTGTGCACAGGGGCGCCATATTTGTCGTAGTACTCTGCAAACAAACGATATTGGACACTTAGTTTTGGTACTGGTTTGGCCGCACAGGGTATTCCCCCCCCCCCCCACGATAAACTTGCTAATAATTCAGGCAAAACAAAGGCAGTGTAAGTGCAATCTATGCAATGGTAAAACTAAAAAAGTAATTTAAAGCTTGGGCCCGGCTTGGACTGAAGGCTTTAGAACTAAACCTAACCAGTTCGACTTGGAGTGCAGAAGTTCAAAACAAACAATATTCTCTACCCTGATATAACATAACAATTGAGCAATATCGATTGCATATTGAAATGAGAACTCTTTTAAATAAAAAACTCTTTTTACAACAATTGTAATGAAGTCTGTGATAATTAGCTACCATGATCTTCAGAAATTCCTTTCCCATCACGGTCGTAACCTCGTAGATGGCAATGCAAAAAGAGAGAAACTTCCGGTCCATAAGCCTCCTCTATCGGCTGGCTTGTGAAGGGACAGTCGAGCTGACTCGTCGAATTTCTGAAACTCATTTTTCTGAAATAAAATCAAACTTACTTTAATATTAAAAACGATTTAGCATAAGTAAGTATTACTTTCAGCAAACATCAATTTCCAATGTTACGAGGAAACCCGCATATGAAGGTCTCCTGCGCAGCCGTTTTTAGGGCCGGCAAAGGACTTTGCCGGAGTATAAAAACTCTTCCGGATGATATCCGAAACCCGATCATCTTGCCGCGAAATCATCCACTTGCATACTTATTCCTTCAACGTATACATGAGAGCAGACGACATTGCAGTGAAAAACGTTTGATGTATGAAGCGAGACAGAACTTTTGGATAATCGGCTTACGTGGAATGGCAAAGTTTCTAATGAAGAAATGCGTTACTTGTCGAAAACTTCGTACCAGACCTCTTGAACAAATTATGGGACAAATGCCGAAGCTTAGAGTTGCGGGAGGACTAGCTGCATTCTGCAACACTGCAATCGATATGTTCGGAGCTTTCCAAATCAAACTTAACCGGAGAACAGTGAAGGAAGTGCAAGTTATCATATTACGTGTATGACGACCAGGGCGGTACACCTCGAGCTGGTCACAGACCGAAGCGCAGACACCTTCCTTACGGCATGTCGACGTTCTGCATGTTTACGCGGACATCCCAATACCTGTTGGTCCAACTGTGGAACTAATTTCGTTGGCGCGCAAAGCTACATGGAAGAAATAATGCGAGAGTGGGATATTCCAAGAATACAGAGTATCCTTTCAGACGAGTTCTCTTCCGACTTCAAGTGGAAATGGAACATTCCACACGCCAGTCATCAAAATCATGGTGTTGTCGAATCCCTTATCAAGTCTGTGCGACAAGCTTTCAATTTTACCTGCATGGAACCCACTTTCACGGAGGAGTAATGGAGAACATTTCTCACCGAAATGACATACCAAATTAACAGTCGTCCGCTATATCCTAGTTCTGACGACGTTTGGGAATGTCCACCGATCACACCGAGCAATATTCTTTTTGGCCATCACAATCCACCACCCCAACCCGACTATGAAGAAAATGTTAACCCAAGAGATATGGTTAGAAGCACTGAAAAGCGAGCAACGAATTTTGGCAATGCTGGATTAAATACTTTGCACCGAATCTCCTACCACGAAATAAGTGGTTTCGAACAAGGGAAAATGTTAAACCTGGTGATTTTGTGTTGGAATTGGATCCTAAGCATAAGAGATGCCAATGGAAGATGGCTACAATTATCAACATGTATCCCGGAAAGGATGGATGTGTAAGAATAGTTCGAATAAAGAATGCAAACGGAGAATACGATCGACCAGTACATAAACTTTGCCTTACTAATACTAATGAAGAGTTGCATGAAAAATAAAGAACTTAAAGGACTATAAATTGACATATTCATATTTTTGTTGCTCAAGAATGTTAAAAGAAACATTATTTCCGCACTGGGGCGGAGTGTTTCGGCCAAGAGCCCTAAACATGGGCATAGCCTGAATTTTGCGGGCTATTGGGAACGGGAAGAAAAACCTTAGACGAACACGTTAAAAGATATTTCAAGCGGGCTAATAAAGCTACAAATAATACATTTAGTCCGTGTGCTGTGGACCGAAATTGTTTAGTTTCGTTGCCGTCATCGCGGTGCTAAGATAACTTTATGCTATTTTATAGATTTCGATGTGCTTAATTCAAATTTTGTTGTTCCCACTCGCGTAAACCCGCAGTTTTTTCGTAAATGGTAATCGAAGTTACTGCGTTTCGGCCATTTTTGATTTGGCGGCACCTTTCATCTTACGGCATTTTAACATGAAGTATCCGGAGTCATATGGCACCGTAGGTTTATAAACAAACTCAGTTTCGTTCGATCTTTTTATTTCGACACGAATACAACCCTTTAAAAGACAGGGAATCAGCTATAAATCATGTAAGTTATTTTATGATCATTAAATAAGAGTAGATAATGTTTCTACAATTTTTCATATCACAGTATACGTATTGATATAAAAGTATTTATTACTGAAATGTATATCTTGTTAAAATATTCCATAATAGTACTATTGAACATTTTATATTAAACTACTTATTTACTGTATACGTGTATTTACAAGTTAAAAAATTTCGTCATCGCTTGACCATTCAGGAGATTTGTCAAGCTCATTCTCACTGTTTGTGCAGTCAATACATTGGCACATATCATTACATGTGTTTAATGCTTTTTTGCAGGAGCACGGTTTGGTTGCACCATAGACAATCAACAGAATGGACTGGAAACACAAGCTAAAGTATCAATGTTGCTGACGCGACATCCGTGATACGGCCTGATATGCTGTACTTTGGAACCCTGTAACTTCACTTTAAATATACTTCAGGCCTTTCTATTTACATATTTTAAACAAGAACGGCAATCTCTATGGAACTATCGACTTTTAAAATTCTTTATGGATATAACAAAGCTAAAACCCAACGCTGAATGTTTGCATTCTTTTTGACTGCAGAAATGTCGCCATTGTTGTTGTTGAAAAAGGTTTACGAAAACATTAAATGGTGATTTTCCGCCTCGTTTATCTCTCTGAAAAGTTTTAAAAGTCGATAGTTCCATTCACATTTCTGCTCTTGTTTAAAATATGTAAATACGAAGTCCTGAAATGTATTTAAAGGGAAGTTACAGGGTTCCAAAGTAAAGCGTATCACGGATGTCGCGTAAACTTTAGCTTGCGTTTCCAGTCCATTCCTTAGATTGTCTATGGTTGCACAACCTGTTTTACACTTACAATTTGCAAGCAAAGCATCTGGAGCACAGTTTCCATCCATCCACTGAATACTTATTTTGCCTTCTTGATATAATTTGCAACCATGGTTGACCGGGCTTGGGGCATCAATGCTATAAGCTTGTAGATTGCTGCTTGGTAATTGGCTCTCTGGAGATGCTTTAGAAGGCAATCATTATTTGGTGGCATAGAAGAATCAGCAATTTTCCAAGTCGGGCCATGTTGTACCATAGAACATTGACACTAGATTCATTTTTTGCCTTGTGCGATTTTCATACAGCTGCTTCTATTTCCTTTTCGAACTGCTCATCAAAGGAAAATTCAGCTGCCACAGATGTTCGGTCATGCAATAGGATATTTTGTGAAGATACCTTACTGTAAACATGAAATGAGCTGGTTGAATCACATCCTAGAATACTTGACATCGCACAGCAATTAGGTGAAGAAAAATGTAGAGCATCAATTGGATTTCATGCTCTTACTGGTAATGTATGCATAACACATTCTTATATCATTTGCAGTGTGATCAGACTTGGTCACATGGACTTAGACAACACCACCTGTAAATACTTGAAACATTTAGAATAGGGAAGGGGTTGTATGAGTGCATCTGACTGAATCTGGTAAACGACTTGCATATATGGTCACTATTTCATGATCATTCATGGCCATGTCTGAATAGGTCCATGCTCCACTCACAGGAATTTAAAATGTGCAATAAAATGACATGTGTAGGGGAAAGGGATTAGTGTCCTTTCTTCAGTGAGGTGGAGGGGGGTTGTACATAGTTCTCAAAGGTTACTCGTTTGCTAATTTCTAGGATGTGATTCAACCAGCTTATTTCATGGTTACAGTAAGGTATCTTCATAGAATATGCTATTGCATGATCCAACATCTGTGGCTGTATTAACCTCCCTGGGAGCTGAATTTTCCTTTGATGAGCAGTTCAAAAAGGAAACAGAAGCAGCTGTATGAAAATCGTACAAGGCAAAAAAAAGAATCCAGTGTCAATGTTCTACGGTACAACATGTTCCGAATTGGAAAATTTTCTGATTCTTCTATGCCACCAAATAAAGATTGCCTTCTAAAGCATCTCCAGAGAGCCAATTACCAAGCAGCAGTATGGAAGCAATCTACAAGCTTGTAGCATTGATGCCCCAAGCCCGGTCAACCATGGTTGGAAATTAAATCAAGAAGGCAAAATAAGTATTCAGTAGATGGATGGAAACTGTGCCCCAGATGCTTTGCTTGCAAATTGTAATTGTAAGTGTAAAACAGGTTGTGCAAGCAAACCGTGCTCCTGCAAAAAAGCATTAAACACATGTAATGATATGTGCCAATGTATCGATTGCACAAACTGTGAGAATGAGCTTGACAAATCTCCTGAATGGTCAAGCGATGACGAAATTTTTTAACTTGTAAATACACTAAATAAGTAGTTTAATATAAAATGTTCAATAGTACTATTATGGAATATTTTAACAGGATATACATTTCAGTAATAAATACTGTTATATCAATATGTATACTGTGACATGAAAAATTGTAAAAACATTATTTACTCTTATTTAATGATCATAAAATAACTTACATGATTTATAGCTGGTTCCCTGTCTTTTAAAGGGTTGTATTCGTGTCGAAATAAAAAGATCGAACGAAACTGAGTTTGTTTATAAACCTACGGTGCCATATGACTTCGGATACTTCATGTTAAAATGCCGTAAGATGAAAGGTGCCGCCAAATCAAAAATGGCCGAAACGCAGTAACTTCGATTACCATTTACGAAAAAACTGCGGGTTTACGCGAGTGGGAACAACAAAATTTGAATTAAGCACATCGAAATCTATAGAATAGCATAAAGTTATCTTAGCACCGCGATGACGGCAACGGAATTCGATTTCTAGCAACTTTTTCGATGCACAGCCCACGGACTAATTTAGCATCGGGAAAGTTTTTTTTATTTTTTGCCTGTACGTATATTTTTATATGTTTAACAGTGTAAATTAATAAAATATATCCTTTTACTTAGTTGACTTTAAATCTTGGTAATAAAATATCATTTTAGAGGTACAGAAGTAGCCTATGTCCCTGGCAGTTCCAACTCAAAGTAACACTCCACATCGAAATTGCGAAATAACGTCTTTAGTGCCACATTGTGCCAAGAGATTAAAGTAAATACGAGTATACCTATAAATATAGGTCCTATGTTGTCTACTTGTCTGTTTTTGATGGTTTTGTTTCAAAACTGTGTCAACATTTGTTTCTTGATCTTGCATTTTTTAAAAACAGTTTTTAGAACACTTCAGACACGTTTGACTGGCTGGCGGAAGCAGTTATTAAGCGAGCGAACAAAGTTCTTTGTCCTTTTTTACTTCCAGCGTCTTGTTGTGCTTTTTTGGCCTTCCAGAATTACTGTTAATTTTGTAAAGCTAAAAGTCGTCTTACCACAGTATAATCGCTTTTTTGAACCGGATACATTTATAACAGTAAGGGAGAATCCAGAATCGTAACGTACAAGCACTAGCCACTCGTCCAAGAATTAAGATATAATTTATTCACAGCCTTGTAGAAGTGACCTCAGTGCGATTCAAGAGCAATAGCTGGAACTCAACGAAAAAAGTGTGTACCTCAGTTTGTTTTTACCTTCGACTCTCAAACGTTTAGATACACTCCATTATTTAATACCTTTAATGCTTGTCGTTAAAGGAAAATGGCAATATCCCGGTTGTGACGTCACCAAACATTGTCAATGAGGTTAAAAATTAATCCAAGATGGCAGGCAGTTCGTTGATTTAGGTGAGAATATCTCCCGAAGTAATACAGCAATAAACTTCTATTTATTGCTTTAGAGTCCCTTTAAAACGAGACAATAAAATTTTTTGTTACCATTTCCCTTCATTTATTAGTTCTTTAGATCGGTATACGTATCAGTCAATTCATGCAAGTTGTGTCCAGGTCTCCCTCCCCCTAGCCAGCCGTGGGTCATTAGACAATTTGGAAATATAATTCCCCATCTTATAAGCCTGCTCGCAGACGCTATTTATGTTATCGTAGTTGTAAGCATATATATTTTTAACGAAACGTATTATTATATTTAGTAACACGTTTCGTCAACAATATAGCATTTTTATAGTGTATATTAAACCTCTTCATAATCATATGACCTCACACTTTTTAATAAATTTAATGCCAACAAAGCCGTTCGATCCCTGTGGAACACCATATAGGATTTTTTCTTCTCCTACTCTACCATGTACGACACATAACGCAGAGTCTCAAACGAAACTCTTTAAACTATATGCATACCATATCTACCCTACCATGGGTTTGAACTCGGCTGAAGTTGAAAATAACAACTCAAAAGTCACCCTAGCTCAAAAGTAATGCCCCCTTGCATTATAATTATCATCAGCACTATGCCAGCCATTCAATTGCATTTTCTGACCATTAAGACGGCTCAACTGGCTGGTGGCAGCCAGTAAATTGCATGATAAAGGGCGGTGTTGACCTGCTTACCTGCAGCGAGCTTGCGATGGAGTCAGTTTGACGGTGAGCGGAAAAGGCCTTAATAACAAAGTGCCGTTTTTGAATGGGGAAAAAACTTTGTATGCATAGTATGCTTATAAATAACAGCCTAGATTGAAAAATATTGTAATTCCGGTGCTTTTATGGAATAAATAATTTATGTGAAACCAGAGATAGAGGCTTTGCAAAATCATAGATCATTACTGACCTATCACTGATAAGGCCCGCTGGAAAACATCTCACGGATGCTGTTCATAATATCAAGTAATCTGATTAGCATGAGAATGATAAAAAAATATTTGCATAACAAATATTGTCTTTAGACTTTCACAGGTACCGTTGAACTATGCCAATTTGCTCTATAACAATTACTCTGCCCCGGAACCAAAAGCTTTTTAAATATGTTCATACAGCTTGTAAAAATATGGAAAATACGAGTGTTTAGTTCACGGTAATTTGATATTATCATCCATTGCAGTATATTCTCGCTTTCTCATTGGTTGAGAGCCTACGATGAATTTTTCGTATTCTGCCGGTGCCGTGAGCACATGACAAATAATTATCGTATTTGTCATGTGCTCACGCCATCAGAGACAAATACGAGATTTATTTGTCATGTGCTCACGCCATCAGAGTTATTTGTCAACGTTTACAACGTACAGATCATAGATAGTGGAAGTATATTTGTAAGTAGAAAATATACGTTTGACTTGAGGTTTATTGTCTGTTTTAATTTTTATTTACATGGCTGACTTTTCTTGCAAAATGAATAATAAAAGGATTATTGAATTCGGCTTTTGCAGGATATCAGAATTGTTCAGACCTCGGTCAGCGTTATCTGCCTCAGCTTCGCTTCCGCAGATAACGCTGACCTCAGTCTGTGCGTTGTAAACGTTAACAATAACTCTGATGGCGTGAGCACATGACAAATACGATAATTATTTGTCATGTGCTCACGCGACCAGCAAAATACGAAAAATTCATCGTAGGCTCTCAACCAATGAGAATGCGAGAATATACTGCAATGAATAATAATCTCTCATATTCGTTACAAGAATCTGATTTCCGGCTATGGAGTTTTACGTTGGTCCTCTAGTTTCAACTTTCAAGTCCTGTTTTGACAGACACTTCTGCCAATATACCCTCACCCTACAAGAAGGTCAAGTAACTAACATAATTTATTGGTTTCGTGACCGGAATAGCAGCAACAAACACTTGTGATTTGTGTGCACGGCCGCGCGTACTATGTCATACGGCTTATAGTTATAAGCGATCAAGTATCAACTTGCGATGCTAAAATCCAATTTCCAATGGGTGGTGAAACTTTATAGTACTAAAAGTAAAAACGTCAACTACGTATACGATTTATGTGCAATAACAATACAACAAATTGTTGTACTATAACAGATAACATGTCACATACGTGAAAGGCAAATCGTAGTGTGTAGATTTTGTTCGAGATAATCCATTTTCCGACAAAAATCCATATTAAACTGTGGTTATTTTACTACGAAATCCGTACTATGATCCGGTGTTCAGGAAATGATGCGTTAAATGGTCCAACCTGCCACTGAGCGACTTGGCCGGCTATTGTCTTAGAATTTCAGCGTGTTAGAGTATTTACTGCGAGGGTTTCAGAGTATGTACCGAGCCAAACTGAGGATAGACCGTCTTTTTACCGGGTTTTTATCGCGAATTTGATGATTTTATGTATTTATCAAAGCTTCCTTACATAGAATTAAAAAGTATGACAAATAATGATAGTATTTAAAAATAATGAAAAATTCATGCGGTAGTTTGAAGCACATGCGGGCGGTGGACGGTAAACAGAATCAACAGTTCCATTGGCCTAAATATACGGTAGCAAATATCATAACATTCTTAAGAGCTCTAGTTTAAACTATGCATGCAATTTCTGCAGCTTCACATGTACTTCAATTGCGATAACGATGGCAGGGAGTTGCAACTGCTCGGTGCTCTTCGACACTTCACAATCTCACCACACAATTAATAACGCTTACCGACGCTAGACTTTGTCTTTCTAGTACGCATGCATGTTGCACACATGCCGAACACTATATCTGTATTAGAATCAATATCAACCAACAACATCGTTCATGTGGGGTTTACAGTCTGTGTTGGTATGAAAATGTAAATCGTTTGTCCTAATTACCTTTGCAAATACTTATCGTCTTTAAACTCATTTTTGAACACACTCTGCAGTGATTTAGCTCGCGTACAACAAAATTCCGCCTCAGGATATGATTGTTTATTACTCACCTACAGTAGCTGTAGACCTCTGATAATAAACTTATTCAGCATGAATGATTCGACCAGGACTACTTTGCCCAAGCTAGCCTTGTCTTGTGACTGGAGCTAGAAGAAACCACGCGGTCCACGCCTCTGAAAGTGCAACGAGAATCACAATGACAGTGCTTCCATAACGAAAATCGAGATTTCCCTTTTCGATGATGAAAATTTCCTGATATTTCCTGATTTTTTCTCCAGATTTCCTGATATTTCCTTAATGATTTCTGGCATAAAAACCATTAAAACCAGTTTCATTCAATACAATTCATTTCGAATTTTATTCTCCCTTAAACGATTTAAAGACCTTTTTACATGACTAAATTTTCTTAGAAAAATTTCACGTGTCAAAGGATTTTTGATCATTTAAATTAGGGGTTTTTGACAAATTTACATTCAAAAGACATTTGACACATGAAATTTGCCAAAGAAAATTTGGCCGTGTAAAATGAGGTAAAGACTTTCAGTAAGTTTTGAAAGGAAATATCAATGACCAATGAAAATAAATATCAAAGATAGTCTGACTGTTTACATTATATTTGAAATGTGACATTAGGTCAATAGCTGAAAATGTACAGTAAAACAGCTACACAGAACAAAATATGAACAGAACAAAATAAAAACTTCATGAAATATTAAATAGACAAATACTGCATGTCCTAATCCTATCACGACTTGTTAAATCATTTAAGTGTTTTAATAAATTCTTTTCTCAGTTCAGCTACCTCATCATTATCAGCATCTGTTTTCATTGCTTTGTGGAGATTAAGCATATCTCCTTGTGACTCAAGTTTAGCAGCCTTATGTCTCCCTTGGGATTTAGCAAATGCCATCTTTGTTGTAAGGAGGGCCACCAGACTTTCCTGCTTAAGCGAAGACCTGTGATCAGTTTTTACTAACTTCAACTGGCTAAATAACCTTTCTGCAGCTACATTAGAGAAGGGCAAAGATAGAAGGACTTTCATCACCTTTGTTAAGTGTGGATATCTTGGCTTCCCACTCCCATCTTTCTCTTTAAACACCACTTGCCAATACTCTTCTGGGGTTAGTTGTTCACTGAGTTTTGGATTGAGTGCTCTCCATTCTGGATCTACACTTTGCAAAGCAGCAACTCCTTCCAGGTGTGGCATTTCTTTATATAATGAACTCAGAGAAGCAATTTTTAAATTAAAAGCCATAATGGGTAATAAACAAGACAGATGATCCACGTTTTGGCAGTTGGCAAATCTTTCTTGAATTTGTGCTACTGATTTGATGAGAAAATCTCTGCAGTGTGAGTGGAAAAGTTGGATATCCCCATGGCTGGTCAGACCTCTGGATTCCAAATCGCTTTCGATCTCTCGAATTGTTTCAGTTGCTAAAATTCCTAAATATACACTTTGTTGAGAGGCACTTGATGATCTTTGTTTCTTGCATCAATTTTGAAAGCATTGACACTTCTGATATATGATATTTCCAAAGTATCACCACATATGGACAATATTAACTTCGCAACTTCATCTTTAAGTTGATGAAGTAAAGGTGTTTCAGATTGAAAAAGGAGATTGAAGGATACAAATCTACCCAAGGAATAGTCCATGAACTCCAAATAAGCTAGTGTATATTTGTTGTTAAGGCTACTAAGGATAGATTCATTCGTGTGGGTTGGATCTTCCATGACTTCAGAAGTAAGGTAAAGCTTCAACGCACTGTATTGCTCAAGAATTCTTTTGACTGCACCTTTCATCGAAAGCCATCTTGTTTGACCAGACTTTAAGATTTTATGCTGTTCAAGATCAAAAAATTCTTGAAACTCAACAAAAGCTTCAGTTCTCTTTGGAGACATGCTGAAGTGGGAGTATATGTTACGCCATAGGTCTTCCAATGATTTTGGAAGTTTTTTACAGGCGTAAGAGCTACACTGGTGAATCATGTGACATGAACACTTGACTGCCATAATCCATGGATAATCCTTTACCAACATCTGTGCTACAGAGTGGTTCTTTCCAAACATGACATTACATGTATCAGAGGAAAATCCAATCACATTTTCCATGGGAATACTCTTGTCACTTAAGCATTTAATGACACTTTCATAAATAGTTGTTGCAGTTCCATCTGGCAGTGTTACTAGATCAATCAAAAAAGTATCCAACTTGAAACTTACTTCATCAAAATATGTCCCAAGTATAGCCAGTTGTGTCATTGTTGAACGGTCAGTTGTTTCATCGATTATCAATGAAAATGGATTGGCTTTCAATTTAGTGTTATGGTGCGCTATTTAGCGGCGAATATATTTTCAATTCGGTATATTTTCAACCTTTTAACTTCGGGTTCAAATCGTATTAGCGCAACCGTAACACAAATAGTATGAAACCTTTTATATAACTTTATTTAATTTCAAATATATATATATACGAATTAGCGTCTCTATAATACTATAATACTGTTATCCTAATATTTCAACTTATCTCTCTATTCGTCTGAGCTGAGCAGTGAGCACAACTTTCAATCTTTATTCTTTATTCTTCGTATTTCGTCTTCTTTGATAAATCAATGATAGTAAATGTTCCAACTTCTTTAGTTTACTCGATGAGGCTTAACTGTATAGCCTTTGAACTATATACTTCAGCCTTTATTGGCTTATGAAGTATTTCAGCCTAAACGGCTCTTCTTACTTCACTAACTCTATCCTAACTTGGGTTGTGCTCAGCTTTTATAATAAACTTAAGAGGAAGAGATCTATAACTATTACTTATTTCCTCTACGCAATATGTTCGTCAAAGAAAGTCTTAGCAGCGTTTTTTAACCACAAAACAATGTCCTGGTTTGCGGTGGTTTGCGGTGATAGGCGTTGTCCGTGGTTTTTAATCTCGGTAACTATTTGCTTACTCATGCGGGGAAGGTTACCCTAGGTCTTTCATATCATTAAAATAGCATAATAAATGGCAACATACATAATATCGAATATATAGATTTTTATGTTTATAATCTAACATGGTATAACAATGCCATGTTACATTAGTAATGACTTCTTTTTATTGAGTAAAATCCAAGCACTTGACGTATGACATTTGTCGCTTTTTGTTTCCCAAGCTTAACATTTTGTAACGACACTTCTGAAGGAAATAGACTCTTTAACAAAGCAACCAAATCTTCTGACCAACTAATTGGGAGGTTATTTTCTGCAATGAATGCGCAAAGTTTGATTTCAATTCGGGCAGGCTTTGTCTGAGAAGCGAACAAAGATGTTGGCTGTTGGGTATGATTCAGGGGCGTCGGAACGTCTCTAAAAGTGGGGGGGGGGCTAAATTGGCCTGGATCATTTTCATATAATGTCATATCCACTATGTTTTAGGTATATAACAAAAGAATTTTATCCGATCATGTGCTCGCTCCATGTGCTTCCTTGCTGATATTAATTGCCTTATTTTAAGAAAGTGAGAAGCTGTCTTCAACTGATAGCAAAGAAGGAAACCGATAAAATATTTTTATGAGGTTAGGGAAGAACCGTGCCTTGATTAGTTATCTACAAAGATTATATGTCAAGAATATCTTATAATATGCACGACCAATGCTCAACGTACCAGATATAATAAAAAAAACACAAACGGATAAAACAAAATATATATAACTGGTTGTTTTACAGCCTTTTATATTTTTCTGGTGACCCTTGAACTCAACAGAAACAGGAATAACGTATACCTAAATGTTTTTGCTTGTTTGCTTGTAGCTAGTGCTCTAATTTCATTGCTTTCATACATTGACTTATGATTTTAAATCTTAATGTCTTTAAAATCTTAATGAGAACTCAAACCTCTCTTTTCTTGACGTTTTAATGTCATCTTATGATGAGAATGTGCCAAAATATCTTATTCTTTTGTCATTTGCACTAGCAAATTCGTTGGCTGCTTCAAGGAAATCAATAGCATCAGTTCTATCACTATGTACATAACATAACATAGACTGATTTAATTTCTCCTGTGTCATTGTGTTTCGTAAGTGTGTTTTAATTTGACGCAATGCAGAAAAGCTTCTTTCTGATGTACTGGATGTTACTGGTACTGTTAAATACAACTGAAACAGCTTTCTGACTTCACTGAGCATCGCTCTGATTGCTCTGTTGTCCGATTCAACGAGAGCTTGGGTGATGCTGTCAACATTCGAATGGCTACATGCTGACTTAGTCGATCAAAATCTAAGTCATTTCTACAGCACTCGGTAACGGCTGGTGGAATCTGAACTTCTTTCCCATCTGCAGCATCAATTAAAATTTCTTCCATGCTTTGGATGAATGTAAACGATGGCTGATCAAAGCGGTTGGTAATTTCGCCACTGATACAATCACTAACTTCAAAAAAAATTCGTCTGTAATGCTCTTTAGGTGTCTGATAAACATGACTTTCTGCACCGCCATCAATACGTTTTGGCACTTTCCTGAGTTTGGGAAGTTTTGGCTCCTTAACATGTTCCGTCCGTTCAGATTCTTGTAAGACGCTCCAGAGTTGCAAAAAAGCCACGGGTATGCGGGTATTACCCGCGAGGAAGGTTTCCAAAATGGGCAGTCAGTGAGGAAGGTTTAATGTCAACACACCACATAATGTATCCTTAACACTAACATAAAAGAATAATAGATGATGATCTATTCCAAAAATCATGCCTTCTTTCTGAAATAATATTGGTTCATTCTCATTTTCAGTTTGGAAAGCTTTACAACATTTTGAGGAAGGTTTGAAAACTTTGAAAATTTTGCTCGGAGGAAGGTTGAACACTTTTTTGCAACTCTGAGACGCTCAAGTAGAACTTGTCAAAGTTTTCGTCATTCCTTTGTCGATGGTAGTATGACTTTGTCAGAGATGCTGTCTTAAAAGCCTCTTGCGCAGATATGTCTTTACTCTGCAAGGAAAGAGATAGTTGCTCCGAGGCAGCAAAAAGAAAATGAGAAAGCTTAAGGCTAAAGAATGTGGAAAACTTTTCCATAGAAGTTTTGAGACCACCAGCTCTTCCTGCGTGCTCATCGTTCCCGTTGTATATTTCTTCCAAAGGGCTGATAAGTGCAGCATAATTCTTCAGTATCGAGTCTATCGATGCCGTCCTCATTGTCCATCGGGTTGGACAAAGCTTTCGCAACTGGGGAGTATCTGGGCATTCATTTGCTTTGATGCTTTTAAATACTTCTGATTGTTTTGGCGAGTTTTTTATCAACTTCAAAATTTCATTGACAATATCGAGAGCATCCCGAACTAAACTGCACTGCTTGGCAACGTCTTGCAAACATAGGTTAAGGCAATGAGCAAGGCAATGTACATGAATAGCGGAAGGTTCCACCTCTTGTACTCGGGTCGCCACTCCTTTGACATTTCTTTGCATATTACTGGCGCCATCGTACGCTTGGCCACGACAGTTCCTGATTGGAAGATTCAATCTGATAAGAACGTCTTTGATGACATTAAACAATGTGTCTCCAGTTGTGTCAGGAACAGCAACCACTCCAACTGGATCTTCATGGACAATAAAATTTTCGCCAACCCATCGTACTGATATGTTGAATTGCTCTTGATTTACAACATCAGATGTTTCCAGGGGCGTAGCAAGGCAAGGGGGGGGGGGGCAGAAGGGAAGTGTTGACAACATCCGAGAAAAATTGAAATTTCTAATGCTTCTGAAATGCAGTTTCTGGCATTCTGGAGGAATTTGGGCAGAAAAAAATTACAAGTTAAGAATTCAGCAGAATAGTAGTTTTTATATAAGATCATTGCTGTATTAAAATCATTAAATATGTAGGCAAACTTTACATCAATTTTGCATGTAAACAAAAATCAACCACATTTTGAGAGAATCAAAGCTGTTTTCTATAGGTCTATTTAAAAACAGTATACATCTTTTGCTGGTAGAAAAAAAAATCAACTAAATAAGTCAATATGACAATATAACTCAATCTGTCAATATGAAAGAATAGTTTCAAAATATATAGTTTATGAAATGTCTCGTCCACTTAGCAACCAGTTTACCAGGAAGTCTAAACCAAATTCGTTCTTCTTGGAGCACAATCAGCAAACTTCTGAATAAGGTTGTCCAAGTCAAGATTTTGCAGCAAATCGACTTCCACTGAAATCGGCAATCCGATTTTTCATGCTTGGAGAGAACTTCGCTTTTTTTCCAATTTCCAAATCCAATCTTTATGAAGGCTGGGTCGCCTTTTGATGCAATCTTAAATTAACACATTATATCGTATAGTCATTAGACAAAAATAGATAAACTTTTAACATCTGCGATCTAAGAAATAAGACTGTTTGAGAACTAATTTCTTACAATGACTAACTTTGAACATCTAAACAGACTTTATGACAAACATATCAAAATGAGTGAGATTTTTTGACCGACTGGCGTTCGTACTTGGTGCTCCTTAACTCGATGGAACAGCAAAAAAGCGCGCAAAAATTTGAAATCAAAATATAATCCAAAATAATCCAAAATCATAATCCAAAATTTTTCACATTTTATTTGTAAGTTGTAATGTTATGTAATAAAAGTAATGTGCTCGTGATTTGGCGTACTCCAGTCCATCGTGTTTTTAAGACGCACTTGCAAAATTGGGACAACGCGTCTATCGTGACGAACGACCAACTCTCCCCCAACTTATCGCGAGCATTCAAAACTCGATGAAGCACACGAAATCATGAGCTATTCTTTAAATAGAAATTTGCTGTATAAAATAAAATAAAATATTGCTTTAATACCTGGGAATTGAACACTCTACAATAGAAACAAAATGCTTTATCCTTAGCTGCTGAATATTCCAACCACTCAAATTTATCGTACCAAGATACCAAAAACTTGCGTTTTCTCTTGTCTTCTGGAAAAGAAATATCCCTTGGCTGGCATGGGCCTTTGCTAATTATGTGGTTTTTTAATTCCTTTATTGTGGGTAATGGTGCAGAAGGATCGTATGAATAATTCATAAGATCTGACGAAGCTTCCGCCATTTTGCTACGAAAACAGGCTATACTTGATGTAAGCCAAAATGTACTGTTATAGATGCATGATCAGAATTTACGCGATACAAGATTAGACATTTAGACTACTCATTTTAAAACACTTGCGATACGAACATATGTATGTGCTAGATTTGATAAAAATATGTATAATGAATACAACGTTTTCTTGTAGTGTGGTCTCTTTATACCTCACCCCCCCCAATATTTTATACAGATTTGGGCGTTTTAATAAAGCGGGTTGTCGAACGATTGGGGGGGCGACCGCCCCCTTTGCCCCCCCCCCCCTTGGCTACGCCCCTGGATGTTTCGTCAGCTATGAGTGAGAACCAATAGGCATTTCGAATATCAGTTGCAATTTCCCTGAGAATACATTTGCCCAAAATTTATGTCTGCTCACGTATGATATCACCCGATAAGTATTTTCACTCCGACATCCATTGTTTAAGAGCAGGTACATCTAAAGAACGAAGCTTCAGCAACTGCTGGAGATTTCCTTCGTCGCTTTTGTGACCATGCACTGCAAGCCCTTGACGAAGAAGGTAAGCTAGGCTCTGCAATTGTTTTACTAAACACATCCTTCTGCTTTCTTGCTCAACTTTAAGCTGACTTGAGAGTTGCTGAGATACTGGTTGTTGCTTTTGACTTGCATTGTGCTTCACACTTGCTTCACGATGAGCTGAGGAATTCTCGTGTGTCCTAAACTTTTCAGGCGCTTTCTTCCAGTTGTTGAATCCATATTGCGTAAATGCTTTTTCTGCATTTTTGCTAAATGTTAATGTACCCCTTCGTTCTTCTTTTCTGCAGATGTAACAGAACAACTTATTCTGAGATTCACACAACGTTAGCCAGTCAAATGATTCAAACCACTTTGGCTTCACGTGACGTTTCTTTTTCCTTCCATTAGATATGTATTGCACTTCAGTATTTTTCAATATCTTTTCATCGGAAGTGTGATTCGGTGTGTCAGAGGTGCAACAGTGTTGCTCACAGGTAGATGGAATTGACAAATTCTGAAAGAAGTTAGATAAAGCAACATAATTACGGTCATTCTCATTCTAAAACTAAGTAGAATTCAATCAATCAATAGCCACATTGTGTTGTATTGTATCTAAAACTAAATAGCGAAAGATACGGTATACAGTTTATAGTTCTTCTTACGGCTATTTGCGTTCAAGCACAAACCGCAAAGGCGCAAAAACTTTCACGGTAAACATAGGTTGCATGGGAATCATACTCAACTTACCACTGGTTCTTCTACATCATGATCGCTATCATCACTCAATAAAGTTCCTTGTAAATCCTGTTCTGTCTCGGAATGGTCAACTTCTGCGACTAATTCCTCAGCTGGTCCGGATGTGGATCTTTATTATGCGCAGTATGTAGATTAAGACAGTATTTTATACTTATATGTTAAATAAATAAACATTAAATAAATAAAAACTAAAATAATGACTGCACCTTTTCGTAAAGAAGGCTTTACTGCCTGACTGCTTTCTTGTATTCATTTATTCATCACAACTCGTAAATGTTTGTATCATATAGTAATTAAAATTTCAAATATACAATGCTTTTATACAATGCTGTTGACGAGATTGGGGAGGCGAATAAAATTTGTTCAGCGGTCCAAATTATCTTAAAATTAGACTACTTTATGTAAATGCACGTTTGGTAGCCGGACTATAACCATTGGTTGTATTGTAGCGAATTATATTAATTCCCTTTTTTAGTACGTGATTTAATTTAGGTCTTGTTGAAAGTGGGGGGGGGGGGCAAAAGATATTCAGCCCCCCCCAAACAAAAGAAGTGGGAGGGGGGTACAGCCCCCCCCCCCGTTCCGGCGCCCCTGAACTAACCACTGAGTATTTTTACAAAACACAAAGCAACTGCAACTCCGAAAACAACATCTTAAATTTATTCTAGCTTTCTACTATATTTTAGTCATCATCAGGAATGACGCTAGCTACATAACAGTGATACTGTTATGTAGCTAGCGTAACAGCTAGCATAACACTAGCTAGCTAGCATAACAGTGATACTCAAACGCTAGCTAGCATAACAGTGATACTCAAACGCTAGCTAGCTAGCATAACAGTGATACTCATGACGCCAGCTAGCATAACAGTGATACTCAAAGTCTCAGAGGAACAATTATCAAGACTTTTAGGATTACAAAAGCGTTGTGCCCGCCTAATCCTTGATGCGAATCCATCTGATAATTGAGTAGCATTATTTAATACATTAAAGTGGTTCCCATAGATGACACTATTCGTGTACATAAATTGTGCATGATGTATAAAATAATCAATAAAATGTGTCCGCAGTATTTTGATAACTACGTAAGCTATGTTAAGAATCGGCATGAATATTGTACCAGAGCATCTTCTAATATGAAATTAGTTGTACCAAAATGCCATACAAGATCTGGACTTCGTTGCTTTCATGCTAGTGCTGTTCGTCTTTGGAATGAACTTAATGTGGATAGCATGAATATTAGTGGGTTAGGTAAATTTAAAAAACACTTAGTTAAAATAAAATACTTTTAGTAAATGAAAGTTGTGATCATTTTCTGGTCGCACAGACATTCGAATTGAAATATGTAGATATTGTAATTTAAACTATATATATTTTTGGACCACAATGTAAAATACTGGTTTACCAGTAATTTGTGTAATCCTGTAATAAAGTTCATAAAGTTCATACTCATATAGTGAAGGTCATAACGTGATTTGATACATGATATTTTTATTTTATTTTACAAGCTTTGTCACAACACTAAGAAAGCATTACAAATTGTGACAGGGAATCACAACAGCTTTTGGCCAGTTACTGTGATCCCATATAAGGTTACATATACCATATTTAGGAACATGCGTCAGTGTACATTAACTAGTTAAATATAAGTTCTTTCGAAGCTTTAGTTCCATGATTCAGTTCGGGTTTAAACCGTCGTATGTCAGTATTGAATTCGAAGAAAAGGGAAAGTTGGAAATATTGCAGCTGTCAACAAAAATAGCTCGGATCGTTTCATTACTTTAAAAAGGGAGTATTTTCAACTGAAACACGACATATACGACGACGTCCGTAAAAGAATCGATACTATTGTGGGTAAGTGCAGGGGCGCAGGAAAGGGGGGAGGGCACTGGGGGCACGTGCCCCCCCAACTTTTAAAGTGATGAGAAAAAGTGCCCTTTTTAAAAAAAAGTGCCCTTTTTGCATGGCTGACAATAACATTGGTATGCCCTTCTGAAAGATACGAGATTGTGGCTGAATGATTGTTGGTAAAACGTTTTGTAAGGTCCCCGTATTTCACTACAATTCACTACATTTAAGGCTTTTGGATGGAGTTTTCTTGCCCCTGGCGATATTCACATTAATACGAATAGCCGACATACCTCTGAGTTTTACAAATACTGGAGAAGCGGCTCAGCATAAAAAGTGTCGCATTTGCACTTTTATTGTCAGCAGTCAATTTCCTCACTCCATATCATACATATTACAGGTAGTACTCATTTCTTGTGTGGAGTATTCATCTCTGTGGAGTATTGGTGATGAAAAATTGGACCTTAATTAATTCAAATACTTTAAGCAACAATTAATACATTTTCAGCTGTATTGTTGTGGAATAGAGTAAAACAAATATAATGGTCCGATTATATACAATATTATTTGCAAAAAATATGTTAGGAGACACAAAAACGTGTATGTAAAACATTTGTAAAATGCAAGATTTCCAGTTCTACCAGTAAACTATAAATATTAAAGACAGTTAAGAAACAAAAAGCCTTGATTTATGCGACGTTCACATCAAAACAAGATAGCATGTAATTTAAAAACATTAAAGCATGATTGTAAAAACCAGGTGAAAACTTAACCATATGACAAATGTTGATGAACAACAAAGCGGACTTAAAAGACAAAAATACTCGTAGCAAAACTCGTTGCTAAAAATACGTTATACTCAACAATTTTAGCTAGAAATATATTGTTTTTTCTCGTGAATATGAACTGCAAAATTTTTTGGTTTTATGCCAATCCAATTGCCCCTTGAAATATTGTTTTTGCCAATATACTTCGAGGATTTTTACAACATTTCCTTGTTAAAGGTTTTTCTTTAAGTTTTAAAACTAGTTTATAACGTAGAATTAAATAGAACGGCATACAACATATACATGCACCATATGGACACAATTAGATTACTATTTAATTCTATATTACAGTGTTTTATGGAAATTTGCAAATATATATTTTTCTCTGGACTGCCTAATTTAGGTGCATGAATCACAAACACTCACTATTTAACAATTTCAAAGACAATTGCGTTGTATAGCCACCATAAATGAATTTACTTGAAGGTGCCCTTTTTTTATGAAAAAGTGCCCCTGAAAGCCAGAGCCCCCCAACTTTAACTTGCTTCTTACGCCCCTGGGTAAGTGCAATATATCCTTCCTGTCAACCTAGTAGCATTACAAAAATTGATACAACTTACATGTATAGCACAACGCAACGCATGAACACAATAATTTGTATTCAACGGTATCATAAATTCGCTGAAAAATTTTATAAATCATTATAGCAAACAATACAAAATACCCTTTCTGGTGTATTTTTTTGAAATAGAATTGTGAAAATATTTTTTTCGAATTTCACCCCCTCGGAAAATGTCCAGTCCGGTGCTGATTGGATATGAATATAATCATACGTCACTGGCCCTGTTTTGGGTTTAACAATTTTAAAATGTTTCGGCTCTCCACGCGACCATAGAAATCTGTGTTATGGTAGTAAAAGGAGCACTTACGACGATAAACAACAAAGCGTCAATAAAAATAAATTTCATTTTACGAACTCTGTCCAAATAACGTCTTATCGTCAAACATTATGGACAGAATACCTCATAAATAATTATTGCTGTAAATCAGGCATATTTCATGTAGGAATAATTGTCTATTATATTATTGAATTAATAACATTGTTGAACTATAGTTGTCTGTTACTAAAATATTGAGTGTGTTTATTGAGATGTGGTCCAGGCCCCTGCACCTCGGCTGCAACAGGGCTTTGGTTGAAACAATTTTAAATTATTGTTGCGCAAATCGTAACCGTTTCTGAAGCTGTACTTTATGTTATGAAGTTTAAGTTTATATGACTTGGAATGAGCTTTTTCATTAATTCGTACATCTTCCATTACGTTCTTCCATTTTACGAGCTTTGAAAATCTATTCTCATGACAGCAGATTTTTTTAAATTAATATACATCGAGATGGGAACCTTCATCGCTACTGCCTTTGTTCAATACTATTTTAAAAACGGCGTTGAACACACCGTGGAACCAGCACCACATGGTAACAGCAAAGCTAAAGAAAAAAGTCACTACGTGCGTACATGGCAGAGCACAAAAGATGCAATCAAAAACTCCGCGAAACTGCCACGCAAGTGTGTACACGATGTTATCCACGATGTGACAGAAGATTCGCAGTCATGTACAGGATTAGGACAGTTACCAAGAGGAAGACAACAAGTAAAGGACATGAAACGCAACAACGGCGGCTCTCATCGACCAAATTCATCCACCAAATCGAATGATCCTTGGTACTCTATGATTAAGGAATGTAAAGCGCAGGCTAGATGCAAAGATACTGCGTTTATTCGTGACGTCAGGGTTGGCGCTGTGCCATTTTGCATACTTTGAAATGAAAGGCAGCTAAATGACCTCCATAGACTTTGCTGCAACGTTAAGTTGTTTAAACCCTTAACAGTAGACCCAACCTTCAACATTGGAGAATTCAACGTTACCCCGATATCATATGAGAATCTTCTGCTGGAAACGAAGCAAGGTCAAAATCCTACTCTTATTGGACCGGTTCCAGTGCATAAAAAGAAGACCAAAGAAACCTATTCCCTTTTCTGCGGTACATTGAAAACATTGAAACCAGACCTGGAAATCTCCTTGCATACGGAGCAGATGACGAACAAGCTCTTTCCAGCGCGTTCGGAGAGAATTTCGAAAGAACAACACAGTTACTGTGTTTCATTCATTTAAAAAAGAACGTCGAAAACAGGCTAGTCGAAATGGGAATAACTGGAAAAATAAAAGATGATATTGTCGCAGAAATATTTGGCCGACAAGTTGGCGACGTATATGGATGTGGTCTTTCCGACGCTGAAAGTAAAGAAAGTTTTTCCAAGCAAATGGACGTTGTGAAGGAAAAATGGAGCAAATGCCATGTAAATGGTCTTAAGTTTTTCCAGTGGTTCGTGAAGAACAAAGCAAAGAAAATGATAAACCACGTAATTGCTCCAGTTCGTCAAAGAGCAGGGCTAGGATGCCCTCCGTCCAAGTTCACAACGAACAGATCGGAAAGAACAAACGGTGTCATTCAGGATTTTATCAAACGACGCTATGGCTGCGCCGCGTTGACGTCTTTTCATTTTCTGTTGCGCTGCAAGATCTCATTTCCATGCAGGAGAAAGAAGTCGAGTTGACTGTTGTAGGGAAAGGGGAGTATCGTATATGTCCTGCCTATCGAAATCTCCAGGTGACGCCAGCACAGTGGGTTCGCATGACTCAGAAACAGCAGAAGCAGGCTTTACAGAAAATACACACAACCAGCGTTGACGACAGTTCCTCTACAAATGAAGTACAGGTGACAAGAGCTGTTTTAGAAGAAATAGATCCGATTCTTGGAGAAATTCTTGGGGCTGGTGTTGACTGGCTTCCGCGAGACGTTCTGGCTCAAAAAACGAGAAAAGCTGCAGAAATCCATGATGCAGGCATGCGCACAGCTATCGGGCTTTCTTTAACTGGCACAACAACCACAGTAGTCGTCCCTTCAAGGAACAACCCACAGCAGCCTCACATTGTGAACATTTATCCAAACGGGAAATGCGAATGTGACAAGAGTTGCCCTGCGTTTTCGTTGAAGATATTTGTGCACACGTGCTCGTTGCTTGTTTAAAGACGTCGCGAATGAAAGAGTTCCTTCAATGGTTTATTACCACGAAGCGTAAGACTGGAGGAATTAACTACAGCAGAGCAGTTTCTTTTGGAATGCCTGCTGGAAGGGGAAGGAAAGGGGAGGTGGCTCCTCGAAAGAGAAAAAAACGGTGCCCAGCAACAACTCAGGTGCAAGAAACAAGCTGACCACATCAAGAAACGATAGGCCTTTTCTGCAACCTGATCAACTGAATACACAGCGATTCACCACCCCAGCTGTTGAAACACAACAGATTCCAACGTTTCCAACTCCATCGCACGTTAACCCAATACAACCAGCGAACCCACCACGTCAGCGTCTTAGCACACCTTACTCACCTTGCCACCCACCCCAGCCAAACGTCAGACCTTCGTATCCACATCCAGCTCCAAACACATTTATTTTATATTCCCTGCATTTTTGCCCTCCACTTACTTCGGTGTGTTTTGGCTGTGGAAACTCCTTGAAACCATCTGGCATGATCTGTATAATCCTCCGGGAGACCTGGTCATTGTTTCCTTCATGCAAAGGCAATATTTCCGCGAGGGTGAAACCCCTACAAGATGCGGTAATGTGTATTTTCATTGCAGTACAAGGTGTGTACGGTTAAGACAGCCAGCATTTGATCCTCCGAGGCACTGCATTGTGACAGATACAATAAGAAGCCTGCTGACTCCAGTACACTATCAGTATGTTGAGCAAAATCTAGGTGTATTGTTGTAATTATGAATGTGCACTTTGTGCATATAACGTTCTATAATTGACGTGATCGTGCGCATTCTCTCGACGACTGCACGTAAGTCAATCGATTTTTAATAACGGAAGTTTTTAACTAATTAATAGTTAAGACAACTGCTGTCAGAATTTAATCTTTGCATGCGACTTTGATGTGTGTTTGAAGAACGAAACAGTTCGAAAGCAGCATTTATTTTATAGGGGTCTTATACACGAGAAATCATTTAAGGGATATTTTACAGCAAAATATTGTAAGCGTATTTACATATTTTATTACCATTCATTGTACAGTCCTAGCAAAGTTTTATTAAAATACTACTAAAATAGCAGGCATTTGGCATCAATTTTGATGATTTTGGGGAAATGTGTGTGTGTTTTTGACTGATTTGGACGGTATCTCGAAATTTCTTAGCAACATCTTGACATCCCTAAAATTCATAATTAAATGAAGGTAATCCCCGCCACTCTACAGTAATCAATAATACTGTAAGTTTATTGGCGAGTGGTGTTGAGTAGTGCTGTGCAAACTCCGGTTTTGTCAGCTCCGGCTCCGGCTCCGGCAAAAAAAAACTCCGGCTCCGGGAAAAAAAACTCCGGCTCCGGCAGAAAATTTTAGGCTTGTGCAAATTTGTCAAAATTGGAAATTTTTACAGTTTAAATTGGAAACGCCATCTTTGTTTTTTATTTAACACTTCGCATTCTTCGCATTAACATTTTGTAATATGCATGATGCACGGTATTGTATTTGCAAAAACAAGACGCAAGGTCAATGTGCATGGTTAAAACTTTTTATTATCAAACTTAATGAAAGCAAGTTTACCAATGTTTCCTGTTACAATGTTACCCGCCAAAGGAAAGACTCTGCTCTCAGACCTTACTGATGAGGGTAAGTTATTCTTTAAAACACATAATCGACCTTTCATGTTTACAATAATGTCAATATTGTAGGCATAGCGTCGCAGCGTTTGATGAAATTTTTAGGTAAAATTTTCACATGCTTTACCGTCTTGCGGACGTCACAGTCATACAAAAATAACATAAAATACCATAATTATAATTTGTATGTTTGTGTCAAGCTGTATTGGGCTGTATTTACTTTTTCTTCGATGGAGTAAGTTTTTCGTTGATCTATGATAGAAGTTTGCAGCACAAATAAGTGCTGCCGGAGTTTTGCCGGAGGTGAACAAACTCCGGCTCCAGTTCCGGCAAAATAGGGCAAAACTCCGGCTCCGGCCCTCCGGCTCCGGTGCACAGCACTAGTGTTGAGACAACTAAACGAGACATGTCTAGAATTTTGGAATTTCTCTCAGGTTTTTCGGAGGATTTTATTTTTTTTAGTGACATAATTCCTGGAGAACTTGCTAAGTTAATTTCGTAATTGTAACCTGTTATACTTGACCAAGCGGCCGTTTTACTTTGATTACTTATATTCACGCAGTTAAATTACTTATATTTTGCGCTTCTTCGCATTTTCAAAGCATTTTCTAAGTGTCCGCGTTTTCCACTAAAGTAGAAAATGCGGACATGAGAGAGAATTCCTTATTTGAACGTTTTTCGCATTTTCCAAGCATTTTCTACAACCGATCCGAACGTTGTATTCCAATAAAATTACTGGTTACAACGTTTGATAATTCCAATAGTTACTGGAATTGTCATTTCACGCATATAAAATGAACCCTGACCCAAACCCCAACCCTGACCCTAACCCTAGCAATCCCAATAATTTATTGGAGACAATAATTTTATTGGGGTACAACGTTCGGATCGGGTGTTTTCTAAGTGTCCGCGTTTTCCACTAAAGCGGAAAATGCGGACGTGACGGAAACTGCCTTTTTTGCATGTCTGCCTTTCCGCTGTCCACAGGCGGTGACCGCAGTCCGTATGTCCGCGTTTTCCAGCCAGAGTTTTCAAACACAATTTTCACCACAATTAAACGACTAAAAATCTGTTTGTTGAGATTTTAATCAACACGTGTCCTTTACGTTTAGCAGTAATCAAATTTTAAAATACTGTCCGACAAATATTTACGTTTCCGTTCCTCTAATTTAGTTTACTTTAGCATCATAGTTAAGGAACATGTCCAACTACTTCAAAATCGTCGCTCATTTCATTCGGATATCACGAAGTTGCTTCGAGATTTTACTTTTGTAATGAACAATGACTTAGAAGTACATAAAAGGAACATTTGGCAATATTTTTGTCTATATTTGGCATACCTCTATTGACGGGACTTTGACCTTGGAAATTACGCTGTAATGTTAGTCCAGTTCAGTTTTCAGATCAGTAGTTTAATGGGGTTTCCCCTGTATCGCATGAATGAATTTCGCGATCGTGTTTCATCCGGTGGTTTCATCAACAACATCAATTAGTGTAAGTGTAACGTGCAAAAAGATGTTGTACAATTTGTGGCGTTTTAATAATGGATGTCCAAGAAACTGTTGCAGGTTAGTAGGATTTATTCATCCGAGAGTAGGCGATTCACTTTTCAACTGATTTGGAAAAACAAGAAAGTTTCGCTCAGTTTTATACGTTATTGGCATAACATGCTATTGCGTGGGACGTTTTGGAAGCAGAACAATATTCGTGAATGAAATATAATTTAAATGAATAATGTTGAATCTTGCCACTTTTAACAAAGGACCGGTATATGGCAGTTTATATCACACCGATTTTAGGTACGGGCACTTCGAATACTGGAAGGGAATTAGGCTGTGGGAATTTCAATAAAAGCTTACCTAAACAAATTTCATGTGCGTGGATGCAATACAATATGCATTCGACTCCTCATACTCCACAGCTAGGGTACAGTCAGTAAAATTCGTTTGAATACATATCACACATTCAAACTAAAATAAAGACAAAAAATAAGTTTGGGATGTAAATCAAACGCTTTTTAATCGTTCGGTTGAAAGCGATTAATTGCATGTCGGTTGGACTATAATTTGCATAATAGACCAAAGGTTGAACTATGCAGAAAGAAGAAAATACCGTAAACCTCCGATTATAAGCCCCCTGTCTATAAGCTAATCAAATTACTAACATTTACACCGTTCCAAAAATACCCCCCCCCATTATAAGCCACCCAAATATAAGCCTCCCCGACTACAAGCCCACTTTTCAGGTATACCATATAATACCGGTAGTAATATTTGTTTGTTTGTTTATCTGAACATACTAATATTTTTTTGTTTCGCTTTTATATAAATGAACAATAAATACAGTTATCACAAATCTGAAATGTCGTCCATGTATAAGCCCCCCTCCCCCCCCGTATATAAGCCCCCCGTGCGAAAGCCCATTGGTGGCTGAAGTGCATTCTGGTAAAATGTACATGCTGCCATCATTTTCATTATGGTAAACTGCAAAACAATAAATTTAATTATTTCCTGATTATTTAGATCGTCATCCAACAACAACTATTTTCAGACCAGGGCATGCTCAAATTTACATCCTTAACAACAGCCGGCATTTTTCAAAGAAAACACTGTATGACCATTCAGATGGGTTTGATGAGAAACGGATTATATTAGATGGCCAGGCAAACCTAATAGTTCAATTCGATCTTGGAATAACAGATAAAGAAAGTGGAGAATTTTGGATGTGTGACATAAAGCAGGATGAATTACTTGCCCAAATGTTTATTGTAAGTATGTATCAGTGTAGTCTACCATGCATACATAGACAGCTTTAGAAAACACATTGTTGTTCTTTGCAAAGACCTACACCGACTGTAGTGTTTTAGCCCAAGGCTCACTCACTACAGAACAACACTTACTCAAGAACAACATTCTAATCACTTTGTTTCGTTAACTAAGCCATACGAATAAATGAACTGGCTAATTTGCTGCCTGGTTACTTCCCAGGGTCATAATGAAAGTGTAACGATGATCAAACGAGAAACCTAGTTTGTTTTGGACAAAACACGTTATATATTTTGAGACAGATCAAAGTAACGATAATTAGATAATAAATAGAACTGAAACAGGTTTTTGTGGTCAGTAAAATCCCCGAACATTGGGTGTAAAGGGTGTCTAGTTTAAACATGATGTTTGTCAATAAACAAGGAAATACATAAAAGACAAGATTTATTTTGCCGAGATGAGCTAGTAAATGGTAATAAATACATCAATGGCAATGGGGATGATATTAATTAATGTTTAAATGAAGGGTTTTAAAGCATTTATTGAATTATTTGCCGTAGAACTAATAAATGAACTTACAGTAGTATTAATATCTGTGTATCATTTTCATCCATATGATTGTTTACAGATGGCCTGTTCCAATTTAGCAAACACAATCATGTAACGTGCACAATATATTTTTATAACCTTATCATCTTGATATGAATGTTTTGATATTATCTAACAAACTCGTTATCAAAATAAAGTTAGTTTGTTTTAAGGTGCATGTCATGATGAATTACATTTAACTTTACCTTTGCTCAAAGGCTAGCCATGCAACGCCAAATCGCCAATGGTATTCTCTTTAACAACTCGTCTTATAAGTTATATAGCAAACAACAAACGTGGGAACAATTAACAAATCTTTGTTAAAATTATGACAATCATGAACATTTTAATGGCCATAAAACCGTTTCAATTCTGTTTACTGACGTTACTTTGTTCTTTATTACTTTCACACGCCGTGCTGTCATATTTCATGTGATTTCGTTGACTTGTATTGACGTAGAGAGGTAGTGTGAGGTGATAAATTTCAAGATTTTCGCTCGAAAATACTTCATTGCTGCAACAACGTATACGTATACCGCACATGGAATATCAGGCTTCGAGCGCAGAATCGTATAATTTGTAATTTATTAAGCTGTGATGAAATTATTCGATCTAATATATAAATGATGAAAATACGTATAGGTAAAAATAGTGTATAAATGTGCTTAAATTAACATATTTGTGCGCTATGTAATATTGATATTGTCATTCAAACTACTGTAGGTCCACTTACAGACTTACTTCTTGGCCGGTTTCCAATCCGCACTCTACAAATCTTCTACTCTTAACTATTTTAAACCAGGTCAGCATGAACAGAACAGAATAAACCAGTATCAGTGTGGCAGCATCGCTACAGAATATGCAGTTGCTGTCTTGCTGAATCAAGTCAGTGTGTCAAATTACACTCTAAACTCGTGCCAATAATTAAATGTCAATCAAAGTGCGCGTGCTAGGTGCTAAGTTAGAATTAAATTCCAATTATACAAGGGCTGTAAGCCTGATGGTATAATTGGGGTTATATGAGTGAACGAAGGGAGAAATATATGAGAATACAAATGGTATGACTTCGTCGGAAGGCACTAGATAGGATCGAGTAAAACCACGGCGGGCCGAGTCCTTACTCGCCCTTCGGGCTCGCGCTTTAGCTAAATTTGGTGAAGTAGATACAGTCCCAGTGAGTGAGAATAGTGAGTGAGAATAGTTTTAATAAGAAAAAAATATAAGAATATAAGAAAAAAAAGTATTCAAAAAATTAAGAAAAAAAAGTATAAAACATAAGCGCGTAACTGGGCTCGAACCCGGAACAAACAGGTCAGAAGCGCGGGACATAGACCACTGTGCTAATGCGGCCAATCGAAAGTTTACCGTTAAAAACTAACTTTATACTGCTTATGTAACCGTGCTTGTAAGCACCGCTGTCAAATGTATGAAATATTAACCTATTGCGGGCTCGTCGTGGTTTTACTCGATCCTATCTAGTGCCTTTCGACTTCGTCTTTACCGTTAGTCCGGGAGGCAGAGGGAATTTTACTTACTTTTCCGAGGGACTAATTCTATTGTTGATAATATTGTAGTTTAGATGTCCCTTAATATGAATTCGAATGTTGTTTCGGCAGATTTTTCTTGAGTAATGTGTTAAACATGGTTTTCTGCTTGACTTCAAAACATTCGAAAAGGCGCCATTTTGTTTCTAATTTTAGTACAAGAAACGAGCCCACGACATTTTGGATCAGCGGACCCCGGGATAACTTCATGTATGCACATTAATACGCAAAATATTCATGCTTTCGCATGGGTAGTCATAGCGTTAATGCTCAAAACATTTGATATAATTTATAGTTATTCTGATTCGTGAAATATATATAATTCATTTCTCTTTTTGTTGCATGTTTTAAAAAATTTAAAATTTTTTGAATGACTCAAACAACTGTGGAGCGCAAATATCCAGGCAAATGAATCATTGTTACACAGTCATGCCTATGCTCATACATGACCGGTCTAAGAGTGCCCACCAGATGCTGCAATTAAAATATGGTATGCTCAATATATTATCATCACCTAAAATGATGTATTCTTTTTGATAACCCCCACCCTTGTTACAGATTTATTTTGGTTTTATTGGAAGCAAGAAATCAAGTAGCGGTGGAGGTCATCTGCTGTTTGTTTAATTTTAATGAACGTTCTTCAGTTTCTTCATTTAACTTATTTCAGTACAAAGTATAAATGATTTTCCATTACCACCTTTTTTCCCTTTGCATGAAAATTAGTGAACCGTTTTTGAATCGGCCCTCCCCCTATAATTAAAGAAGATAATAACATGAAGAGTTCCTTCCTTGTCCGCCGTGGTCATATCCAAACAACATTATTCAATTAACATTACTTCCCTTATTTTAACCGTGGTGCTGTCGAAAGAAAATTTACCAAACGAACAGGTTCCCTGAGTGGTCTGGTGCGTAGCAATCGAAGTGTAGGTAGTTATATCATGGGCTGTCCATTAAGGGAAATAACACCGGTTAACACCAAATTTAGCTAAAGAGGGAGCGCGTAGCGCGACAATCATTACTCGCCCTTCGGGCTCGCGCTTTAGCTAAATTTGGTGAAGTAGATACAGTCCCAGTGAGTGAGAATAGTCTTAAATATAATACCTTTTGCTAGCAAAGTTTAATATAGCAAAACAGTTCACTTACGTCTAGTTCCACTGTGTTGGCCGTGTGAAATTAACGAAAGTACTGGGACCGATCTGCTTCAAGGTATCTGAAATAGCCTTGACCAATAACACCACCGTAAATCAAGCAGCATGTACATTTTACCAGCATTCATTGCGGACATTGAGCAAAAACGACTGAAAAAAATGCCAAGGAAAATATCCCAGGATATAAAACTTTAACAACACAGAGAAAATAACCTCCTCTCTTCTGCTTGTCCTTCAACAGACGTTCAATGTGCTTTGTGAAATGACATAGGCGTACGGGATCTCTGTCAACTGGGGAGGGGGTGGCTATCATTTCTTTCCCGAATTCCTCCATGGCCAGTGTCTAAGCGTCCAAATTCTCCGAAATTTGGAAATAAATTCCCCGAAAAACTAGCAGTTTCCAATTTTTTTTTTGGGGGGGGGGGTTGCAGCCCTTCCAGCCTCCCTTGCTCGTACGCCTATATGAAATGATTTCCGACCGCAAAGCATTCTGAAAATGTACATCCGCCAACTTAATTGAAAAATACTCGGCCTCACCTCGTATTTCAACCTGTCTCGGAGGAAGTCCTTCTACTTGTGTTTGAACTATTACAAGTATTAAAGTTCTTTAAGCATCACCACGGCAGAAATAATCCTTAATGAAGAATAATCATCTTCAGACATCACCACAGATGAAAGGAAGACGCTGATATAATTTTCTTCTCTATACATCATCAGGCAGGAACTTGAAAGGTGAACTTTAGACATCGCCACATTAGGAAATGTAAGGAACTTTTCATTTAGGTTACGGTAGCAGAAGGGAAGAACTGATCAGCATATAATTTTCTAGTTGATACATCACTACGGCAGAAAGGGGGAGGGACTGTTCACAGACTTTCACAGCGGGTGAGGATAAAAAAATTGAGGATAAAAAAATTGAGGATACCATATTTTAATTGCACCAGGCGGTGCCCCCCCCCCCCACCTCGCCTTATGACCGGTCACATATGAGCGTAGGCATGGCTGCGTGACAATGGTTCGTCTGGCTATTTGCGCTTCACAGTTGTTTGCGCTTCACAAATTTTAATTTTTTAAAACAACAAAAAGATAAATGAATTATATGTATTTCATGAATCAGAATAACTATAAATAATTATATCAAATGTTCTGAGCATTAACGCTATGACTACCCATGCGAAAGAATGAATATTTTGCGTATTAATGTGCATACATGAAGTTACCTCGTGGCCCGCTGATCGAAAATGTCGTGGGCTCGTTTCTTGTACTAAAATTAGAAACAAAATGGCGCCTTTTCGAATGTTTTGAAGTCAAGCAGAAAACCATGTTTAACACATTACTCAAGAAAAATCTGCCGAAACAACATTCGAATTCGTATTTAGGGACATCTGAACTACTATATTATCAACAATAGAATTAGTCCCTCGAGAAAGTAAGTGTGCATACATTTTTGACCCTCTGCCTCCCTGACTACGTGCTTCGGATCACACTTCAACACTAGGGTACCCCCTAAGTCAAAAAATAACTTCCGGTGCTATCGCCGTTGCCATAGTTTCATGTCCCGTGATGCTTTTCGACTCTTTTAACACCAATAAATCAACGATGGGTGGGTAATCCCGAAAAATGTAATGGGTGGGACTCATATATTTCTCCCTTCGTTCACTCATATAACCCCAATTATACCATATGGAATGCCGATTGTTTCAATAATACTAATAGCGCAAATATAATACTTCTTTACAATTTTAATACTTCCTGTCACTAATACAAAACTTCCATGCCTAAATATAAAACTTCATTGGCAAAATATAAAACTTCACTTTTTTTCAATAATACTTGTAAGCAAATATAATACTTGTTTGCAATTTTAATACTTCATGTCACATTTATACAATCATTATCTTACACAAAACTTCCATGTTTAAATGTAAAACTTCATTTCTTTTCAATAATACTTGTAAGCAAATATAATACTTGTTAGCAATTGTAATACTTCATGTACATTTATACAACTCATTATCTTATACAAAACTTCCATGTCTTAATATAAATCTTCATTTCATTTCAATAATACTTGCACGGAGATAAATACTTGTTTGCAATTTCAATACTTCATGTCACATTTGTCAGCTCTGCTTGCTGCCTTTGGAAAACCCATCGATGCCATGATTTTTGGAGATTTTGGAGACAAATTCCTGGCAGCGGTTGTCGAATCAGGATTCCGTTGTCAAGAGGTTCATGTTATATTTGATAGGTACGAACAGAATTCCATCAAGGCAGGTACGAGAGAACGTCGCACGAAAACAACTTAACCTATTTGACGTGTCATTGAGAACAGGAACGTGCCACTTCCTTGTAGCTGGGTCGAACTTCTTAGCATTACCCGAGAACAAAGCAGACTTAGCGAGATTTCTTTCCGAGCATCTTATCGCAAACGCGCCAGCAAATAAAGTACTTGTTGTCGCTGGGGGATTTAACGATAAAGAAAAAGCACAATGTTCAAACGAGGAAACGGACTCAAGCATATTCTACGCAGCACACGAGGAAGCAGGTACAAGAATTGTCTACCATTGCATTGGAAGCACGTGTGAGACCGTGGTTGAATCAGCAAGAGACACTGATGTACTCATACTTTTCGTGGCACATGCAGCAAAGATTCGAAGCGCGAAGATTTGGATGATGGCCAGTAGCGTAGCCAGCCCGACGATTTAGTCCCGCTATGCAAATTTCAAATCATTGTAATTATTCATTTCTTTAGAAATTGTTGTTTTTACAGTCAATGAACACGAACATATTTGCATAGCGGGACTAAATCGTCGGGCTGGCTACGCTACTGATGGCCGGAACTGCAGCGCACAGAAAGTTTTTTTAATGTCAGAGCAATCAGCGAAAATCTACCAGTTGGTTCACTTTCCAGTCTACTTCCTTTCCACGCTCTGACTGTCTGGTACCACATCGTTCTTGTGTGTGATCACGGAAAAACATCGACGTGGAAAATGTTTTTAGAGAAGCACATCTTCTGTCGTCGGCCGGTGAGGGGAATTCAACTACCGCCAAGATTAAAGATGCAGAGAAGTTTGTGTGTTCAATGTACAAACATGAAGAAGTCGAGTCTGTGAATCAAATCCGAGTTCTTCTTTTCCGAAGTGTGGAAAGCCGCAAGCACTGCAAGCACGCGTGATGCTTTGGAACGGCATATCAGGCGTTCCCTCTATCAATCGTTGGTATGGAAACAAGCATGTTGCCAATATCCAAATCTTCCAAATCCCGATGGAATGGGGTGGATTAAAGCTGGTGACGAGAAATTAGTTCCACGTCTTATGAACTTTGATACAATTCCAAAGGCTTGCAATGAGATTGTATCTTGTTCATGTAAAAGTGCAAGCACGACGCTCCGTTGTGGCTGTAAAAAAGCTAAACTGTTGTGCACCAGTGTTTGTGACTGTACAATCAGCAATAGTGAGAACACTGGTTGCAAAAACAAATCCACCAGTTAAACAATAATGAACAATAATTTCACGAGGACGAGCATGTAATATTCCTCATGGGAGCCATGTGCCTAGCCAGTACCCTAAACAGAGGAAGTCACTCCCCAGAAATAATAAAAATGGCTAGTAATACCGGGGGGAAAGGCTTCTGTTTAGGGCACTGACTTACGCTTTTTTGACTGAACCTGTCCTTCTCATTGATATGTGATCGCTCTTTGTAGTCTCTACTCTGTTGTTATTGTAAAGTCCTTCCACTTTGTAGTAACAAAACATTCATTTTGATCCATACTCATTTTCATTTAAAGATTTGTATGGTATAGAAGCTCAATATTTGCAACAAAGTATTCTATTTGCGACGAAATTTTACATCCGTGATTAGTAATAAAGTTTCATATTTTATTGAACTTTTATACTTACAACAAATTATCATATTTACAAAAGTTTTGTATTGGAAATGAAGTTTTATACTTTCCGCAATGAAGTTTTATATTTAGACATGGAAGTTTTGCATAAGATAATGAGTTGTATAAATGTACATGAAGTATTACAATTGCAAACAAGTATTATATTTCCTTACAAGTATTATTGAAAAGAAATGAAGTTTTATATTTAAACATGGAAGTTTTGTATAAGATAATGAGTTGTATAAATGTGACATGAAGTATTAAAATTGCAAACAAGTATTATATTTGCTTACAAGTATTATTGAAAAGAAGTGAAGGTTTATATTTTGCCAATGAAGTTTTATATTTAGGCATGGAAGTTTTGTATTAGTGACAGGAAGTATTAAAATTGTAAAGAAGTATTATATTTGCGCTAGAAGTATTATTGAAACAATGGGCATTCCATAATACCATCAGGCTTACAGCCCTTGTATAATTGGAATTATATTTCATGAACTCCGGTCGAAATATATGAGAATACAAATGGTAGATTTTAACACAAGGCAACAAAGATTAAAATGAGTATAATTTTATGTCAGGCTGCATAACAGAACTATGTTCAACATAACAATATCTTATGACCAATATAAATTAGTAATATGACTATTTTTGAGCATGCGTGAGCACCGCATGAGCAAAGTTTGTATCTATAACGGGTTTATAATAAAACTTTTGGAACGTTGATGTTGCAGACCAATCGGCCATTTTGAGAATTTCATCGAGAGGAACTGAAGCGTTTGCTGCGGCTGTGGTGGATGCGCCACGAACTGAGTGTGCTTTGAATATAGAGACATCTATTCCTGCCTCCGCGAGAAGTTCACGTATCCATCGAGCTATAGTTGATGGAGAGACTGGGCGATGCGGTTTAATGTAGGATAAAAATAAGTTTCGAGGGTCATTGTCTGTCGTGGCTCTGAGCTTGGATGTTGATTTAATGTACTGTTTGAAACAGGCGACTGGACATAATCTAGTATCTTGCGGAAAGGCCGATATGATGGCGGATGCTGGTTCGTCGGGTCGAGTGGTTTTAGTCTGCTTCAATGTGAAGATGATTCCTTCAGGAGCAGAGCGATAATGGCTCAAATCCAGGTGAGCAAAAGAAGACACTCTCTTCGGGCAAGTGATAGCGAAGATTGTAGCTAATTTCCAAGAGAGGTGTTTCAAGGATAATTCTGAATTGTTACCCATTCTTACAAGATGTGAAACCACCGTAGACACGTCCCAAGTTTGAGAATACCTGGGTTTCGGAGGGCGTTTATTAAGAATTCCTTTCAGTGGACTAACCACCTAAGGGTGTTGACCCACTAAGTGTCCGTCGATTTTCGGGTGGGTGCCCGAAAGTGTCGATCTAATAACGTTTATAGAGCGGTATTGAAGACCACTGTCGAAACATTCCGTCAGAAAGGTAAGGAGATCCTTCAAAGATGCCGAAATAGGATTAATTTTTCGCGCACAACACCAGCTGCGCCAGCGTTTCCAGCTGGATTCATAGGTTTTATGTGTGGAGGGTCTAATGGCTGCGATAAGTAATTCGGCAACGTTTGTTGGAAGGCCCTCTGCTTGGTAACGTTGTAGGAGATACGGAATACGCCCAAGTGTAGGCGAGGGAACATTGGGTGGATCGCTCTAGGTTCTGCTGGGTCTGTTAACAAGTGTGGTGACACTGGTAAGAGGATTGGTGGCTGTATCAGTAGATGGAGTAGTAGAGGCCACCACGGTTGGGCTTGCCAAACGGGCGCTACTAACAAAACTTCTGCCTGATCTGATATTATTTTGTCCAGGACCTTTGGAATCATGTTGAACGGGGGAAACGCGTAGCCCTTGAGTCCCCGCCAATTGAGACTGAATGTATCTGAGTGGAAGGCGCGGGAATCCGGTCTCCAGCTGACATAATACGGAAGCTGGTGTGTAAGCCTGGAGGCAAAGAGGTCCGTTTTGCAGTCGCTCAATAAGGGCCTGATGAGGCTGGGATCTAACATCCAGTCGCTGTTGTCCACAAATACTCGAGACTCCCGGTACGCGAGGCTGTTCGATTTGCCTGGGACGTGATGTGCGACTAGAACTATGTCCCTCTTGACGCACCAATTCCACAACTGCAGGGCAAGTTGAAGTAGTTTGGGTGAATGTGTCCCGCCCTGGTGATTGACGTAGGCCACCACAGTTGTGTTGTCCATGTTGAGGGACACCGTTATTGAACGTTTGTCTCTTATCAGTGCTTGAATTGATAGAAAAGCACTTTTCAATTCCAAAAAATTCATGTGCAGGAGTTTCTCGGAAGCAGACCATTTCCTGTTGGCTTGTTGATTCAAGCAAATTCCTCCCCACCCGCGTTTCGACGCGTCCGTGTAGATGGTAAGATCGGGAGGAGGAGTCACAACAGGGCTGCCATTGCATGATTCGATCTCCAGAACCCACCAGTGGAGCTCCTGTCTGGATTGTGGTGATAGAGTCACGACTTTCGTATAGTTGTTTTGATTTTGTTGCAATCCCTGTGTCAGTTGTACTTGTAACATGCGGTAATGGAGAGGGGCTTTCCATATCGCTGGACGAGCCGCTTCGAGTGTACCCAAAATTTGAGCTATGGTTCGGAGAGTAACACTTGATAGAGTCAGCAGTTGGCGACACTGTGATTGGATAGCGGTTACTTTGTCGTGAGGCAAATTTAGAGTCATATTGACTGAGTTGATGGTGAAGCCCAGAAAGGTTAACACCTGAGTTGGTTTGAGGATCGACTTTTCCTTGTTGATTATGAATCCCAGAGATTCGAGTAGGCTCATGGCCATTTCGGTGAACCGTCGTCGAATATCGTCTAGGTAGATCACTATGCGAGCACCTCTTTTCCTCAGAAAGGCTGCCACAGGCTTTAGCAATCTTGTGAACACTCGCGGTGCTATGTTCAGACCGAAGGGGAGAGCCCTGAATTGAAGGCCTGATTTTTCCAAACGAAGCGAAGATACTTTTGGCAATCTGGATGAACTGCGACTGACAGATATGCATCCTTTAGATCGAGTTTGGTCATGAAATGACCGGGTTTTAGTAGAGTTTTTATGCTTGAGAGATGTTCCATTTAGAAATGGGGGTTTTCTATGAATTGATTTAAGGCACTGAGATCTATGACCGGTCGCATGCTTCCCCCCTTTTTGGGGACTAGAAATAAACGACTGTAAAAGGCGTCCGCTGTAAGTGGCACTCGACAGAGGGCTCCTTTTTCTAAAAGCTTTTGTATCTTGTTGTCTAGAGTTGAGGCTGATCCTTGTTGAACCTGTGTAATCTGAGGATGTTTTTGATAAGGCATGCAATGGAATGGAATTTTTACGCCTGACACAATGTTTAAAATTTCGGGGTCGGAAGTCAGTTCTTGCCACTGCTTCAGGCGTGTTGGGAGTTGGGCGGCGGTCTGTAGGGGCCCCTGGGGGGACGAAAAATTTTTTGCCTCTGACGGTATAATTGAGGATTCTGATACCTTGACTGATAATTTCCAGAAGAACTAGGGATAGAAAATCTGGTAGTTTGGGGTCTTGGCTTGTTCGGGGCCGGAGCTAAATTTTTGGCTAGTCCTCGGGAAAGCTCAGCCTCTTTAGAGGCAATGGCAGGGAAATCATCCCCGAATAACCACTTCTTTGCATTGGCCAATTAATGATTTGCAAGGTCAATTTTCCCCTTGTTGATAGCTGCCAGGACTTTTTTCCGGCGAAGAATAGATAACTGTGTATTAGCTGATCCCAATAAACAAAGCGCTTGTTCAACAATCGTTTTTAGACTTGCGTGGTCTACTATAGAGCCACTTTCCAAACGATCGTAAAGTGTACACAGAGGTCCTGTAGTGTTCAGTAAGGCACGTTGGACCGTTTGTAGCTCCTTGTCTCGCTCCTGTACAAATTTCTTGTTGTGAAACGCTATATGCTGCACCACATTCTGGTCTAAAGTTGGAGCTACAAGAGCCTCTACAGCAGGAACAGATTGTTGTTCTAAAATTTCACCTATCTGGTCATATGATAATTTTCGACGGAAATTTTTTTCCAAAAAGAAGGTGAATACTTCTGAAGGTGCCCATGACAGGTTGGTGTTATCAGGGTCATATAGAGAAAGAGAATTAAGTTCATTACCTGCTTGGATGGATTGAGAGTCTTCCTCATGAACGTCAAACTCTGTAGAGGTGACTGTTGTTGGTGGCCCAATGGCCGTGTGTGGTGACTGAATAGTCATTTCTGGTGGCTTAATAGCCAAATCTGGTGGCTTAATAGCCATATTTTCTTGGTGAGCTGGGACATATTGGTCGAGATCATTTCCCGCCGAAACTGACAAGATGTCGTCGTCGTGTTCATTGCTAGGGAAAACGGACCCGTCAGAGGGGGCTTCTAGAGCAGAAATCCTGGAATTACAAACTGACAAATCCGCTTTCAACTCAGTCACGGATTGCAGGATTTGTTGGAGGACGTCCTCGTTATGTTTGGTCGTTTCGGAGGCTACATTTTTAGCTCGTTTGGGCGACTTGTGCGTCGACGAGTGGTGAGATTTTTCGTGTGAATGAGAGCGTTTACGGTGCCGATGGCTAGACGTCTTAAGGATACACGTCGAAGGAGCTAGAATATCTAAAAATTTTATATAAAAAACTACAAACGGAGCGATAAATATGCAAAGTTTTACCACGAAAACACTTACCTGCGGTGTCCGAAGCACAAGGTAAAAAAGTCGAAAAGCATCACGGGACATGAAACTATGGCAACGGCGATAGCACCGGAAGTTATTTTTTGACTTAGAGGGGTACCCTAGTGTTGAAGTGTGATCCGAAGCACGGTAATGACGAAGTCATACCATTTGTATTCTCATATATTTCGACCGGAGTTCATGAAATATAATACCGAGAAGGAGGGATGTAGGTCATATACAACCCCCGAGGACGCGCAGCGTCCGAGGGCTGTATATGACATACATCCCGGCTTTCGAGGTATTTAACTAACTTAATTTATTTTTGAAGAGGTTTTCTAACAGAGTCTTTTGACTTTAAACAATTTAAGTCGGGATTCGTCAAGATTTTTCCACAACTTTGATCTAATTATTTATTCAAGGTAAATAACCTATATACAACCCGCGGTACATCAAAGAAAATCGACTCAAAAATAAATTAATTGCAGTTAATAATATTTAGTTCTCAGTTCTCCTTGATACAACACATGAAGGACAAAATGACAAAGGACAAATCGGTTTACATAAACATTGACAATATATTCACTGGTCTGCATGTTTACTACTTCAGTTTGATAGTTAACGAGCCCAACACGGTGCAATCTGCTCAGAACAGCTTCGAATGTACTATTGCATTCCTTGTTCAGACGCCATAAGTGGTCCCAGTCGGCCAAGAATCGGGTGTGTTAAATTGAAAGTGGCACGATTTTTGTTGGTATGCAGAGGCAGCCTCGTACCCAGGCGTCTCTTAGTGCAAAGTGAAAGCGCACATATTAATTAAGTAATATCATAATAATTTGATATGCAAAAAGCGCCTGGGTACGAGGCTGATGCAGAGGTAGGTATAGAAACTCTACCAGGTTATCGGCCAGCCTAGTCCCTAGGCCTCTTAGTACGCCTTAGTCAAATATTCTGCAGGTTATCTACTGTATTTTAAGATTAGACGAGGGAGCAAAAACGACAGCAAATGCCGACTGCGATGGAGTCCGGTGGCTGTCCGGCTCGGATATTAATGTTAATCCCATTCCCATTTTCTACTTATTGGCAAATGAATGTCAGTCTCAGGGCACGGAATCCCATTTTCCCAGCAAGAAAAGGCAATAAGGGCAATTTCCAGCTTTCGTTTAACGTACGCCTCCAGAACCTTCAATCACAGCTCTAATCACTTATCAGTAAGACGTTTTGACCTGACAGCTGCTTTGAATGTTTCTAACTATGCAATTGATGTGCATCTACAATCCTGAAAATTAATTCGTAAACTTAACTAATTTTAATTGTATTTCCCCCTCCCTTTACAATGTTGGAGTTAAGGTCACACACCTTACAAATTGCCGCTCGCTCTTCCAACATTGTTCGGGGGTGGGACGAGTTGGGGTTAAAATTACAATTCAATTTTTTTACGAAAGGCAGATTATTATGTTGAAACATATAAACGATAGTTTAACTTTTTGAAAAGTCTACAATAAACATTTTTTCCAGGATTGCAGCTTTATTTGTTTTTTCAAGCTTTTTTAACATATATTATGCGTATTCTTTGTTCAATATATAGGATCGTGTGTTCAGAGTAGTGCCTTCAGTATGTCCACCGTATTCACAGTCATCGCTGATTATACTAAAAAAGTTTGGCTGCGATAGTAAACAACTGTCACCATACCTCGGCTGCGTTGCGTTTATTTTGCCTGTAGTTGCAGAACGTCCAGTGACGTTTAGACTCAGCATCACTCTCTACATGAAAGAAAAAGGTCAGCTTCAATTCAGTATATAAAAGAGCCAGGATATGAAATCTCGAGGGGGGGGGGGGGGCGGAAAAGTTGAAGAAATCTTTTTTCTTTCCGAAAAAGCAAAACGTTTTTTCATGCGTTGTGTTATTATGTCATGAAGTTTCAACAGTATGCTGTTACTAAATGTACTTTACTCAACTTAATCTAAGCAATTTACCAAATCAATGTTGATAAATTTGCTGCATTTTATATCATTTACTTTGACTTCATAGATTATAGGTCTGTAATATGCCTTTTTTGTGAATCTTTTAGTTCTGCATAATGTGTCATTCAACGTCAGGTCACATGGTGATGGTATAGATTTAGGTGAAATTCAAAGTGGATATTTATTACCAACTGTTGAGACACCATTACGTAAGAAGCGTATGGCAGGTAAAATGCTGGCAAAGAACTCGCCAAATTTTACGTCAGTGGCCTCGATCTTTTATGTACTAAATTTAGAGATTAACATCTATGTATTGCAAGTGTTGATAAAATGTGTTGATTTAACAGTTTAAATGTATCCCTATAATCTTTACTGGGTTGTCTTTAGGAATGCAATATTCTTATACCAAGCGTGAAATGGCTGCACTAATGTGTATTTTTAAATCTGCATTAATCTAAATCGAAGTTTAATGATCAAGCAAGTCAAAAGAGATTTGGGTCAACCGCTTTCCACCACCATTGGTCAGTGCTATCCAAACATTCTTGGACAAAACCGTTCAAACAATTATGCCTAATATTTATAGCGAACTTATTCCAATGGCATTGGCAAAACAAATTTTAATCGCCCCCTCCTTCTCCTATTCCAGTGTTTTAAAGAGCCGAATTTTGGTCATTTGCCACCACGCAAGCTCAACATTGTGGAGAGGGGGGAAGGGGGGGGGGGAGGTAAAAGTACGAACATAGCATGCATTTTATGGTGCAAGTGAATCAAGCTAATATTGTATATGGAAAAGAAGGCAGTCTCAGCGAGTTATGTCCAAAATTGTAGTTAATTTTGTTAACTTGTTCTGACTTATATGTGATTTTTTATAGGAGAGTTAGCAAAAAAAAGTTCGCAAAAGATGCTGTACCATTTTCAAAGACTAGGCGATAACGGTACGTGTTAATATATAATGCATAATGTGTATAAATAATGATACAAAGAAATATGAGTCACTACGTACCATTAGTGGTAAATCCACAGAATGAAGATGAGAAGTGAACATTTGCAAGTTTTTTTCAAATAATTATGCTGTACATCTTTATACGAGTCAACACGTAAAAATTTCACGTTTTGTAGCTGCCTGAACACACATTGGAAAACAACTATTGCAAAGCCACAACATGGAAACATTGTCCGTATAGTATAGATTTGCCGAATTATTAATGGTTTTCAACAGAATCTATCGCTTTACTTGACATTTTCCATAATGTGGAAGCAATTATCATGGAAAATCAAAATTCATTCTACGTATACTTCAATAAAGGGCCTTACAATTCTATGGATTTCCGTACTTTTGGATACTTTCCAGTGAGAACTTGTCCATGTAAAGTTGTCTATAAATTTGTTTTAACACCTTGTGAAAACATCTTGTGCAACATCGTTCTTGACGAGACTATTGTTCCATGGTTAATAACATGCAAGTCCGATAAGCGGTAACATGTGTCGCTTGTTCTAACATCTTAAAAAAAGGATGGAGCGAACACAATTTGTAAGACAAATAATAACTTATTGTTTATAAGCCTTTATGTAATGTATAATAAACGAAAAAACATACGTTTATTACGGGCCCATAAAACACCGAAAAGTGTGTTGAAAAACAAGGCGCTAGCTGCTTTAAGAAGTGCTTTTTCGATATAAGAAAAAAATGTCCAGTGAAGCAAGCCAGCAAAAAGTTGATGTGTGACTTTTATTATTATTGGTGATCCGGTTAACTGGCATGGTATCTAACCAATACATAATAAGATTATTATATCAGTTAGTAAAAATATAAGGGTTGCATAAAAAATGTCATGTATATACTTTCAGGTGAACTAGTTAAATTTGCAGAAGACCAAGAGAAGTTAATTGATGCTTTAGGTGAAAACAAAAATTTTACAGACCTAATACTTGCTGTTGAATTACAGGTATAAAACCTTTTCCAACAAGAAATATACTACACATAAACAGATACCATAATTATTTTTATATGATTTGTACAGTACGCTATTTTATTCACATGGGAGAGCTTTAGCGGCCCAGAAATCGGTGATTTTTACCTCAAATAAATCAACCTTGCACATAACATTCCATTTACAGCTGTCAGAAACCCACCGTATTGTTATTTCGAATATTTTCTCACCCGATAAATTCTAATACTGAAAGTTAAGTATACGTAGTACAACAGATAAAATTGCTATGGTAATGAATGTTAAACGTTTCAGCAAACAGGCATGTAACAGTTATTAACTGCTAATAGTTTTAGTCGGCGAATCGAGTCTATTCATCACTCATGCGTATTCAAAGTTAAAGGTAGACAAATAAAATTTCTTATCATATAACATCATTATTTATAGAAATACTTATGCTTTTTCTGACACTTTTCAAAGAACCGAGAGTATAAAGTTGACAGCATGCACAGAATTAAAAGGGACTCGTGAAGCCCTTCACGACTAGTGAAACCAAAATACTATAACGTAAACTTATAAAGTATAAATTTTCTTTAAATAAGTCTTAATTTAGGAAAATATACATTGGTAGCTTTTTTCCTTCGGCCCCAACTCTGTCACTGCGGGTGGGTGTTGAAAACATACTAATGTTCAGCAGGGGTGGAAATATTCGATTTCGACCAGTTATATTTATCGGATTCGTATTTGCTCAATCTTACTCCAAATGTCACAAAAATGGCGGCAATCGAATGCTATAAAAGCTTAGACTTTAAGGTTTGCAATTAACCATTCTTGAATTAGCTTAATCATGTATCTGAATAATTATTTATTACCATCCTACAAAAGGTTGATAACAGCAGCACCCTGACGCAGCCTCTGCTTTCGCCATCGGCATATAATTGATCTTCTCGCCACCAACAAATGAGGATAGCGAAGCCAGCCAGATCGCGACAACTTGGTCATGCTATGCAAATTTAGATCATTATCATTATTCATTTCTTTATAAATTGATTCCTATACGGTCTATAAACACAGAGAAATTTGAATTTGCATGACCAAATGTCGGGCTTCGCCACTGCATTTTGTTCAACCTGGTCCAAATACTTGGTAATTATTTCATGGTAACAGAAAGTAACGATTCTAATTCTAGAGAGGCATCACAATGTATGGACAGGACAAAATGGATGAATGCCTGGCAATCTGTCAAAGAGTCTGTGACCGTGCAAAGAAGTGTTTCATAGAAAATTTACAGTTCATTTTGGGAAAAGCATTTTATGTCATGTCAGGTGTACATAGACAACGTAACGAGTTTGAACTGGGTAAACAATATTTGGATTGGTCAACTGAGGTACATTGTTCGCATTGTTTTGGCCGACGTGATTGAGTCCATTATGCCTTTACAAAAGCAATCTAGTGTTTGTCCTATACTTATACATTGTTCACATATATATTCCATAGAAAATGCCCGATTCTTACGACTAGTGTAAACCAGGATTAATATTTTGATTGAAATGGGCGTGTAGGATATAGCCTGTCGTACACATTGCAATCGTCAGGGTTGTCCTGAGGCATCCTACCAGTTAGGTTCACTGAATAACTAGCTGCAGCTTTCAAACAATTAAACCCAAATTATCCGCGCACGTAGTAGTTGTCAAAGCAGTGAGCCAGGAAATCAGTACGCTTGGAACTGTGGGGAAGGAAAAAAGGGAGGCGATGAGGGTGGAAGGAGGAAGTGTAAATTTACTCAAATAAATTATGTTTGCAAATTGTATAAATTGGTTACAGCATGCTAAAAACTGTTAATCCTAATGTCTCGTTTAAAAAAGACAAAGCAAAAAAGTATAATTACGTACTTCGTAGAATATATTGCAAAACAACATATTGGACGTCAATCTTAAACCATTATAACTGTGACCTCTGTAATATGGAAAAATGTATAATTTTTTAGAACTTTATGCAAGTATTTGAATGCAGTGAAACAGCAAACAACAGATATAACCTAGCAGCATTATATGCCCAGAAGGCAGCCTGCTGTGCTTTGACATCTGAAGAACATAAACAGGCAGTAGAGTGCTTTCAAGACGCTATTCGAATGTACAATATTCACGAAGAGAATGAACCGAGGAAATATAGAAACATTATCAGAACATCCAGCAGACAAATTTTGTTTCTTTTAAGAGGATCTCGAAGCAAGTCTCCCGAAATGAAGTATGTAGTAATGCGAAAATTCAGCGATGAAGCCAGGCCGACAATATGGTCATGTGATATGCAAATATTTTTGACTGTTTATAAAGTGTCACTGCAAAAATAATCAATTTCACAAGAAATGAATGATAATAATTTAACGGAGCTAGCTTGATCAACTCTATATTAGACTAGAACAATAAAGTGGTAATTAAATAGCTTGGGAACGATGCTGGTACGACATTTAAAGTCAGCTACAGCCATTTTGGATTTTGCTACCCCCAAAAAGGAGATTTTACCTGGAGTTATCGTTCCAGTGTTTAATATAGAGTTCACTACTGGGCTGGCTCCGTGACTGTGAACTTTACTGGTCTTCAAAATGTTTTTTTCTTTTTAGCCTTACGCAAGTAGGGCAGTTAGAAAACCGCTTAAACTAATTCAAAGCATACGTAAAGAGAAAAGTGCAAACAAAGAAAATATATTGACCGTACGAAAACACAATAACCCTTAAGAAATTATTCAACTTCGAGTGAAGTTACCTCATACGTATTGTGTGATGAGATCAGGCTAATTGTAGTCTTTTTTGCCTCTAGAGAGAAGTAGGCTTTACAGGCGACCAAAACACCATATATACACTTTCGAATAATACTTTTACGCGCTCTGATTAAGGTGTCTCCCTACGAATTGAACGTCATTGCAGTCCGAATGCAATATCTTGCATTGGCGTGTTTTCCTCGAGCAACAAGTTTCCCTATACTTTTCCATTGTAGGTTCAATTACAGTTAGACCGGCAGGTAGAGGCCGATGCACTTACCATATCGAGGGGCAATTCTATTTTGCTTTTATCTTGTTCCTTTAAGGTTAGTAAGTATATTTCTGATTTTCTATAGTATTACTATAAAACTGTAGCGGTTTTCAAGTTATTGATCCTTCAAACTACGAAAAACTGCTATGTTTTCAAACGCTGATAACTAACTAAGAATTGGAAAAATTAGGGTGACCATTTAAATGCCTTATATTTAGTTTTTACTCTTGGGCTTTCTGTTGATGCAAGTTATTTTTTTTTAAATTGAACTTGAAATATCACCTTTTTGACAGTAATACAGTTTTATAGTAATATCGTAGCAAAACGTGTTGGCAAGAGCCCACAAGAAATTTCAACGTGGCTAACATTCAGAAATATACTCACTAACCTTAAAAGAACAAGATAAAACCAATTGAAATTGTCCCTCGATATGGTACGTAAACATGGTTTTTGGTACCCCTATCTGCCGGACTAAGTTATCATTTGATAAATACGTGTATTCTTGGTAGAAATATATGAAATTTTTGCGTCATTTTCATAGTGTCCAAATTTCAGAAGAGGATATGGTTAAAGCTTCCAACGTTATAGAAAAAGTAGACAAGTTATTACCTCAATGCCCAAAGAGACATAAAGTTACATTCCTGATCTCGAAGGCAGACTTCTTTACTCGAAAGGCCCTGAGCAATACATTCTTCAACGACGAAGAACAAGGAAGTAAACATTTGCAGACAGGTGCATTGTTGGTGTTTTGCAGTATATAAATACAGCTAATTCAGTGCTGTATATAAATACAGCTAATTCACTAAAAGTTGTCCTTCAAAAAGCGTAAAAT